>OV816024.1:215227045-215819385 GCA_929113105.1 Agrypnus murinus | reverse complement strand
CTTCACTACCACGGCAAATTCTCCCTGGTCGTCGTCATCGGGCGGAATAAGTCCTACTTGGATGTTGTGTATATGATCGTAGTTTTCTTTTTCCCCGGGAGGTCTCGTAACATACAGCGGATACTGGACAGCCCCGAGCAGTTGAACACGTACTTCACGTTTAGCTGCTGCTGCTACCGGTGTATCTATGATGGTAAAGTTTGCTGATGCTGCTACAGCGTCATCAGCGTAGTATAGAGGCTGCTGCTGCGACAGGAACGCTAAACAATAATAATACAATAATCGATTAATATAAGCATAAACACACACACAAAAGTTTTAAACAACTTACCTGTTTCTTCGACTTCGTTGTTCCACGCTTGACCGTCGTTGTCGGTACTTGTTGTTGATGATGATGCATGATCTGCAACATCCGAACCTTCTTCATCTAAACAAGCAACAGCAACAAAATAGACACAAATTAGCATATAAACTTGAAGTTTTATAAACAACAACAACAACTTACCTATTTCCAGGGGTTCGCTCACACAGTTATCATAACAATAATTAGGACTGCTTGACATCATCGTAATTGCTGCTGCTGCTGCTACTGCTGCTGCACACGTACTGTCTACTGCTACACGCTAACAACGGTCGGCTTTATATAGTCACCTATACTTACCTAGATCCAGCGCATGCTCAGTAACACGCATACGGTAAACAAGCGGTCATCGCTGGCAGACAAGATTCATCCTGTCGCTGACACGTCATCATCATCACAGGCAGGTGTGTGTAGGTAATTACCTCATTCTCTCTCTCTCAGTTATAGCTATCACTTTTCATGCCATGGTACAGCTGGGTGAGAATAGTAATAATACACATATATAAAACATTAATCTTTTTATTCTATGACAATCTTTCTCAAAACATTATTAAACAACAAAACAATAATACTTAAATAACTAAACAACTATCTGTTCTCGGATAACCTTGATAGAACATCTTTTATTCTACGACAATGTTTCTTAAAATTATTAAACAACTAGACAATAATCAAAATAACTAAACAATTATTATTAGGTTGAAATCTGCTCGGATAACCATGAAGACATACTCATTTTTCATGAAACAGCCTATTGAATGCTTTGTACGCTTTGTTATGCCAAATATTCTTTTCAACAATGTCTTGATCTACTACTACTACTACATAATTGAAAAGAACAAAATCGCGTTTATCAGATCTATTTCATGAGTATGTTCCCCTGAGTATCCTCTTGTGATTTACATTCAATCACCCTTAAGTTTCACCATATTTTTTAATAATTACTGTACATAAGGTATAACTCTTGTCAGCTTCACTTATTATTATTATAACTACACTATACTGACAAAAGATGATTGAACAATTTACAACAACAACTAATTACCTAATTATTACATTCTTAAATAATTTCGAATATAGTATACACAAAGTATAAACCTAGACATCATCATCATCATCACTTATAATAATAATTACATCAAGTCGAAGGTCGATCTCTTGTGATTAACATAACCCCGACTACTGCTACTACAGTTGAACTTTACATGTACTTATTACTATACAAATATTTTGCTACTTAAGAGTTAGATATGATACTACCTATACAAAAATTTACAAAACTTAAAAATACAACTATACTACTATACACATATCTATTACTACAACGATTGAACTGTATAATAATTATATACGTTATGATAATATTTTACTACTTAAGATCTAAATATAATACTACCTATACAAATTTTACAAAACTTAAAAATACAACTATACTACTATACACTTACATATATACAAGAGGGGCTTTAATGTTTATACACGTGGTCGCTTGTTGTTGTTGTAGCCGAACGGAACGGAATCAAAATCTTTTACACGCCGTCTCTTCGCGAACGTTATCTTATAGACTTTTGATTCCGCTCGCGTTACAAGCTGATGGTCAGCCGTACGCCGGATGTTGTTGGACTCTACAATAATCTTTTTGTCCATGCCTTCCAGCAGTCTAAGCATGGACTCAAAGTTTATTTTTTGAGTCGCGGCGTGGTTTAGGGTGATGCCCTTGACCTTGACGACCACGTGTATCTGTCCCGTGGTCGGTGAATAAACTTTGTAGGCGTAGTTCTTCGGCCCGCCTGACACAAACTCTATAATATACGATCCGGGACCGTACTCTTCGAGCTCGTCTGTGAGGTCGCCCAGGAAGCTTCCTGTTGGTAGCTCGAAGTCGCCCGGCTTCGAAACGTATATTACGGAATCTGAAACAACGAAAAAAAAATAACTCTAATATAAACGGTGTTGATGTTTGATAGTACAATGACTTACCTGTGTCATAGTATAATACTCTCTCTCCTAGCTGATCCAAATAGGAATACAGCTTAAGACGGGCCTGTGCAGTGACAAATGCCGCGATGACCACGTTAACTGACGACAGAGGATCTGCTGCTTCCTCTTTATGCTGCCAGTTAACCGCAATCACCTCGTCATTTATTTCCTGCACATGATTAACTTCTACGCCTGGGCTGGACAACAGGTCGAAAAACTCCTTGGACTCGCTGATTATGGCTGTTTTCGCCTGGTTCTCACGCTGACCAAATTTCCCTAGAATACAAAAAAAAATATTAAGTAAAGAAAACTACATAAGGTTATTATAACTTACCCCAGAAGGAATTCAGCATCAGTTTGGCCAACGATCTCAAACCAGGGTTCTTGACGATCTTCAACGAATCCAAGGAGACTCCCTCGTTCTCGAAGTAGTCATCAACGTACTGTTTCCGGGCTCCATCGATACCATCCTCGCTGTTGGTAGTTATTGAAGATGGCCAACCGCTGGCTTCCTGCTTCATCTTCAGGAACTTGTCGATGAAACCCGAAAACAGTCCCCCGGTCTTGGACGCTTTGTTGTACTGGGTTACATCGTACGACCAGATCTCTTGTATGTCCTGCACGATGTAACCCTTTCGTATGGCCATTACCAGTTCGTCCAAGACCCAGGTTCCGTTGATGACTCGATCCTCTACGCCGTGCTGACATTCGGCCTGGTTCAATTCTTCGGCGCAAGTGCGACATAGAGGGAACAGCAGCTTTTGGTGCATCTTGACGGGTAAGACCGGATGGTATAGATCTTGTGGGGGTAACATTGTGCATTTTACCACGCCGTTGATGTTTTCCAGGCCCCCTTTATCCCTGATTAGATTTTCACAAGCCGCCTTGCCTACGTAAACTTCTGGATGGCCAACTGGGAATTTGGCGTACTTGCATACCCAAGGATAAAGGGAGCATACATCTACATACCGGATCTTTTCCCCGTCTTTTGCAACCCTCTTTAATTTTGCTGCCCCTGTACGGCCGCCGTAAAATGCCTCTCTCGGGTTTAAGGGCGTGTTTACTAACAAGAGATGTTTCTCAACCTGCTGTCTGAATTCGGGTGTTAACTGCCTTCGGAAGCGACATTCCCACTGTTCAACAACCTCGTATCCTAGCGACTTTAACTTCTCTGTTGTGGCTCGGGTCTTCTCGAGCCTCATATCCATGGTGTCGCTAGGATCGTCGTGCAGAGGCTCGTTGCGACGGGTAGTGAAGCAGGTGGGACATCCATGGAAGTAACACCCGTGAAATTGAAATATGGTATTACCATACAGCCCGTCAACCTTTAACCCGCCCACGATAGCTTCTCTCTGCCTGCCGACGTGTTGAATCTCAACACCTCTTTGATGTTCTTCCAGCAACAGCCATTGGAGAGCTACCTTAGACTGGTTATCTGCGCGTCTATAACCACCCTTTGGTATCAGTCCAATGGTGCTTTCTTTGAGGAATTTCCTCCGGAACATGAGATTACAGGCAGAGGCGATGGTGATGGCTTCCGTGAACGGGTCAACGTCGCATTCCTCAATAAAGAGATTCCTAAAGTGGATACAGGCTCTCTTCAAAATATCGACGTCTGTTCGACAATATTCGACCAGGTCACGTTGCATGTCGAACTCCGTGTCCCTGTTCGCCTCGTACCACTTTAGGAACGCTTTACGAGCCTGGGGTTTCATGGTGTCGGGGCTGTAAAATTTGATGTTCGGAAGAGGACCCACGTAATGGGCATTCGCCTCGGTGTTAAAGAGGTGCGGGAAGTATCCTTTGGGAGCCGGTAGATCGAACGCTTTAGGCAAGTCAGCCAGAGCCATGGGGAAAAAGTTGAGGGAGTCGATAAATTTTAAATTATCTAGTTGCAGCAGCAGAATTTTTGAACCGCGCATAATGAGTTCCGGGTGTAATGAGGTGTTGGTTATCAGATAATTTAGAATAAATTGCGTATCGAAAGCTTGCCCGTTATGGGCAACTGCTACAACCTTTTTGAATAATTTCCGCGAGTCTAGTAGATAGTTCAAAAGCCGATCGATGCATTTTCCTCGCAAGATCTGTTCTCGCAAACCACATCTTACACAACTGGTAGCAGTTGATGATGAGTCGTTGTTGTAACACTCAGAACAGACTTGCTGGAAAACGCATAGATTCGGCTCGTGGAGGTTGACGCCGGGCGCAATTTCTTTCTCTTGCCGGGTCTCCAGGTCGAAGAACACAAACAAGGTGTCTTGCTTTGTGTTCCTAGGCCCGGCCGGCTGTATATGACAGAAATTGTTTTCGGGTTTATGACTCTGACAGATCTTACAATAGATCTCCCCGCACACGTGAGCCTGCTTCCGGGTCTTGATGTTGATGGTTTTGAAACATCCCTCGCATTTTTTAACTTCCAGGCACATGTTGCCCTCCTGATGGATGTTAAAGCAGGCTTGACTTTTAAAGTCTCGCCTGCAGTCCTGACACCTAATCAGCTACGCTGTTCTTTCGCAGGGCGGAGAGCTACCGCAGCCTACGCAGGACTTTTCACACCGGTGATCTCTCTTGTTGTTATAGGGTACGTGACAGTGCTCACAGAAATAACGGCAGACAAAGGCTGAGGTCAATGATGTTATGACGTTATAATGATGCTCGTGATACAACAGATTGATGTTCTTTGTTGCGGCATCATTATCAACGACCCCCTCAAAGATAAGTGAACGCCCTTTCGAGCCGTAGCTATACACTACTATCTTGTAGTTAGGGGCCAGGAACTGCTGGAACAACCTTAATTCATTGACCCCGGCTCCTTCCGGTGGAATGAAAGCTACTCCAGCATCCCGCATCATTTCCTCGGCCTTTATCTTTTGCACGGTCTGCTTTTGACGGATCTTCTTGTAATCAGCACTGTTATCTGCGTGAGCCCTGCCTACGACCAAAGCCCTGGGTAGGCATAGATTGTCACTGGTGGTGTTGTTAATCGTGACAATACCTCTGCGACGGCTACACTCTTCGGCAAAGGTGCTGTACGTGCCGTTACGACAGCGACCTTGTCCAGCAGGTGGTGTTACAATAGTAGCTATTAGTCTGAAGGTGTCCGAACTCAGGGCTTCAGGATCGCTCCGTAAAATCGATTCTAAAATGCCCCAGACATCATTGAAGGTGATTTCATCAGAGCGCCTGAGGCTCATGTAGCCGGGAAGTTTTTGTTTGAAACTGTCAAACTCAAATATGGCCCCTACTTTATCGTTTGGTTGTGCTCGGCTTAACACATCCCGCAAAATTTCGTTGATGGCCGATTTAAAATGTTCCAAATGGTCTACACCGTCTGACGCAACGGCTACTTTAAACACCAGACGGTGTTTCAGGGTGCCGAATTTCTTGATGGTGGACACGTTCTCATCGATAATTTCGTAGAGAGAAGACATTTTGTACAGGAGTAACAACAACAACAATAGTAAAAATATCGCACTTGCACACTTAACAATGGCTAAAACAACAAAGATTATATGCTGTTAATTTAAATAAACATTGACTAATTATTATTAAAGTTTAAATGCACTGCAAGCTATTAAATATTATAAATTAATTATAAAGATCAATTTTAATGCAAATTAATAAAGTCTTTTAGCCATTCTTAAACTTTTAATAGCAAGCTAATTTAAACAAATATAGAGTTTAAAATTGTTACTAAATCCCTTTGACAGATTATTATTATAAACAACAAAATAAGCTAAAATTGTTTGAAATATAACAGCAACAGGTAAGAAATCATATAGCGACAAATGGACAGATAAATCTTTTACCATTCACGAACTGCTTCTCTTAACCCCTAATTAAAAATAAAAAGCTTAGATGCTACGTGATGGTAAAAAAAATTGACGCAAAATAAACAATAACCTCTGAATGCAATGCAAGCTATTAAATATTATAAATTATTTGCTTTGACAAAGTTAAAGAAAGATCAGTTTCAATGCAAATTAATAAAACCTTTTAATCGATATTACACTTTTTTTAACAACAATCTAATTTAAACAAATATAGAGTTTAAAATTGTTACTAAATCCCTTTGATAGATTATTATTATAAAAAATAAATAAGGAACGGCTAAAAACAACAAAGATTATATGCTGTTAATTTAAATAAACATTAACTAATTATTATTAATGTTTAAATACGCTGCAAACTATTAAATATTATAAATTAATTATAAAGATCAATTTTAATGCAAATTAATAAAGTCTTTTAGCCAATCTAAAAAAGCATAACCTCAAATTATGATTTAAATAACTATGTTACAACCCCTAGATAAACAACTAATAACGATCACACTTCGCATAAAACAATTACTACTTTAATCGATAATCAAACTAGGGAAATTAAAAATATAAAACTATTCCTGCTGAAATTTCAAATTTACCATTATTATTATAAACAAAATACCTTATATATTGTTCAAATGTAACTTAAATAATTATTTTAAACCGATTATGTTACAGCGTCGTGAAAAATCATGCGAGGACGAGATTGCCGATTATTATAAAAAACAATAATAATAATAAATCCTACCTTTTTGTTCGATTAAAGCTGTAGATTTCACATAGACTCTGTAGCAACAATTGGTAATAACAATCAAGAATGGCACAAATCACTTCAAACACAAACGTAATAATTAACAGTACGCATAAAAACATACATGTGTTGATGTCTCGAGTAACCCCAAACAAGTGATTGTCTACTTCCGTGGTTGGCTTTATAGGTTCGAATTGTTGCGCAATATTATGCAATAAGATAAAAATAAAACTCGAGTCAATTTGCCCGCTTAACAAAGGAACAATGCGTTCTCTCCGGCGATCACGTGCGGGTCATAAATCAGTTTGAAATGGTATTTTCTGCACCAGAGTTGACATACCTTCTAGATTTTATCTATTAGAATAAAAAAACGGTGTACCATTCTAACCCTCTGGGGATATAATTCATTCAACTGTCATACCGTTTTTTATTGAACGCAGGTGTGACGAATAAGTTATGACCCTGTCTGTATTAAATAAAGGTTACATTCGATATCGCCTTTTGTACTTTAGTGTCTTTCTCGGTTCTATTTGTGTTTAGGTATGTGATAAATTTCAACGTATTGTGCGAACAGAGAATGCAATGGTAATATTATATTATTTTTATTAGGCTATAGACAGATTGTTGTCAAAATTCGATATGATTCCCTTTTAAGGATGTGTTTATAACTTTCAACTCATAAATGAACGAGGCAAACAGTTGAGGTTTGATTTAATTGTGTGCTTTTTATTTAAAGAAAATTCTATAAAAATTTAAAGTGTTCTTTTAAATGCTCTAAGAGACAGAAAGGTCTACCTGGAAATAGCTTTAGAAATCAGACCCGTCAACGTGCGAGATTTACAGGTACTTAATAATACAAAGAGTGATGAAATGTTTGATTATTTTGCTATTACAGTATATCAATATTATAATCCATTGAAACTTTTCTGTTAAATGTGATTATGATAAATCGAAAAAAACCATTTCTTTAAATAGGTATATTTTTAATTAAATGTCTAAAGTATGACAAAATACTTTTAATGCTCTAACACAGTCAACCTTTATTTAGAAGATCGGTCACATAGATAAGTGCTACCTACATTGACAGCGCAGGTGTTCTTTTGTTCGTTAACGAGTTTCTTTGCTCAGGGTCTGTGTGTGTGTGTGTAATAAATTAAATGGTTATCAATAGTTACATCTAAAAGTTGAATTTAAAATTTTTAATGTTGTAATCAATTATAAAAACGACACCGAGGGTAATAAATTTAAATTTTTATCTACTCGTGTTACTTGACAGTGCAGGTGTCGATCCCTTTTTTTTAACAATACCCTTTTTGTTCCGAAGGGTAATAAATTAAGATTTTATCTACTCGTGTTACTTGACAGTGCAGATGTCTACCTTTTTTAATGATATCCTTTTGCTCCGACGGTAATAAATTTAGATTTTTATCTACTTGTGTTACTTTGACAGTGCAGGTGTCGATCCCTTTTTTAACAATACCCTTTTTCTTTGTTCCGAAGGGTAATAAATTAAGATTTTATCTAAAATCGTGTTCATTCGTGCAGGTTCAAAGTTTATAAAAGCTTAGTCAAACCCTCCTGCCGTTTTAGTTTGTTCTTGACATCGGTTACGGTGATAGTAATATTGCTATTGTTTGCTTGAACTAGGTATGTTAAAATAATCATTTATTATTCTTGTGAGTGTTAAGTTTTTGTTTATTTTTTTACATAGAAAAAAATGGATTTGCTAATACAACAATTGAACAAATCTCCCGTTAGCCAGAAGCCAATCAAGAAGTTATGTGATTACAAAATAAAAGAAATTGCAGAGATACTACAATTCAAAAGAGTCGTTTGCCGTGATAAGCGTCAAAGTGTGATTATTGTTGCTGAAAAGCATGTTACATTTCTACCAAAGCGAATCAGCGATAAGTTAACAGATCAAAGGGTTACAGAGCTTAACCAGCAGATTGAAGCTAAAACGATTTCTCTAGGTTTGATGTACTTGGGGAAAACAAACTGTTATGATGATTGCCTGTTTGTGGAATTAAAATAAGGTACGTATCAGGTTTATACAATAAACCCCTTTTTAATGTTCTATTGTTGTCGTTGTTGTTACAGCCCTTGGAATCACAAATAGAAAACAGAGGTCAGTCCTGAAGTCCTCAAGCACCAGCATTCTATCAACATTTTTTTTATTATAAATTAAATGTAGCCTTAACACTATATTAATAAACATAATTTTTTTTAATTCCTATATGGCTTTATTATTTCTTCTAGAAAAGGTAGTGGTGGAAACGTTTCAGCTTAGTGAAAGGATCCAATCCCAGAGTTAGCGCTAAAATTCAAATCTGGTAAGATGGTTACTTTAAGAATGGCAGATTTAAAATGACAGATTTAAATGACATATGCAAAAATGACAAATTCAAAATGACAGATTTAAATGACAGATGCAAAAATGACAAATTTAAAATGACAGAAGCAAAATTGACAGATTTAAAATGACAGATGCAAAAATGACAAATATTTAAAATTGACAGATTCAAATTTAGCACGCGCACGCAAGATGCTGTGATATAAAAATGGTTGCCTCTCTGTAGTAATACAGATTTCTTCTTCTTCTTCATGACACGCCACCTAGTAGTAGTACACAACGCATCGATAATACAGATCCCTTCATGACGCCCTCTCTTAGCAATACACACTAATTGTAGCATCACGCCCTCTATTGGTAGCACTCAGTTTGCCGGTAATACAGATTCCCGTAATGGCGGCGGGCGTGGTAGCCTGGCGCCAGGGCGTGGTAGAATGGAGCCAAACGTTCCAAAATGGCTGCCTTCAACCAATCAGAAGCAAGGGGAGGAGCTACAGGGGTGGGGGTTAACCAATCAGAGAGAAGTAGGCGGGGAAATCCAAGATGGCGGCGACCAATCAGAAGCAAGGGGAGGAGCTACAGGAGTGGGGGTAGCCAATCAGAAGCAGGGGGAGGAGCCATGCCGTTGGCATGCCACATGGCATGTCAATTTCTGTCTGGCCCAGGTGGGCCAATACCTACTTAAAACCAATGTTTTTTTCTACTCATATTTAGTTACATAAATTGTTTATAATAATAAGCAATTAGTTATCATTAGATACTTCATTAGATCATTCATTGAGCAACCATTAATTAAAAACAAAATCGGTATGTAATCAATAAGTACCGCGCCCCGAACCTATAATTACAGATTTTATGATTATTAAATATGACAAAATAATGTTTTTGTAATATACGTTGATAAACACACAAATTGGTAAATGTTTATAGAAAATTTTTACATCGATATTTTTTAATACCAACTTTCAAGACAAAACACGTATACATTCTCGAATGTGCAATTTGTGAAATTCAGGTTTAAGCCAATGCTACATTCTTGGACAAGAATATACATAACTTCAGGCTACATGTTATCGAGAAAGCTCGCCATTATACCCAAAAACAAACGTGTGCATCTAGAAATACAAAGCATTTTAAATAAGGGAATAAAGTAAAGCTTTCGTGTATTATGTCTTCAAAATATTTGCGTAGGTATTTATTAGCCTTAGGTAGGTTTTCCCAGATGTTCATATTTTCTTAGAAAAGTCCTAATAATATGTACTATTTTTAGTATTGTTATTTTGAACAGAAAAAGAATTGTTGAACGTTATAGTTAAAAAGAAATAAGTACGTAAGTATATGCTGCTAGTATTATTATTTGAATACTCTATAGAAATAAAATCATTGCTTTTTTCTTTATTTTCGGTAAATATTTTTGATTAGGTTATACACTAGGTCCTAGATAACAAAAGGACCGCATGTATGATTGTAATTGGCATGTTATGTTATAAACGCTGTGATACACGTTATAAACTAGTTTGAAATCCTTCATCCTCTACTTTTGTAAAAATTGCTAATATTGTATTACTTCGATCAGTCAGCCGAGGGCGGTAGTTTCAAACTAATGAAACGGGTGGAAATCTAGAACTAAAATTCAATGTACTTGATTGGAATTTATTGGTTAAGTTTGACTGTCGCAATATACTACTAGATAAGGGATGACAGGTTAAATTCTATTAATTAATTCTCTAAACTTGGAAGGAAGGTAGACTAGATGTCAATATTTTAAATATTAAATTTGAATACATACGATTTGAATACAAGCTGATAGAAATGAACTGTACCTTTTACTTTGTCATCTTTGGAAGAAATCTGCTATGTGGTATAATCTGTTACGTCAGCTTATTGGTGAGCTAATCAATCTCCTGATAGAATATTAAGAATAAGGTACATGGTTGGCATTCCGTTTTAAAGCAGATTTTTAGTTCACCAGACCAGTAGGTGCAGACGGGTATGCCATAAGTACAAACCTGACAGAATAAGAAATTGGTAAACAAGAATCCTTCCAGAACTGGGGTTTCTTAAGTTACTTTCATAAGTCACTCAAGTAACTGCGTAAATTAAATTTGAGAAAATGTTATTTAAATGTTATGATTAAAATGTATATATAAGGAAGAACAAATGAAAGGAACTAATAAAATTTATTTTTATAAAGTTTCTATTGAGTATGTATGTAGAAACTTGATACCTATTCTGGTAATGAACTTCCAGCTCATCAGAAAAAATGAGCCGATTTATATAATTTGTATATCAGTTTGTAACATTAGCTTTTTATTCGCTCTAAAACAAAATACTACACGTACCACAAATTTTGGACATCAACTGTAACATTACTAAAAACTTACTGAAACCAAATAACGATACTTACTGTACTTATGCACAGGCAAATTTTTGTGTTCCCGGGAATACCCGGGACTTCCGGAAAAAACAGTCTCGAGTCCCAGAAACCCTATAACTGTACTTATTTATGCCCCGACAGAGATCTCTTTTTGTTGACAAATTATCATTCTCAAGGCAGCTACTGGCTACTTAAGCTTATAAATTGTAAAGAAAAAATAAGGTTTGTTGAAATAATAAGGAACATGGGCGCCATTTACTTGAAGTCGTTGAAGAAGTTTGATTGAAGAATCCACAAGAAAAAAAGATTCAGATTAGATCAATCAAAATTAATTAAACTAAATAAATAATCATTAGTCAGGATAACGTTAAGCAGGTTACTGTTAATGAATAACTTCAACAAATTAGTTAACCAACATTATCACCATAAGTTTTAGTTTTAACTTCTCATTTATTCGTAGATCAAAATATTCTTTTGTTTAAAAAGACAATGTTAAAAACAATTTTGAAAATATCTCAATTATTGCATTATTAGCAAAAAAACTTCATAAAAATTAGTTTACAAAAATTTATTTTACAGAACTTACTTCTAACATACAGTTTAACCGTTAAGTCTTGATAAATCGGTAGATTTTTACAATCCTTAAACCCACACATATCACTACAAAATAATGCCTTTTTGTTCACTTAACTTTGGGTACAAAATACCTAACACATTAAAATGTAGAACTTTGAATCACTAGTTTCGATGATAAAGTTATAACCGATGATTCTGAACTAAAATTTGCGGTAATTATTTCATACATAAATTGGTAGCATCCTTTTACTAATGACGATTTAAACCAATATACTTCCAAAATAAACGTCGATTATTTAAAAGATTTCACGTTAACACTAATTTCATTGTCAGAAGGTTGTATTAATGTCAACGTAAATAATATTTCGATCCTGCACAAATTCTGCAATCCACAATATTATTATTGCAACGGAAAAACAACGGAATGAAGTTTACTTAGCTTTGAAAATAAAATTCGATATTGAATTAGCTTCACAAAACATAAACTAACTGCACACTGGCTTAATTATTGACTTTACTAAACCTAAGTGCTAAACTGTAATCTAAGTTCTTTGAATTTATTTTCTGTAAACCGAACGATAAAACTCAAAATTATTCTCACTAGCAAACTGTATGGGATTCTACTTTTAATTTTGGAACTGACTCCTACTTGGAGATGCAAAACCATCTCTAATTATTTAAACTAAGAGAGGAAAATGTATATAGCACCCTATCAAGAACCAAAATGACACAAATGAGAAATGAGAAGAATCCTTCTAGAACATTCGATGGGGGTTTACAGCAGCCTGAACTTGTTTCGTAGCATGAAATTTGATATTTAACAGAATATTGCAGACTGTTTTTATCGGTATATTTTGAAGAATCTATTCAACAGAAACGAAAATAAGCTCGCTGCATTTATACATGTCATTTTATTTAGAAAATAATCCTTATCTTAGTATTTTCAATGCTAAAAAGGTTTATATACGTGAGAACGCCTAGACAGCCTTCTCTGTTAACGAAAGCCATTATTAGGTTCGGAATAAAGTTTGTAATTTTAAACTAACAAAAATATATTTAAATATACAGGGCCGTACTAAGATTATTTACAATAAATACATTTTTAAATGTATTAAAATGGATCTCGAATTTTTAACACGTTACACTCTTCACCAGACCAGTAGGTGCAGACAAGTACGCTATAAGTACAAACCTGACAGAATAAGAAATTGCTAAACAGGAATCCTTCCAGAACTGGGGTTTCTTAAGTTACTTTCTTAAGTCGCGCAAGTGACTACGGAAATTAAATTTGAGAAAATATTATTCCTGATGAAAATATATCTAAGAAAGAATAAACTGAAAAGAACAAATATAAGTTTCTGCGTTTCTGCCTGAGTATGTATGTAGAAACTTGATACCTATTCTGACTATGGCCTTCCAGCTCATCAGAAAAAATGAGCTGATTTATATCATTTGTATAGCAGTTTCAAGGAATTTATGAAAGCTACTGTAGCAACAGCAATTTTGTATTGTTTGATTTTATTCTATATATTTCTAGCTGTTTGTCTTGTCTTTCTGAAGACTTATTTACCTTTCGTATTGCAATTGTCATAACAACCTTATGTGAGAACAGTTTAATGATTAGTGTTTTAATAATTTTTTTGTTCATATAAAACTAATTTAATTATTCAATGAAAGCTGTTGTTTATAACTTTTTCGCCTACCTGATCAAAAAGTGCTTTTTAAATGTCCTGTTTTGAGGGCAGTTAAGGCTTCTTTGCGGGCCTCTTATGTCAAACTTTTTACTGCCCTCTTATGTCAAATACATAACCTCTACACTACTACTAGATGAAACCACGATTTATTTATGTTAAGGTGGAGATACTGTAAAAATTGTAATTGTTTTTTAAATTGTCATACTTTGACCACTCCTGTGCATTATCCTAAAAAGATTGTAATCAAAAAATGAAATCATTAGTTTTTAACATTAAAAATATAACTCATTCGTAAAACTTTTAGCAACAGAATATGACGGAAAATGTAATTTCAAACATATTTTTACATAACCTTTAAAAATATAAAAAACATACGTCAAATTTTTCTAGGCTTCTTAGATCATAACTTTGATTTTCATGTCTTCGTCGATAAACTTGTCGTTTGTTTTTTTCTTTTCACAGTGTCATTGTATGTATAAATGGAGGTTGTGACAATTAATTAATAAAAAGAAAATTGTAATTTCAATAAATTATACAATGATAGATTAATTACTCATCCTAATTAAAAGTCATATCCTGTTCCTTTCATTTACCAATAATAATGAAAACATTTACTATACGGCCGTGTTGTATGTAGTGTAATGATTATTAGGTTAATTTAGTTAATAAATTACTAAAAACGTCTGGCGTTATTTTCATTTTCATTCATTCCCTCTAACATATGCCTATTTAATTTACTAATAAGTTACGTTACTGTTTAACTTTTGGAATTCTTTTTTAAACTTTCAAACAGGTAGGCGAAAAACTTTTGTATGTCACTCGGACCGAAAAGCATTTGTAGCCCTAAGTTGTCCGCTGCCCTCGCTACGCTACGCTTCGCTCGGGCATCAAACAACTGCGGGCTACAAATGCTAATTTTCTGCCCTTGAGACACAATATACTATTAATCAAATTTGCGACATAATAAATTTGCTCATAGCTATTGATAACCTAATTTACAACAATTTAGTAACCGACACTTTAGTAACTAATATTTGCTATAATTTAGGATCTAGTAAGCTTATATCTCTCAGTAATTTTATTGTGTCAACCGATTTTAATTGTACCAACATAATGCTCCTAGTTATTATTGTATTTTTCTTGTAACTTGTATGCTTTCTCAACTTTTTTTAATTATTCCCGCCAGTAATAAATTCTATAATCCCATTTTAATTTCTGTATATCTGTTTGATGATTTTAATAACGCTGTTGTTTGTAATCAATATTAGTTTTAAGTTCCAGATTATCTATTAATCTTTAATTATTCTAGTAGAGCTTTACTATTAATCGAATTAATAATGATACTATATATTTGATTACTCGATTGCATATCGTAAATATGTACATAGAAAACAGGAGGATAGAAATGGTTAAACTTTAATTGCAACAAATATTGATGTATAGGTACTGCATTTACACGAGATTGTTGCAAATCGTCGAATCATATAACATCTGTAATTCTGATGGAATACAATCCTCGTCTAATGTTTCTACTATGACTCAACTTATTCCTGGAAAGTTTTCATACGTCAAGTAAAAGTTCCTGAAGGAATTTAAGATTGCAATGTCGGAGTTATCTCTTGATTTATTGAAACCACTGATAAATTTGCATCTTCCTTCCCAACTGCCTGCAAAAGTTGTAAATTTAAAGAATTCGTCAGTTACAAAAAAGGCAGTGATCGATTTCCAGTAACTTTCTTAATTAAAAGTATCGAATTGTCCTCGAATGTACAAAACTCTTGTTGCAAAGATGCGAAGTGTGTATTTAATATTAGTGAACGAATGAGAAAAGTTACTTGATCTAATGGATTAAGTAAATGTTTTGTACTACTTCTCCATTTACTGCCTTTACTTTCAAGGATTTTCGTGTTTAAAAAGATCCTTGATGATTTATTTCATAGAAGACTGCATAAGAGTGGAGTCAATCATGTGAAAGTAAGTTTGAAAATATATTTTTAAATTCAGCACAGATAGCTGATATTCATTTGAGTTGAACCACTTCCCGTTTCTTCCATGAAATATTATGATATAATATTTCTTTTTTTGGTTAATGTTTTTCCACTGTAATTCGTATTAACGCTACTGATGTGTAAATATCATAGAATTGAAGCATTCAAATACTTTTTTATAAATCTTGATGCTACTTTGTATAAATATATAGTATGCGCTTAAAGTATTTAAATACGTTTTCCATCTATCATCTGTTACATAAGTGAAAAACTTCTTTCTGCAATTACAATGGCTCCACTCAAGAAACTCATACTACTTAACGGTAATTGCCCAATTGCAACACCTTCTGAGTTTAAATGTTAACAACCAGAACTATATTATGCAGCCATTCAGAGATAATAGCTTAGGTAAATTTAAACCACCATTTGCATGTATAAAAGTAGAACTGCTCAGTAGAACATCAGCAGAATGTTACGCTTCCATAAAAACTAGCAAAATACAATGAAAGCTCGAGGTTCTAAAAAAGCAATTGTGAACAATGGTTTAATCGTAAATCGGAAAATCTCGAGTTAAGAGAATTTTCATCGGAAAATTCAAACGCTTCCAAACAAATAGTACCCGGATAACCCTTGTCTGCCTACTGTTAATCTGTGAAATAATTTTTTATCTTTTATAATTCGGATTTAAAGGGTAGTTATCCTTCATCCACAAACAATCTGAATGCAAGTTTAACGGCAATGGCTCTACAGGAGTAAGGGATTTTTGAAAAAAACAATGCGACGTTTCAAAAAGGTGATAAAATCGAAGAAAAATGTGACATGGCATCCATTCATATTCCTTTTCATATGTAACCAATACCTAATGTTACACATAATTTAGAGCAGAATAAAGAACTTTTTAATCAGCAGCTGCCTATTTACAATATACTCTACAAAACAAAAGTACAAAATAACAGACAGGGACCGGTGCAGGCTCTGTTCCGGTCTGGCTGCTAGATGCATACACTAGAACTGTAAGTAAGTTATGAAAATTATTGATGAATTAACTAAATATAATCTGTTATATTTAACTTTAAATTTGAGGGATTTGGTTTCAAAGTGTAGATTCTCTGTTTTTAACATGTTTAACATAATATTTCAAGAGGTTGGTGAATTTGGCTCAATTTTTTTTATTTAGATTAAAATGATTCCTCGTAGGGGTATGATCTTAAGAGCTAATAAGATGGGACTGAGAGTTTAGTTCTATTTTATGTAATACTGTCACGTGGGGGTTGTCGTGACTAGGGTCGTAGCTAAGGGTAGAGATAAAATAAAACGTAAGGTTCAATTTAACAATATAATAGATAACAAGATTACTACAAACTATCTCATAATGACATACTCACGCTAACGCTAGGGTGGTCGAAACCTCTTTAATAACTACATACTACTATGACAGCTTAGAAAGACCAGGTAAGCGGCGTCCCAGGACGCTAGCTTCTAGGCTCCTAATAGCTAAGAGTAGGGAAATCAGTTCGGGAGGCTAGCTTCCCGAGCCCAGACTATTAAATATTATAAAAGTTACTTACCCAAGGTCTGATGCTGCTGATAAGGACCCCGAAGGGAATTTAGCTCTTAAGCCAAAAGACCTCTGCTTTTATACCTTTGTAAACTGCGAACATCAGCAAAAAGGGCGTAAGGGGTTATGAATGTGAGCAGAAGCAATATAGGGGAAATGATAGCATGTGCAGTAACGTAGGCGTTGCTTGTGGTAAGGTTACGCGATATGAGCAGCTACCTTGGAGAACATTTTACCTTAGTTGGAGTAACTTGAAAAATAATTAATAATTTAGTTTGAAATTATTTCGTTGTGACCGGGAGAGGATTTACTATTTTCGAGGCCCCAAGCTAAAATCTCTCTAAGCCCCCCCCCCCGCCCATACTTTCAATAAGAAATGTTTGATTTTCCGAACAATTGATGACAACAAATGTTTAGAGTATTCACCAAAATTACAATTATTTATAATGTTAGTTAGTTAGTTATTTCAGTAAAATACTTCATATTTATTTTCCAAATTTAATATTTTTAATAAAAAATAGCGTACTTAGATTGTGGCGGTCGTAAACTTGCGCAAATCTACAAACGCTTTCGCATTTTATGCAAATTTTGTGCAAACTTCATACAAATGTTGCGAAAATAAATAAATCTTGCATTGCATCCTCGTTAGTTGGGTATTTACGCAACTTTTTATAATATTTTTTGCATAGAATTATTTCATTGTAACTAATTTAGCAAATCTGTAATGTCGTTTAGTAATTTTTGAGACCCCTTGTAACCTTAGACCCCAAGCTGTAGTTTATTTAGCTTAATGTTAATATTATTATTAAGCTTTAGTTATATCTAAGATAACTCTTGTCTCAATTTTTTTTCATCGGGCATTTTTATCAACACGTTTACTATTCTTTGGGTTTGCCGTATCATGGTCCTTCCCCCGATATTTTAGCCTTTGTTATGGTGTCTTTAATTGGAACAGAATCATGTAGAATGCTAACTATATCCTCTCCTTTTATATGCCTTACTAGTGCTCTATAATTTCTAGGGTTCTAGGCTTGATATTCCACTTTAAAAGTTGTTATGTTTTATTAACTGTTCTATGAATTATTACGTCAACTTACTAAAATATTATAATATTAGCTACTCCAAGCAAAATTGACTGACCTTGAAGTATTTACAGTAAAACTTAAATATAAAGGATAAGTTGAAAATAAGAATTTTATTTTTATCATTTACCAAAATTCATTCCAACAAGAATAGTAGACCCTCAAACACGATCAAACCAAATCAGGCGCGGTTACTCCCAGGGCCTGTATATAGCCCAACTATAAAGCTATTAAAAGCTTTACTATAAATTCTTTATATTTAGGTCTGCTTTCTATAGATTTAATGTATATAAATTTTTCTTTGTAGATTTATAATGTTCAATTTAATCCACTCCTATTTTAAGAATTATAAAGTCATGGTAAATCATCTACTTACTCCTGTTAGCAAGAAATGTACACAGTCAAAACTAAAATGCGAGTAAATTGTTTCTAATCAAGAGTCAACGCATAATAGTAAAATTTCCTCAATATTTCACTCTATGTTGGTTGTAGAATAGTACGAATCCATTCTACTTAGAGTAGATTCCAGTAGATAAGAGTAGTTTTTTTAAACGTATGCACTGTTACGCTTTCCACAAGTCAGCATTAGTAAAAGTGACGTCTTTCGCTCTACTTCATATTTTTTATATGTTTTGCAAAAGCAAGCATTTCTTTAAATATGCTAGTTGATACCTGTGTATGTTACGACAATTTTTTTTTTAATTTTGCAGTTTTTTATGATTTCTTAATTTTTCAGTATAGTCATTATAAGTGAGTTTGAGATTTGATATATTTATAACAATATTTTGTCTGAAAAAGTGCTTACTAATTTCTAAAGCCACGAGTTTTTATTTTGAATGTTTATAGGTTTCAAAAGAATTTAATTTGACATACAAACAACATGTCTAACTAATAATAATTTTGCATTAGTTAATATTACATTTTTAACAAATCAATTGATTATTTTATTTCTATATTTCTTTATTTTATGCATTGCTAATAAATAAAATATAGATGTATAAAATAAAAAGGTAAATAGAGGTGTATCTTGAATTCCTTAGGTTCTGTTTAAATCTTAAGACGACCAAAAGTCTTAATGTTACAACAAAAGAGAACGAATCGTGGCTCTTTTATCCAAATACTGCAAACTTATTAATTTACATATTCCAATATCCACTACCCACATGTTAATAAGCTTTTTGTTAGTATAATTGGCGGATGTGATAATTTTAAATAATTAACGCCTAGTACTTGGAAGAAAACTGTCCTCTACAGTTCACTTGAACAGTCAAGAGTACATATTTTTTACTCTTTTCGAGTGGACCTTACTCCCGTTAGTGTCGATTTAGAGCATATTTGAGTCCATATTTCTCACTGTGTAGTATATCTCAACCAGACTATGCATTTATTTCCAATAGCATCACGTTTGATATTTAATGGTATTATAGTTAGTTTTGAGTTTCCAGTAACTTAGTGGAAATTTATCTGTGTTAGTACTTACTTACTATTTACTATTACAAAAAGAAAATTGTTTGTAACTCCTGATTAATATATTAGGCTTGCAAGGCTTCAGTATACTTATAAGTTTCCGTGTTTTGTAAAACAATTCAGGCGTTATTACTGCGGCATCTTTTTTTAGAACGCAGCAAGTTAAATATACAAAGCAATTATAATTAATTATAATGCTGCTACAATTAATCAGAAAATTGGAATATTTTATTGCAACGTGTTTTTAAATTGATTTGTACCTAGATTAGAATCTATTATTTTTAAAGCAGCTTATTTCATTTTAATGTTAATGTAGCTTTTTATTTAAACAATCTACTGTTAAAAAGTCACACTTATCAATCATCTACCGATGAAATGTAAAGATTAGAGCTCTAGCTACAAGTATTTTGCTTTATATTAAAACATAAAAAATTAACATAATTATACTCTTGTAAATATGTCCATTTTGAAAAGGCCTTGTGTATTATTTATAATTGCCATCAGTGTTTTACGAAGTGAAAATTATAGTTAAAAACTTTAATAGTTCTAGCTTAAATTACAGTTAGCTCCACATCCAACAAGTCAAAATTTAATCTCTGAATCTTGTTTCGCGTCATGACAAAGTTTGGAATATTTGTATCAAAATTAGAAATTTACTAATTTGGACTGTTTATTAAAAGTTCTGCTTTGGATGAATTTCGCCGAATGCAACTTCATTGTTCCACATAAACCACTTTAAAACGAAAACAAAATATTTGCCTTGAAAACTGCCTCTAAAATAAATATTTGCCGAACCAACAACTTTATGTGTGCTGACCATCAATAAACACGTCATATTACACTTTAAGAAGTGTTACAAATCGGGAAAATGCTTTTCGACGAAAGGAGATTTAAAGTATTTTCCTTAAAATTTATGTACTTGGTACAAATAAAGTAGGATATTTAAAAAAAGTGGTTGTCATTATTTGACAGAAATGGTTGTGTTTGTCTACAGTACATGATATACAAGAATAAACTGTGAATGTAGTATATCTACACTTCAAAGCATGGTACAGTTTTGTAATGCAAATATAGAGTAACTTGTTTGTATATACTTTTTTATTTATTTGAAGAACATTTATTATGGGTTTTATTACTTTCGTGCATTTATTCAAATAAGGCAAAGTTATCATTTTTCATTGTCATATTGTGTCTTATTTAAAACTTTTATATACGTAGTAACACTAACGCATTCTGTAAAGCTCAGTAATTTCTTTGTTATATATAATTCAACAATGATTTAAAATTTGTTGAACATTGATTTTGGCATATTTATTTTAAAGAGGTCTACTTTTCACAAATCAAAGTTAATAAATCCAAGCTATGTTTTTACATTTGACAGGTCTCTTAGGCTCCTTAGTTGTCGGACTCAGTTATGTATGCCGTGTTGAAATCAAAACGTAAGATACTACAAGATCGGATTTACGGATTACAACACGTTAGTCGCTTACCTTTTACATGAAAATCAGCATTACCTACTTGGGGATTGGAGATCCCTCGTGCCGTCCCACGTTGTCTCTAGACGATTGCAACCTTCTAAAGCTTTCCAGCGGATTGCTGAATTACCAGGGCATCATGATGTATCTACCACTTCCGATACCGCCCATTGTCGATAGCGACGTACAAAAAATTAGAAGATAACAAACACGCCAATGCTACCCGATGATTAGTCATTTCTCTATTAACACCCAAGTCGAGGTTGACTGACAAGATGGACCAGTTTGTCAGTCTCTAAGCAAGCAGTACACGGAGAGGTTAATTTTAAAGAGCTCAATCTCACATAAAGACAATAGCCAATTCTCAAATTGCTAACAATCAACATAACAAAAATACGTATTACAATTTAAAGAAGATCTCACGTTGCCAAATGACAATGACAGCAACTAGTTAACAGGTACCAGCACCCATAAATGCCATATTGGTCTGTTTATACAACACTACCCAAGGCTTTTTACATACGAAACCAACCGTCCGCATGACACAGTTTTGTTATGCGTCTTGTAAGTCCGTCCAGAGACATAAACCTCCTTACGGTTGCCAAACTTTAACAGGATGTTAGTTAGCCATTTCCAACAACCGGACATCTGGTTGGAATTTAATATTTGCGACCTTTAGGCACTAGTAGACGCACTAACTTTCACTGTTTTACTACTTTTAGCTATTCTTTTCCGCCTCTGTCCTTTGTTTTCGAGCTTGTGACACTATTAAGCTCTAAATCTGGTAAAGGTCTTTGCAATAAGCGAGGTTGTAGTCTACCTATTGATTTTGTGCCGTCTGGGTTGGTTTTTAACCTATTTTTTTTGTATTCTTTCTGGTTTCATATGGAAAACATGTGCTAACTAGTTAAATCGGGTAGTTCTAGTTTGGTCTCTGATCGATGGGTTTCTAAACTACTCGCCAATTTCTGTATTTGTTCAATTACAAATTGTTAAATTTGTCATAAATTTAATTTTTTGTGTTTGTGGCGAGAATCTTAGATTTATCCACATTTTTTAGTGCAAACAGTGATTACTAATAAACTTTTTATATTCCACATTCCAATAAAGAAGTCTTATCGTCATTTTTCCTCATTAATCTTTACACCACGTTTTGAGTCATTATCATTTTCTGGGAACCTTTTATATTGCTTTACTTTTTGGCTTTGATTTTCCCCAATATCTGTGAAACTCCGTCCAGTTGACCTTCAGATAATCGTTCAGCTACTGTTTGTTCATGCCCCGTTTCCCCCTTCAGCAGGGGTGCCTTTATTTTGTTTAAAATCCGTTAAATTATACAATGTTCATACATATTATATCCCAGCATGTCTATTATACCTTAAAAGTTATGTTTTCTTGCCTGCCAATAACATTTTCCTTTCTTGGAAAGGAAAACCTTCCCTTTCTTACCTTTTTTTGGAAAATCTGCTTTGATCCAAATTTCCGTACCCGTGATTCATTAAGGTTTTGCTGGGCCCTAAGCAGATTTTGCTTGTGTAGCCTTCTATGTAATAAAATCCAAAAACTCCAAAGATTTCAGAGTCAGAATATTTGTTATTTGGGTACATATTCTATCGCCTGTCTAAAGCTTGATCATAACGTTAACTATTTTAGATAACAGCAGTGTTGACTGTTCCGAAGACTGATTTCCAGATGGCGATCAGGGGATAACCGGTGTTGCAATTGAAGCTACATGGATGTTTGTGAGATTCAAAAGTTTCTCAAAATTTTCTTTTATAAAAGAACTTAGATTACATATAACAGACAATTCATTGAACAGAACCTTGTTCCGTTTCGTGTTGATGTCCTGCATATACCAACGCAAAAACAAAACCGGCTCTCACACTTCATTTATGTTGTTCAGAAACTCTCATGTTCGCCCTGTTTTTCCAATGTAAACTAGGCTAGCAGAGCAAGGAATGCTGTATACACCCTCGAATATAATAGGATGGAAATAGCATTCTTAGGAAATGACAACAACTGAGTTTATTAGGTTTAAAGATGGTTTTTATAGTGTGGTTTTTGAGAACCTTTCCTATACGATGTGCCATTCAATTAGTGTAACAATTTACAACCCCTTTCGTATCCTTTTTGTTGTATCCATTAGCAAGAAGACTATCGCGAATATTACCTAACTCGTGTGTGTACTGTTCCATATATCCAACTAAGTACATGTGAAATTTCGGCCAATAAAGTCAATTAGTATATAATTTTATGTTTGGCCTTATCAGATTAAAAAAATAATAACCAGCCCTATAACCAGCATTGACTCAGATATACAAATATTGAAATATGCGAAAGGGTCAATCGGGGTCAAAATAAAACACAACTTTCGAGTAGAGTTAAAACTTTGCTTTTGTTTCATTATCTAAGAAGTAAGAGGAAGGTGAATTTAAGACATGTCATTATTCTTCTTGTCTGATATTGTTATGACAACTATACGATACAACTATAGGGTTAATATAAAACTTAAAGTTCCTTTTTTCCACCACCCCCCCCTTAATCCTCTCAAACACAGCAAAAAAAACCAGAATTTGCATTGACTCAGGTGATATTATCGTTTTGTAAATAATTATTAACTAATTAACTAGCACAAAACCCAACCAATTAAAATTCAGCTTGTGGGAGGAAATGAAGGAATTTCCATTTTTTAAATAAGGAAATGTATTTTCCAGGCGCAGAAATTAGCTATTAATTTTAATGATGTTTCATCTTCGTGATTATTATCTTTACATGCTTGTTTTTCGCTTTTTATTATTCTTTCGTCCTTAGCAGAGGTTAAAAAATGACGGAGGAAATGCAGGCAAACAATACGTATTCAAATTCTGCTGTTATTGTGTTGCTTTTATTAGTAGTGCTGCTGAAGAAAATGTAAAGCCTCTTTTATCACAACACTTCAATTTTATAGCAATGTCCTATATCCTTATTTCCTTTTTTTTGTTGCGTAGCTTTTGAGATGATTTTTTTCTCAGATTGCGCTTGTAGAGAAAAAATCATCATTTACCTTCAAGATACTAATTTTATGTGTTTGAATAAACAAGCAAAATTTGATGCACGAAACCTCAGACACAATCTGCATATTGATTTGGGTTATAAATTTTAATTTTTGTGCTCGTGCGCCTCATATTTCACTCCTTCGTAATATTAAATATCGGTTATATTTAATGGAAAGCCTGAAAGGTTAATCATAATAAATCTTCAGTAACATTTAGAAAGAATTTCATGAAAGTTGGAATATATGGCTACAAGTAAGTTTAGGCTAAGTTCGATTCCTTGTTATACAAAATTTAATAAATTCCACACATTATGATCAGGAGAATAATAAGTAGATGCTGATTTGTGAAAAATTACAATAAAATAATTAAAATTAACATTTATGGGTCTTAAAATTAATTCTTAAATATTTTAACAAGTTTCAAGTAATGTATACAGCTTAATTTTTCAGTAGCATTTAATTGTTCGTTTCACAAAAATATTACATTAGCCTTGAAAGTTTGATTACATAAAAAAGTAGAGGCGAGATTTTTAAAAGGGTAGTTAAAATATTACCCCGAACGTTTCATTAAAAAGATAGGCAAAGTTAAAGAGCAAAATCATGTAGATTTTGAATATTTTACATCAAAGTTTTTTCTTTTTTCTCTATGTCTAATGGTATGCATAAGAAATGAAACATAAAATGCAGTTTACTTTTAACGTAGGTAGTATATAACTAACTTACTGAAAGATTCATCCTATTATTAGTCCTGAATTAGAAACAAATAATTTTAGTCAAATTTTGCTTATTGTTATTGCCCTAAATTTCTTTATTTGTTTGATTGTATGGGCAAGTCACTAGAGGGGCATCAGAACATTCGTCTTAAGTTTTGATGCATGTGTTGGCCTGCTTAGCGCAGAGGACTCCGATGTGTAGATAATAAGTTTCATCTAGATGTACGGAATAGCAATCTTATTATAACAACTTAACGGTACGGTCCCTGAATCAGTCATAGGGCTAAGAGACAAAAAGTTGCAAAAGGAACACAAAGAACAAATTTAAACGTACATAAAAATACAAACAAAAATAGGTGATCAAATAAATTTTATCCTTATCGCCAATCAGGATAGCCATACAAATAGTCTCAGGAACAAAGAAGAAATTTTGTGAGACTTCAATCTCAGTAAAGCATGCACAAAACGGTTAATAGATTTAGGGTGCATCATTAAAATCGTGCTCGAGAGTATTCAACAATTGCCCCTTTGGCAATACACATTCCAAACGAAGAAAAGGAAAATATATAATAGTCAAATATTCATCAAACATTGGCCTGTCCAAGAAAGCCAGAGTGGTAGCTCCATCTAACCAAAGTGTACTTTGGCTTACACAAAACGATCAACAAATAGAAAGTAAGAACTGATAGAAGTATAAACTCACAGTTTTACCCAATTATGCGAAGAAATCAAACGCTTACCTAGTTAGTGACAAGCCCTTGTGACCCAATGTAAACTGGTATGCGGAAATTAACTGAAATACTCATTACTACATTTAGTCCAGTCAATTTAGAACAAATTTTCATAAAGAGCGGAAAATTGAGGTACTAAGTCTTTGGATCTTTGCATAGGCCTTCTTTGTAGATTGTTAAACAACCCCATAAAAGTCAACACCTGTAGGTGCTCAAAGAGATAACGAAGGTAAGGTAAAAAACGCCCCCTATCGGTTTTTGTCGTTTTTCCCGGAAATTATTAAGTTTATCAAGATGCAGGGGGTTGGGTAAAATAAGGCTTATTTAAATTCTTACCAAAAATGTCTAAATGCTTTTTCGTATCTCGTCTTCTTTTTGTGTTATCGAAGAAAGAAGATATGTCATACATGGATTGATGGATCAGCAATTTGTACCAGTAAATTTTAACCTTTTGTGGTCTCATATTCATCACGAAGTAGTGAAGGAAAATTTGTTGACAGCTGGATGCGATCGTAGTCCAGTCATATTTGACCTTAGCATCTCTTCGGTAAAATCCATCAGGCGGTATTATCGATATTCTTGGTGCCAGAAATTTGTATTCGCAAGTTAATTCCTAGGAGAGTACGCTGTACTAGTCAATTTTTTTTATTCAACCCCTTACGAACAGGTGTTGCGCTTTTTTTGAAATCGTAGGTTCCGTTATTTATAAGACCTTGATATTGAGTAAATATCTTTTTCTAGAATGATGTTTGCGTTAAAATTGATGTACACGAGTCAAGACGAAACTGTTGCTTTCCCGTGCAACTTAAAGCAAGTCAGGGATTAAATCGTGTGTTTCAATTTTACATCAAAAATCATCCAAGAAAAATTTACTCGATACCGAGGTCTTTTAAATAAAGAAAATTAGAATTTCAAAAAAGGCGAAACGCCCTGTACTGTACGTATTGGGTTGGATACAAAATAGTGTAGTGTATTCTCCTAAGAATTTACTTGCCAATACGAATTTTTCAGCCAACTGGCACCAAAAATATGGATAATATCGCCTGATGGATTTTGCTGAAGAGATGCTAAGGTAAAAGATGACTGAACCACGATCGCATGCTGCTGTGCATGAAAGAAATTTCTCTTAGCTACTTCATGGCCAATACGAGACCACAGACAGTTTCTTAAGCAAATTTACTGGTGCAGATTGTATGGCATATTTTTTTTTTCGATAACACAAAATGAAGGCGAGATACGAAAAAGCATTTAGACATTTTTTGGTCGGGATTTAAATAAGCTTTATATTCCCTAACATCTTTCATCTCGATAAACCTTATAGTTTCCGAGAAAAATGACGAAATCGTTAAGGGGGGGGGTTACTCTCATTATCTCTTTGAGCTAACCGCCTACAGGTGTTGACTTTTGGGGGTTACTAAACAACCCACAAGGAAACCCAATGCAAAAATCCACTGGCTTATCTCAACTTTCCGCTATTTTTTGTAATTTGACTGGACTAATTATTATTACATTATATTATTACACAAAATGAACTAAGGTAGTAACTTTAAACATTTTGTTTGACTTTTCCGCGTCCCTCTTCATTCATTGGAAAAGTTTCCAAACGCTGAATTAATATATAAAAATTAGATCATTTTATATTGCAGATTGACACGATCTAGCATATAGAATAGTATCCGCATACTTACTAGGTTGCTGTGCACATCAAACGTTAAGTAATTATCACATTTTATAACATTAATATCCAAGAAATTTGGAATTCTGTAATAATAATAATTATTCTACAATATGTGTACATATTATAGAACCTCAAGGAGGAATTCAACAAGGTTGTTCTTTCATCCCCGACTTAATATACTTTGCGCAAAACAATATACTAGTCAAACATATTACTAAAAAAGAATAATATATACAATTAACAAATAACTTAACTAACATATAAGCAACTACATAATATGTAGTTGAATATATTATATTTAGTGCAGACTGTTTACGATCTCGCGTAAATTGCTTAGCCAAAGATTTTAAAATTACTTAATTGGCAACGTTTTGAATAATTGCAATATAGCATTATAAATTTTCGAGACATTATAACTAAAGGATCGTCCAAAAAGTGCGGTATTATGCTTAGGTATACTCAACAGACCCCTATGTCGCACATTTATATTGTGTATATCTGTTCTATACCTAATTTTATTGCATAAATACGATTGCTGCCGGATAATTATAATATTAATGTTATGGCAGAACGTTGTTATTTGTGTGTAACGTAGTTGTTTCATATCAAGCCAGAGCCTGTTGCGGCTAATTTTGAAAATATATGGGCAAATTAAAAACAAAGGAAAGAAATTAAAAGAGTTTATAAAGGTTAGAAAGTGTGACATCTTTTCGAACCATTCTAAACCATTCGGACCATATGCAAATACGTCGTCCATATATCTTATTTAAATGGATACTGTTAATATAAAAGAAGCTACTACTAATAATAGTGATAAGGGTTGTCCGATAGGTAAACCATTTACCTGCTTGAAAAAATAGGTGTTTGAGAAATTGCTCACGTATGTCTGGTCATCTAGATTCTAGACTAAGTTCCGTTTTTTAATCCAATAAGGTCTTAAAGTATAATAAAGTATAAAAACATTATCAAAGGTAATACTTTAATAGAATGAAAAACTAACAAGTTGAATGGTTAAATACACATAGGTAACTAGATTAAATAACTAACATTTCCAATAAAGGAAAATTACTGAGCTCAATTTGTTCATTATTGAAAGTACCGTGCGTTCTAAAATGTTTAATCTGTGTTTGTTGTTGCAAAAGTGTAAAAATTCGATTTCGTTAACACACTATAGAATCGTTATAACCATAACATGATTGACATTTTAATTAAAGGAAAATATTATAAGTTAGCTATCCACAGAGTTATCCAATTGACACTCAAACAAAAGACAAAAATTACATACCAATACCAAAGTTTGGCAAGATATCCAAAAAAATATTTTTATTTAAAACAACAAAGAAACAACAAGAAAATTAAATATCAATTAAAGAATAAAAGAAAAATGAATTAAAAGACAGTATAATCCCCTTTGCCTTGTTAATTGATACTTCTATCATTAACTAACTCCTTTAAAAAAATAAATACCTTACATAAAATATTAAATTGAAATTTTGGCGCCTTAAAATATTTACCCACTTAAATTAGTAGTAAACTATTAATTTTATTCTTCCACATGATACAAAATGAAGAAGGTTAACATTCCACAACATTCCAAATTACTTCAGACAAAATAAAAATCTTGGAATAATTAAAGTTGATTTATAAACGGCAGATGTATTTCAGTCATAAGGTAAATTCATTTAACTCTAGTGATAATTAAATTTACATTTTTCATTCCCATTCGATTGATCCTTGCTAATCTTCATAAAAATAATTCTCTTTTCAAAAAAAGAAAATTTTAAACACTAACTACCTTCATAGCACTGTTTGTTTCATTAAGTTTTAATGGTTGGTTATTATTATCACTTCTTAATTTCAAATTACTTTATAATTGTAAACATTGTAACATAAAACATAACCTTCAATTATTGGCATAAGGTTGACTTTGACGTTTGTTAACACAACATAACCTCAAATTTTTGCTCTGCATGAGAATGCGTGTTCTTACAATTGAAACTCTATGAGAGAGTGGCACCGGATTTCCTGCTATATTTATACAAATTGAAAAAACAATCGAATAATTTGGTAATTTACCTGGTTCGAACTAAGATTCTTTAATGTTTTTTCTAGTGTCAACCAAGTCTTTTTTGGAAAACTAACGAATTAAATTGTTACTAAAATTACATAACCATATTGTTAATAAACATTAAACTAATTGTTTATATTAGTACTATAAAAAGGTAGAGCAAAATCTCCTCTCATTAATGATATCAAACATTTATACTAAAATGCAAACATAAGCTTGACAACCAACTTGATTTTCCCCTAGGTAGAAACATTATTAAAATTTGAAATAGATGTTTATAAATACTTTGTTGCTTCCTTTTCTTATTATAAACTTAATCCTAAAATCCTATAGAACAAGTATTACATAAATGTTTGTACCCAAAACATAAATAAAGGCTATGTTTCATACTTTCAAAACACTATGATAAATCGCAGCAATATTTGTTTTTAAATGCCCAGATCTTCTACAACAAAAGATCTATATATTAATATTTATGTCTCAAATGTACTCAAGAACTTATTTGACAACATTACAATAAAATATTTAAGTTCAAAGACTTCTCAACGATGGAAACTACAAATTCATTATCAAAATACCCCAAATCGTTGGACCTGAAGAAAATCTCCTAGGTTTCAACAATAAAACAGCAGGTAAAGTGATAAATACCTGTGTACATCTTAACAACCATACGCTTAATTTGTTTCAGGTAAAAACTAGCCTTAATGGCTTTAATATCCATTTATAAACAAATTTCAAACAACGAGAGAAAATCGTCAACCAATTTAGAAAAATTACTAAATTTAAAAGAAAAATTATTTTAAGATTTATCCCTTTTCTACTTAGTGTGTTATAGAGTGTTTCTTAATCATAATTGAAACATACTTGCTTAAATTTCTATATAAAGAAATATTTCTCTGAACTCCCCTTAAAAATTAAGCAACCCAAAAATTGTAGATGTAATTGTAGTTGCTTATATTTTCTGATGGTATGTTAAAAACATGACAATATGTTTTTTGAGTTAATCGAAGAAATTCGCTATATTTTTGCAATGGCTATAAAATAGTTTATTAATTCGTATAATCATTCATAGCAACTCTAACTTTCAATTCTAGAAATGAAAGTAAAATTTATATGTATAGTATAAGCAGTGAAAAATAGTTACTTTATATACATATACATGTTCGAGTAGAAGAATGTGAATATGTTCTATACAGTATTAGATTATGCCACAACTGTTTTTTAAAACTTCTAAGAATTCCCAAGAGGATTCAATCATTGAGATTGTGTAGCGATAAAGCGCTTTGTAATAACGAACATTTACTGCAGATAACAGTCTTTTAATTTTATGTATTATTTTATAGGTACCATTAAAAATTTACTGCAGATTGCCTTTTAATTTTAAGTATTGCTTTATAGGTAGGTACTATTTATTTTTCAACTATATAAAATAGTATCATCTACGTGTTTACTGTTTGTATTTTTATGACGAAAGCCTTATTTTTTAATATAAGTTAATCGCATTAAATCTAACATATAAGAACTTCAAATTCATAGGTGAGCATTTATCGGAAGATCTATTAAGCGGTAGTGTTATACGAGAATGTATTTTAAAGTTTGATTACTGTTTGTATTGCATTAATGGAAGTGCATAGCTAATATGCATATAACACTGAACTATAAGCTTGAACTTCTGCTTGAAGGGATTTATGTAGTAATCAATTTCCAAATTGGTTGTCTTATCACGATGAGTCTCTACCAAACCGTAATATTGAAGAAACGTAAAATCTTATTGGAGGTATTTATATCTCTCTAAAATAAAACTATTACGATTTTTAAAATTGATGGCGAAGCAATGTTTCTAACAAAAATGAACTCAACTGATCTTAAGAGAAAGCCATGTTCCTTTATTGGAAACCAATTTCAGCTCTTATCAATTATACTTACGTTAGAGTAAGGAATATGCCCTGCCCTTATTATTCGTTTAATGTAATATTATAAGAATAAAATATATATTATTAATAACTCACTAATGAGATTGACCTATTACCTATAGTATTAATTTGGTACAAGTTGTTTGAAAGTTCGTATTAGTCTATATAAATACACTAACTCAACTAACATCGCTAGATGTGGTTGGAATCACTCAAACATCTGTACACCCGGGATGACACAGAAACGGCAAGGATTGAAGAGGAATCACTGAACGGCCATCGTTTATCGTGAAGAGATTAGTGGTATCCTCAAGAAATCAAAAATCATAAAACTGCAAGTTACACAGACCACACATTAATTCGACACCTAACTAAGCTTCTTAAAACAATGGAATATCCCTTCAACCCTTATCATGAATTAATAAGATCACTACAGAGCCATATGCGCTTTTATGTAATTCTTATGTCAGGAAGGGGCTGCTTCTATAAATGCTGTAAGATCTGTAAAATGTAACTAACCACGGTTGGTTTCACCATCCTCCACAAAATTAACCAAAATTGTACTTAAACCTTACTTCCTTAAGTATTTTATTTGAAGATTACAGAACACATACATCCCTACTCCGACATACTCTAATACATATTACTATACTATTTATGGGCTAAATAATAAATAAATTAAGAAAATCCCAAATAAAAGATGAATGATAGGTAGCAGGTTAAAATTTCAAAATTGATTTATAATAATTGATGTTAATTAACACATGGAACAGACATCCGACAAAAAAAACAGTGAAAATATACACAAAGCAAAATCACCTACCTTTATCATTGAAGAAAAATGCACCGGCTATTTGGAAAGCAAGTTCTAAACTTAACTTGAGCTCTTTCAGGCGGGTCGCTATAGTCAAAGTTTACAAAAAAATGTAAATGAATGAATTTATTTATCATCACACAACCAAATAATATTTTTAACAAAATTCTCATAATTAAATTTAAAACATCAAACAAATAAATTCTGGATACCTACTACAAGTAACTAAATTAAAAGAAAATGATATTGAAAAACAGTTTAATTCTCTTTGTCTTAGCAATTTCTCTTTCTTTTATTAGTTAAATATTTTTTTAAGCTAAAACAACAAGGAAAATTGCCTTACTTAATTTTGGCGCTTTATTTTTAATTACAGACCTGTGCAAGTAATCTCTGTAAAAACTGTAGCTGCCATTAGCTTGTTTACAACATGGCCGCAATAATCTACCAAAATTTGTTGTCTTTTGAAAGAAAAATTATTTGTCATACTGGACCAATCCATAATTAAAAACAACAGATGATTTTTTTCCATTTGGTAAATCCATTAATAAAAAAAGTGAGAAACAAATTAAATTCCCAGTTCCAAACACCAATTTTAATATTAAATATTAAAATAGACTGTTTAATTATTAAATTCACTCACTAACCTTTAAGAAACTTTCATAAATGACAACCACTTTACATAACAAAATCATAACCTCAAGATTTGACACATGTTAACGGTTAAATTTCCGCGCTTAACCTTAAAATTTTTGGAATTTCCTCCGTGAACGTACATACTTGATGAACAATACAAAATTACAAAGAAAGTGACCAGACTTTGATCTTCTTTTATACCTTTTTCAGAAACAAAAGAATAAACTGATACTTATTTGGTGTATTCCGCCAGAAACAAATGCATTCTTTATAACTAAATATTTCTTAATCAAACATTATTTATTTATAACTATCAATAATTGCCAAAACTAATATTATAGCTTTGTAGAGGAAATTTCTCCCTTCAAAAAGACATATTACAATGTTAATTTGGTCGAATAATAAGATTGTTTTAGCTTGACAATGGCGTCCATCTTAAATGCGTTCAGTCACACATTAAAATATAAAATAATTAATCTAAAATAGTTAATTACTTCTATCTTTGGATATAGAATCCTTCCTTAGTACCTATAGCACAATATTTACAACTTTTTAGGTATCCAAATTACCAACTAACATTAAATTTCATACTTTTAGATTACTATGTCAATACGCAGCCAAAAGTAATCTTTAAACCTGTAGATCTTCTCCATTAAATGACACAAACATGAACATTTATGTCTCAAATGTGCTCTAGAACCTACTTAATAATAATACAATAAAATATATGCTCCTACAGATTAATTAAACTTGGCACAAAACAAAATAATGAAAACCACACAGATCGTTGGCATACCTGTGCATACTTATCCACTCACATGCCCTGTGTTTGTTCCAGGTGTAAACCAGCATTGAAATAGCTTTAAAACCTAATTATATAGAAAAATCCAATAACGGCAGTGCAACATCGTTTTGACTTATAAATTATCAAATTTAAGAGGAAAATCAACTTTAAAACTTATTTCTGCTTTATATATAAAGTGTTCTAACTAGAGTGTATCCTTTACAAAATGAACAATTTTAAATTAAATTTTTATTATTATTTGTTTAATCTCACATACTTCGCCTAGTAAGTATGCAACCAATCCTGCATATGTGTAATTCGGGTTGCTGAAAGCTTATATTTTCCTATGCATGTAAAATACATGACAATATACAGGGTATCTAACCGAAAACGATTCAGGAAAAACGCAAAAACACATCAAAAAGCATATGGAGGAGTAGATATTTCTGCACAGTCTCACTTGGCATAACCTGCACCTCTTACACCTTAGATTTTTTTAAATACCCTGCATGTTTTTAATTTTTTGATTTTTCTCCCTTAATGGATTGGATGAGTAGATTTTATAAATGTACAATACTTAGTGTATAAAATGAATAATTGAAAAAAAGCTGAAGAAGGGGTGGGTAAATAATCTAAGTTAGATATAGGCGTATACACTATATTTGTGGCATCTTTGTCAGTACTAAAAATGTAGTCAGAGTATGTACAACTCCTCATAAATTCATTGTTTATGTTTACATAAATGTTTATATCCATTTACATATGGACATAAACAATTATGGTTTAAAACGGCTCATCAAGTTTTGAGTAGGTTATCTGGAAAAATGCGCTCTAAAAGAATGTTTGGTAACATTGGAGTCGTAAAAATATTCTCCGTAAAACTAAGCTGGTAAGAAAATGAGGCCCTTTTTGAAAAATATTAGTTACACAGCATTGAAGAAATAAAATGGGTTTAATGGCGAAAAAGCAAAACTTCAGCAAATTTATTAGTTCGTTTCTTAGTTACACATTCATTTCTAAGCTTAAATATGAAGTACGATTCAATCTTGATTTTAAATATACAGAAGGAAATTCCCCACTGGAACTAGGGTTCTAGGAACAATCCTAATGCACATACTCGTATACAAAATTCAGCTTTCGTTTCATTTAAAAAATTTGCAAATAATGACTTTATACTGGTATACATTTCATAAGAAACTGAAAATAAGAATGTACAACTAAACAATTCATGTCGAAATCACAGTGAATCAATAACCAAAACAAAGAAAAAGGGTAAAATAAACATGAAATAGCATGAAAAACTACGAACAAATTTTCTTTCATATACGGATGCCAACATCAACATCAAAAGGTCCCAGTCATAAAATGGTTTTCTATTACACCCTAGCGTACATGAACTAGAGAGTCAGTAACATTCCCTGACCTAAGCTATGTCGTAGTAAAACCATATCAAAGGACGTTGTTCTTATATTGTATTGTTGCAGAATTTGCTTGGTTTCCGTTTTACAGAGTTGCTTTGTTAAAAACTAAGTAAAAACAACATTATTTGCCAGGAGACATTCTCTATAATGTAATCAACTATTTTACATAAATTGTAGTTTAATAATTAGTGATTCTGTCTGCTGTGGTAATTTAAAGTTAGGGAGATAGGACGAGTATATTCACAGTTCCACAATGGAGATAATTGTATTACTGCCTGCAATGAAAGGTTTTCTACAAAGCTAAATCAACTTCATTGTGCATTTAGATAATTATTTAGACGCATTCTCTGCTAAACTAAAAGAAACACTGGAGTTTGCTTTGAAAAAAGTATGCAACCAACTGAAAGTTTTCAATGCATTAAGTCTTTACTTAATGCATTAACTTAATGCAGTAAACTCTTTAGTTTACTGCAGGGTCTGCAGGGCAAATAAATTGCTTAGCTTAGACAAATTAGATAAAAAAATTACAGAGTTAGCTGCATTAAGAATTTTTTGGGAGGTAGTCTCAATGGAATAATATTCGATTCAAAATTGTAATGGCAGTAATTCAGCTATTCACGGAAGCAAGAATTACAGAAACAGAGTTTACAAACAGCTAGCAACTACAAGAGGAGTTTTTCTTAATATTCATGAGTTTAGAAATTCATGAAAAATCATAATCGATGTTTTCTTATACAGCTTCTTATAAAACAATTCAATGCGTTCGTGCTTTTAAGCTGTAAGGGTACTGCACGGGCTTTGAACAAGTGGTTTAGTCGTTTAATTTATTAAAGCAAACATAAATAAATGTTTGCTTTGGCTGAATAGTGTTTTAGTACAGTTGTAATTTTTTTTTAGGTAATGATAGATCCGATTCAACGCTGTAAGAATTGGAACTGACGTAATTCGTGTTTGAGTTTTTGAAGAATGAAGAAGGGCTCAATTTTGATTCGAATGCTGTGATGCTAGCCAAACATCTGGTGCTTTCACTCCCCCCCCCCCGCCAATTGTTACAGATATATTGTGGAGTTTATTATCGTAAGATCGGCTAAGGTATCATTAGTTTCTTGTGGTACTCAACCATTCAGGATCGGGTACTGTGTTTAGTGTTTTGTCCATATTTTGATGGGTATCAGTTGCTAAAATTTTAGTTAGGAAATTATTGCATGAAAATAGGTTTACCTAAAAGTGTTCTCTCCATTCCAGTTGAAGATAATATTAATATCACCTGGCTACATACTACAATGCTTACTGGGCGAGTTATTACAAATAGCTAGAAAAATAGAACCACCTCGCCATGTTTATAACCTACAAAGATTTCCTCGCAGCACAAAGAGTTTTAGATGTGGTAGTTAGGTAAATTTTAAAAAGAGTGGATAGTGGTAACAATTTTATGGCATACATGTTGCTCATCAACACCTTTTGGGATTAACCTCTTCGGTCTGCTGCCGCTTCTAGTATTTGATTACGGCGGAGATTACCAACTCTATGGATTTTTTTATGCTTCGAAAGAGATCTAACTTACCTACCACTTCCTGTGCTAAAATCTACAGTCATATCTACAACAGTATAACGAATATAATTTTAAAAGTGTTTAGGTATATATCCTAAACGAAAAAAACTCATAAGAATGTTACCCCTCTTAACATTCCTAGGAAATCTTATCTATTATAAATAAATATCTCCTATATTTAATGAAATATGAAGGAAAGTTCAAAACTACGTTTTTATCGTTACTGTATACTTTAAAGTCGTAGTACTTGCAGGTGCGACTGTTATACGACAATCCATCACTACCATCTATAGCAGATTTAAGTCAGTTCAGTATTACCATATTTTCTTCTATGTGCAAAACCATCATTAAAGATGTCGTTACCAAGGCTGGAGCTATTTACAGCATTCTTACTTGCTACATTGAAGTCTCAAGTTCAGAAGCCTTTTTTTCTCATTCACTTTCTGGAACAACAATCAAATTAGCCGATCCAGTCGCAGATGTTGAACAGCGAAAGGTCATATCACTTTTGCCACGTATGCGTAGGTCTGAGGACTTAAACTCGTTAGAACTCAAGAAGTTATCATTTTTCATTAAACTTAAGAGAGTGGACTACATATGTTCGTAGATTCATTAAAAATTCACCCTGAAGGACAAAACACTACTAACAACAGGTGAGGTTCAGGACCCCCTAAATTACAGACTAAGAAGACTTTATCAAAAGACAGAAGAGTTTATAGAACTCGCAAAAGAATATTAAGCCTCTCATAATCAAAGCTCACTTTCATTCTTAAGCTAGTTACTGTTGCTGGACCTATTTCTTCATGAGAAAGGACACATCGGTGTCGGTGGTCATCTACAGTATGAAACCCCAATTCTTCCTCCATCGCGAGGTTCGATTAACTGACCCATTCGTGGATGCAGAACATAGTTGAAGTTTCATGTGAGCCGACAATTGCTACTAGAGGCCTTCGGGATTTGGGCTAGGATGTGTTCCGTAAACATGTGCTATCTATCGCCTTCGTACTTAGTGCGGTCCAAAAATGACGGGAACCCAGGAACCGACTGGAAACAGCAAGAGCATTCCTGAAGGTTGGAATTGACTATATGTCGGTTGACCATAACCATCAAGGGAATCTTCGTGCGCTGAGTTCGTAGCATTAAATCATACATTAGGGTATTGGGGTGTATGTTTAGTTGATATCTTTAGTGACAACGGTGCTACACTCCATCGCGCAGGCACCGAAGTAAAAACAAATACTACAACAATGTCAATTACAAAGCAGAGATGTGCAGATCTACTTTAACGATGAAAAGATCCACGGCACTTTATTGCTCCTGCAGTCCGATTTGGAAAATCATTGTTATCTAGGTAGATTCTAGAAAGCTTCGGTCAGATGCACCACTCGATAAGGTTCATGAGAAATGACATTCCCAATTACAAAGAGTTATCAGCATTTCTGTTCTTGTTGAATCATGCCTTAATTAATGTCTCTTAGGTCCCATATCGTCCACACACCAACGATCTTACGGTTCTCATGCATGACACTTCCTCACTGAAGTGTTACTTACGTTGTAATTTTTTGTCAAAATTTATAAACAATAGTCCCACGCACGGGCGCCAATAGTAACTTTCAAAATAATTACCTGCCCCACAATTGGCCGACATTTAGAACTTACACTTTTTGTCGGTAAATTAATTACTTTAAAATCAATCAAATGCATTCAATAAAAGTCAAATAAATCCTTAAAACACATTATGCTCATGGAACGATACTTACGTTAATTCATATTGCTTCAGCAGAGATCTCTAGTTAATCAAATTATAGTTTACGTTGGCAGGTACTGGTTTCTCAAGCTTTTAAATTGCAAAGAGGAAACTGGAAGTATTAGGTAATAATAAGATTATGGGCGCCACTTACTTGTTGCGTTCAATTGATTAATTCAGAGATCCACAAGTAAGAAGAGGTCTCTGATTGATTATATAAGATCATAATTAATATTTACGAGTTCATTGACGTGAATAACAACTAGAACTTCCAACAATTAATTGTTTCAATATTACCTCAAAGAAACTCAGTTCAACTGTGTTTATTCAACTAATAAAAATTCGTTTCAATCTTAGATAATATACTTTAACAATATTATCAACAAATAGGGATCACTTATAAACTATGTTAGTCGAGACATGTTACATATTACTACAATACGAGATCATAAGTCATATAGTTTCTAAGATGTTTCGGTAAGATGCTGTAGCGCCGCTGAGGACGGACGCGAGGTTCTTGGAGCGATATGTTGACTGGAGGGATGTAAATTTTCCATGGTGTTTAATATTTTAAAGAAAGGTAATTTCAGATGATCCTATCAGAAATATCGTGACGTTATTTTGCTCCAATTATAAAAATACCGAATATACCTTTTACTAGTATTTTTAAGAAATGTACCCAAGTGGTAAATTACGCTTGAAATACTCGAATTGTTTAGACTAGAAATAATTACAATTTCGGAGTACGCAATTTTCTTATCGAAATGCTTTTAGAAAGAACTTTTCAGTTTTACTAACTTGGACACAAAGAATCGTAAATGAACAAGGGAATATTTGAGCTGCCCCAGACTCATAAATTAGTGCGAATAGCTTTTATACGTGCTTTTAAACTAAAAAGAAGCTCAATATCTCTATTACTTGACGATATTCCTATAAATTTTCGTCTACAAAATGAATCTTGACAGTAATAAACGATATGAATATTATATGAATTTAAACTGTTTGCAATTTTGAATGTTTATTAAAGTACAGCTGCCGTACGATATTTAAAGATAAACATTTTTATGTTTAAATTGACATTTAGGATTCAAACGAAACTAAATATTTCATTACTATACAAGTCGGTATGAGTATCGCCCCTATCTCTGCACAATAGGATAATAAGTGTTATAAGCTTACCTGCTGTTTCCATTGTGAGTAACATGCTGCCGTCAACGTCAAAGGTATTTAAAATTACAGTAGAAAAAGGACGTATTCAGGTGAATTCTTGTCCAGGTTATGCTTAAGTTGTTGGAAACAGCAGGTAAGCTTATAACACTTACTATCCTATTGTGCAGAGATATGGGCGATGCTCATGAAATCCACTATACTGAGATCATTTCTATAAGATGAGTACCTAAATTTTTAACACGTTACAACGGTAGCTTCAAAATTAAACATCCTTCATGAAGCCCATGTAATGGCTGTTTCAACACTTTCCGGAAATGGTGGAGTACAAACTACCTCATGACATCTGCATCTGATCTGTGTACGATCTTTTTAAAATGGGAAAGTTTCAGATTTAATATGCTGGTGGTGTAGCTAGGGTAGTTCTTCTGTCCTTAAACTAAACAACAGTTTTACAATAGACGACGAAAACTAATAGATCGCAATACTTCTTTCCTGAAAGCTACTATTTAAAAACGTAGGGTCACATATTACATGATACACAACACTTACGCAAAAATCTGTTCAATACCTTTATTCCAGAATTTTGGTCGATTCAGTGAAATACATTAAACGTCGTTTTTCAATTAAAAGTGAAAATCCTATAATATACTTCCATTTAATAATATCAATTCTTATACGAGTTCTGAGAGAACGAATAATCGCCTAAATTATCTTAAGAAGAAAAATTTCGATATGATTAAAAATGTTATAGTATCAAATTGTATAAATGTATAACATTGAACAATATCACACACATTGCTTCTTATAAAGTTAAAAGGCAGTAAATAAGTAGTTTTTAACAGGATACTCTATCATGGAAAACTATGTACTAACTAATTAAGGTTATTTCCACCTTGCCTGCTGGTTGTTGTTAGAATCCGAGACGGTATTTCTGTAGGAAAGGCGGTAGCAAACCACTTCCGATACTTCTTATGGAAAATTTAAATAAATGCGCTAAGCTGTTAATATTCAGTTTGGGAAAATGCACTTGAATTTTTATTGTTTCTATTTAAGTAGAGAATTAACACGGAAAATTTGTTTAAATAATAGATCATGTAAATAGCTATGCAGTTTTAGTGCTATTTGTATCTCATTAAAATTAAAAAGGAGAATGGAATATTAATAGCGTATGCAACTGGTAACTTTGTTGAACAAATGTTGAATTTTAAATAGGTTTTTCCGTTCATTATTCCAACAATGTAATTAAAATGACTATACTGTCGTTTAATTAAAAAAGTCATAAAAGTTGTAGTTAATCTTGTAAGTTTGGAAAAATGGAGGTTTGTATTCATATTAGAGCTTATGTGCTCTATTCTCTTATGATATATACCATTTTTACTGAAGAGGCTTTTGCTTTTTAATTAAAATGTTTTTGATATATACGTTCATAATGCAACTACATACATGCACAATAGTGTTTAACCGCAGCGACATTTAAATGAAGATAGGTATAATTTATTATAAAAATTATATTCTGAACTATAAAAACCTAACAATTGAAATGTGATTTGTACGTTGTTGGTAGGTAATTAGCTAATAGAAACGAGATTCCTGTAACTTTTATACACAGATATTTAATATGTCATGATTGTTGGATAAAATACTTGGTATCAAATATTTTAACCACGACTACTGGCAGCTCCGAAAATGGAGTGGTAAATATCTTCTTTCGTTTGCCTTGGCTATGAATACACGATGTAAGGAAATTTTCTGTCGTTCCTTTGGAATGGCCTTGTTAAAATGTTCAAAAAGAAAAGAGTTTAGCTTCCTAGATCGACTGCAAGTTAAGGGTCAAAATTAAAACAGATTTTTTATTTCGTCAATTTTAATCTCTTTTGACGTTTTTCAAGCATCTAGATTATTGTCACTTATTGTTAAAACACTGTACAGATGATTTCCAATAAATCTATGACAAGTCTCGAGAGTATTTTTTGTGCTTTTAACAACGTGTGAACCAGGCTGTAAAATATATTTTCATAGGTACCTACATAAAATGTACCTATTAAACTTCAAGGGAAAGAAAAAGCAACATTTACACAGTGGAATAGTGACTGTCCTGGTTTTATTTGAAATCAGCTGTACGTATGTAATAGACTATGGAGTCCTCCCCGTCTAGGTCAAATTTGACCTTCACTTATTCCCAGCATCATACAGGAGGGTCATGAGCCAAAAGTGGCGGTATTGAGCGTGCAGTTTAAAACGTTAAAATCTCAATTTTAAACATTAATGCTCAGAAATCAAGTGTTGTGTGTAGGGTGGAACTACTTTTTATATGATTTTCCGTTTTCGTGATTAACACTAAACATCTTTTACTTTATACTTTAAAGATATTAACATTATCACTGGTGAATGCTAAAAGAACCTTTAAATATTGATCAAAGTTGCTTGGATATGAATCATCTTCGAGACTAGAATGAATCTAAAGCTAGGCACACAAGCGACTATACTGCAAACCTTAAATAAGTGATAACTCAATTCTAGTATAAAAGTCCTATGTAGGATCGCGACTAGGCGTGTGTCATGGTCGCTGAATAACGATTCTAACCACGAGATTCTAAGATAAATGCCTCATAGACATCTTCTAAGCGTATGTCAGTTTACATGCATACCAGCTGTAGTACGTGATATTTAATTTCGGGCAAGAGATCGCTTCAGTCATCTTATTTTTAGTGCAGCTGCATCCGACCAGGTGTTCAACCTTGACTATTTGTTGATTTTATTGACTAGACTCTGAGTAGAAGAACAGAAAATAACTACGTTTTCCGTTTTAAAGAAATCGATAGGTGCGCATGTTTATCAAGGCAATTTCCCTAAAAAAACATATCCAATAATAAAATTTCTAGGCTTATTTCGTATAAAACAAAGCATGAAGTTAATTTTCTGTCGCTCCCAATATTCGAAATTGACTTTTTGTGTTGTTTTAACCTTAGGGTCATGTCCCAATATTTGTAATTAATCTTCAAAATAGTCTTAATTACAGATATTTCTCGTTTAGCAGAGCTTTTAATAATTTCAAAACCTTTTCTGATTGATGAGTAGTTATTTTTCAAACGTCGATGTGTTTTCATATTTACTCTCTTTTTCAAGCAGATCAATATAAAAATGTATGTTACTGCACGACAACCGTTTGTTTCCATTAACACATGAATTATATTTTTTGCTAAGTTCTAGACATATGTGACTGTGGTACTTATGACATTATCATTAATTATAATTAAAGAATTTACGATCGGCGATTAATAATTATTAATCGCGATCGTAGATTCTTTTATTTCATTTCGTATTTCAAACAATTGTTTATATACCACAATTAGTAAAATAAAGTATATCTTTATCTCTGTTGACAATGACATATATCTTTATCTCCGTTGTCAATGACACCGGAGTTCAAGACGTTCTTGATCTTCGTTGTTGTTGGCAACGTAAATACAATAAATTCGGATGAATTTTAAAAGGGAGAAATTAGGATTGAAATACGAAATAAAATAAAACAACTTATGCAATACGGAGATCAAGCTTCTTTAACTCCTCGAAGATCTTATAACGCCTCGGCTGGCGCCTCAGCGTTATAATACATCTTCTCGGATTTAAAGTATCGGTTGATCTCCTAATTACATAATATATATTAAACTAGACCAATTCACAACAAATTTCTTTACCTTTACCATAGATTCCTTTACTATTAAAAACCCAATCAAACTTGGATAAACCTTATATTGGCATGGTATTAAATTATAGGAAAACATTAAATAGATAGAAAAATATCTGAAAACTGGATGAAATTACGACTTATTGACTTTACTTTGATGAAATAAGTTCGTAATATGCATGTGAATTTAAATTATTTAATAGTTTGTTATAATAAATTACATCTAAATATGTACCTCAAAACTGCGACAATAGTACTTACAAACTGCTGTGTAATAGAATATTGAACTGCATAGAGTTTCCAATATCCCGTTCTAAAATACAATAGTTATGTAGTTCAGTTTTGCGAGAAAATTACTTCATAATCGTGTTAAGGTAAATTAAATAATTAAAGTTAATGATAATGTTACAGCATACATCTACGTATGTACATAGTGAAGAGCGATGTATGTACAATGTACTAGTAAAAATTCTACTTAATTATGATTTTAATCAAAATCCTTTTAATATTTTAGTGGTCAGACCTACAGTCAACCAAAAATACATCAAAGTAACTGTAGCAAGTCATTTTGTCACAAAGCAAATTGCATTATAATCAATTTATATAGTTGTGTTTATTTATTTAATTATTTATTTATTTTCTGTATGTATTTATCCTTAGCAACGTGTTTGTTTATCAATCTTATCTACCTTTTGTAATGACAAAGTGTCGAAACAATATTGTCAGGTTAAGATATTAATAAAACTTGTGAAACTTTAACTAATCTTTGTATTTATATTATATTTCATATTTATTTATTTATCTAATATCTGCAACCAACAGCTTCCGTCAATTATAGGCTACATTATAAAATTAACATACAATGTGTTGTTACAGAGGAAAAGACATAAATGATCTTTAGAATAACAACTGTTTGGTTTGAATGTAAAATGTTTATGGATGTTTATTTCAGTTTCTTAATTTGATTTTGTATCGTTAGCGACGCTACTATTTTGTTTTGGATTATTAAAAAATGTAAATAATAAGACGGTAGTCATTTCTGTCTTTACCTATAACAATAATTTCTTTCATGTAGGTTTTACATTTATTTATTAACTTTATGTTAATTTGAGTTGTGTAATGTGAATTCTATATTAATTAATTTGAAATCTAAATCTCTAGATTGGAAACTAAAAAATATAATGACAACCAAATCAACAAAGCGTTGTTTTGACATGTCATAGTAAATTAGAATTTTATTTAATCTGATTTGGAAAATTCTATTAAAAAATAACGATTGTTAATGTTTGTAGTATAATTACAGTTTATGGTTAACTGGATATGTTATACGTGCTTTATATGCAACTACTACTTTTATGTATTTCGCAGTAATTCATATTCATATTTCATCATATCCACATGATTATTGGTTGATTTTACAACCTACAGTAAATTATATACTTTGGGGCCTAAGATATCAGTGGGAAATTCCGCTGGTCCGGAACAGTAATTGTTTTCCCTAGATACTCATTTATTATGCCTGAGAGCACGCATTCTCCCACTTAAATATCGTGTTGACGTCGATTCAGATTTGTATTATTATTTGAGAGCATGCATGCTCCATGGTAGTAATAAACCATATTTTCCGTGTCCGTGTTAAGGACCCTCTCACCATTATTTGTGTAGACATATTTGATTTATGTTATTTTATATGTGATAATTATATAACCTTCATGCTTGTCTAGGTATCTAGGTATGTGCTCTTGTATTTGACGTGAAAACGAACGTCGTAACAAAAGACGTTTACTGATATTTCTTGTTTCATATGTGTCCTTTATATAAACATAAATGTATGGTCACAAAGTATCTGTTATGTCAAACATTAGATAATTACTGTTCAGTAGTTCTTGTGTATTCGTTTTAAACTGGCACGTCTACCTTTTCTAGTTTATACGTAAACCCATATGGTTGACTCAGTCTCACTTGCTTTTCGATGATTTATATAAATTAATGTGATTTATGGCTTTAACTGTTTGCAAATACCTTATATCAATACACAGCCGTATCAACTTTATAAATTGATTTATTAATATGTAATGTTCAGCCCTTCTAGCTCACATAGGGTCTTTTTGGCCCGTCGTAGTGTAAAATCTATTTTTTAATGTTTATTATGGGCTATGTGTTTACATAGTCTACGCTCAATCAGAGAAACGTCTGGCTGTAACAATGAAGTTGAAAGGGGTAGTGTAGTTAGATCTGTAACTTAGTAAACCAGTGTGAGAAAACCTTTTAGTGCTTATGAGGTATCCCAAGTATTGTTATGTGGTCATTGATTAAGTATCACCAAGTCGATATTTTTGTACGGTGTGTTCTAGATTGTAATAACCGATCTTGTTATAGTAATTTACGTTATAAGTCCTGGAAATGGAATTTTATAGTCGAGTAAGATGTTACGGACAAGGCGACGAAACAGCCGAGTCCGGAACATCGAAACGAGACTGTAAGACCATTTCCAGGACGTATGACGTAATGCGTTTTATTTCATACTGCAATTATTGGAATATTGGTTTAATTTAAAAAAAAACTATATAAAATAAATTTCCGAATGCAAAATATGGACATCTATGAAGAACGAGTTTCCATGGTAACTGATTACGTACTAAAACGTTGTCCAGTTGATTGATTGTATTTGCGTCCGGTAAAATTCTTTAGTCACAAGTGACTGTAAAACTTTTTACAGGCATACTAGACCGTAAAATCGCATGTTTTGGAAACGGTTGACGTAAAACTGACAAATGTGACACAGTACGAAATAATATATATTATGTAATTAGGAGATCAAGCGATACTTTAAATCCAAGAAGATGTATAATGCCGAGGCGCCAGCCGATCTTCGAGGATTTAAAGAAGCTTGTTCTCCGTATTGCATAGGTTGTTTTATTTTATTTCGTATTTCAATCCTAATTTCTCCCTTTTAAAATCCATCCGAATTTATTGTATAAAGAAGCAAGTTGCCTTGTCTGTGTCATCATACGCGTAACTAAGGAGAGCAGCATGCATGCATGCATGTGGCTATAATGCAACATCAAATTATTTCGTTGCCAACAACAACGGAGATCAAGAACGTCTTGAACACCGGTATCATTGACAACGGAGATCAAGATATACTTTATATTACTAATTGTGGTATATAAAGAATTGTTTGAAATACGAAATGAAATAAAATAAATTATATTAACGGTTATGTATCTAAGTATGTCGATACTTTTTTATTATTAATTAGGTCTACACTCTACAGTACAGTACTATACAGTACTACTTGCGTTTAAAAACAATCAAATGTTAGAATACCGTACCTTCTTAGGATGCACTCTATTAAATTATACAGTCATAATTAATTAATACAGTTATATTTATATTATAAAGTTCTTTTAATTTCATTGCTATAGCCAGAAGTGTAGAGTTGTAGACTATTTAACAGAACAAATTCCTTTAAGTGGCTCTAGCTCCGTTATTATGCATTTAAGACCTGTAGTACACCTTAATACTTTCTTATTCAGAATCACATTTGCTATCGATTTCGTTACATTTAAAAATCTCAATAACGTCATATCCGGTATGATGTGTTCTAATACTGATTTCGTAAACCAGAGGTCGAATTATACAAAGTCCTTTTAATTTAATTGTTATAGCCAGAAGCTTGCCCGAATGATTGAGTGTAAACTGTTAAACGGAACAGATTCAGTTAAGTGGCTCTAGCTCCGTTATTATGCATTAAGACCTGTAGTACCTTAATACTTTCTTATTCAGAATCACATTTGCTATCGATTTCGTTACATTTAAAAAATCTCAATAACGTCATATCCGGTATGATGGGTTCTAATACCGATTTCGTAAACCAGAGGTCGAATTATACAAAGTCCTTTTAATTTAATTGTTATAGCCAGAAGCTTGCCCGAATGATTGTGTGTAAACTGTTAAACGGAACAGATTCAGTTAAGTGGCTCTAGCTCCGTTATTATGCATTTTAGACCTGTAGTACCTCTATACTTTCTTATGACTTACATTTTCTACCGAGTTTTAAATTTAAAAATATTCTAAAACTTTTCTTGTTTAGTAATATCTACGGATACCTCGAGCTTATACAGTGCTATAAACCCTAACCCAACGGAAATAATTTTGGTTACACGGACGGTGGAAATGGCTCACTTGTGTCGCGGCTTGTATTTTCCGGATTTTACGTGAATTTCGAAACATCAAAATGTTTATGCTACTGGCTAATTCCATGCCAAATCATAATTTAAAACGATAACCGTGCTTGGATATCTCAGATTTTGTTGATTTTTTCCTCGCATAGATACATATAATATAAAATTAAATTAATTTCTTCAGATTTTTCGGATGAAAAATAGCCGAACTAGAAATTTTGAAAAATTTAGATTTTAATGCAAATTCTGCTACCCGACACTACATCATATAATTAACCTTACCAAGCAATATGCTAAAAGATGATTATATTAAAAAAGTTTCAAAGGGATGATATTTGTAACACAGGAGCAATGTCAACATTTGTAAAAACTAAAATTTTCCTTCCGAGCCTGCTACTTTTCTACTGTCAAATATCTTTGAAGGTTTGATATTAACATAGTAATATATTCCAGTAGATCCAAAACTTAGCTTTAATCTGACACCTGGATGAGCCAGATAACTCAAAAAATAAGCGAGTTACGACAAGTTTAGTTAGATGATGTAGAGTGACGGGTAGCAGAATTTGCCAAAAATCGAAATTTTCGAAATCTGGAAAAAGAATTTATTGTCATTTCATATGTATCTATGCAAGGAAGAAATGTGAACAAAATTGAGACGTTGAAGCACATGGTCAATTCAGTAATAGTCAATTTGGCTTACAACTAGCTTATTAATAAAAGCTTGCACATGATAATGTATTCATAATATTAGGGTTCTTTTACAACCAAAAAAAGGTGATTATTATTATTAAAAGGGGATTATTGGCCAACTAAAAAAAGGTGAAACATTCGATATCCAAAAGTAATGGGTTTATTCAGTTCAAATTCTTAGAAATTACTTCTTGCATCTCTCGCATAATATTTTTGCAGTAATCTGTTCATGTGTCCGTCAAATAAGTTTAAAACGACTATCAGGCTTATTACTGTTTTGTTCCTGTATTCGGAGAATGCGGTGTCAAGTGATCCGGGCAGATTTTCCAAATATACCAAGAAATTCTTTTTAAACCACCTTCATAACATCTTCGAGGAATACACAAACGCCTAACGCGGTATTTTGACAAACGGCGGAATTAACTATTTAAGAAAATAAAATTTCAGGTTTCCGTTATTCAAGAGTTAAATTAAAATGCAATGTACTCTATACTGCATTTAAAAATATCCAAGTAAAAGCATTAGGTTAAATTGGTTGGTTGTTGCAAGTGCATTGGCATTTTACCACGAACAGACGTGGTTTGTTATAAAAAATACAGTTTTGCATCTTTTATTGTACAATGAATGTTATTTTCTTTTACGTTTTGTTTTTTTTTAATCGACTCAATTAATGTTAAATTATCTCCAAATGAAATGAAAGAGGTTAAACGGCTAGCTCATTTTGAGCTTTTATTTATTGTTGGTTGCATAAACATACAGTAAATGGTTTGAGATAATTATTTTAAAATGCAATATGGAGTAGGTATATTGCATTTTAATTTAATAGCACCTTAATATCCCCTAAGGTAGAGGTTCTCCGTGTCTTTCTTGATCCTGAATTACCCCTATGGATCGCATGCCATTCAATCATCACATCACCAACTATCCACTGGTACCATTTGTAGGTTTCGGGTGTATAACATTTATCGATCAATATACACAAGACATAGTATTTATGATCGTTATTGTGTGTTTTTAACTGTTTATAGGGTTTTGAACGTAAATTTATTTTACCGTTTGAGTACCACTTCGATAACTACATGTGCCTTTGAATTGATCATCCCAACACTCAGTAAAGTAAGTCTCGTAAGTTGTGATATCAATAAAACTCAAATCTACTTAAAAAAAGCTTAAGAGACTTTTTGTCTTGAACGTGAATTATAATTTTACGCCGTCTTTATATTTTTTACAACTTACTGGACTCCTTGGTTGAATATTCACTATTATACTATTTTATAAACTCTAACTCTAATAATAAATACGTACGCTTGGTAGGTATAAGGGATCTGTACAATTGCATACATTTAATAGTGATAGGTTTTTACTAGTGATGGGTTCTCGACACTACCCGCGTATCACGACACTTGAGAGTCGAAACCATTATGACGTCAGAAGTGTCGACTCTTCATGATACTTTAACGACACTTCGCCTTTACATCATGCACGCGCTAGTGTAAATGTAATCCAATTGAAACGAGAAGTAGTCAAGATTCATAGCTACATAAATCATAAGCAAACTATGGATTAAAAAACAATTATATGAGTAAATTCTGTTATGGTTATATATTTATGCATTAAGTACATTAAGACATTAAATTATTTATACACCGTGTTCGTTCTAACATTTGCTATAGGAAATTAGTATGGGAAATCTGAAATAAGCCAAATAGTTCGTTCTCTAATAAAAGTCGGTGAAATTAATAGTTGCAATCGATAGATAAGATATTCTAACGTACTGTCCAAAAATATTACCCTTAATAACAAACCCAATTCTTCAAAAATTATAAATTCATGAATTATTTGCAAAACATTAATTTAAAAGCCGAAACCTGAAAAGTTGACGTGAAGCCTCCGTGGTTCAATGCCAACGGTGGCTTGCTAAACTGCACGGGCTGGTGGAATGCAAGATCGAACCCCGTTACAAGCATAACTTTTTTTAAAATTTTATTTGTCATTAACCTTTAATTTAATAACAATTTAAATAATTTGTTATTATTCTTTTATTCGAAAAACGTACAAGAAATAATACATTACAAATAAAAAATAATGGTACCCAATTAATAAGACATGAATTCAAGAATTTTCATTACGTATTTATTTCAAATTAAAATAAATAAAATGTAAAATAAGTACATGTCAATACTGAAACTTTAAATGTATTTAAATCTTCAGGATTTTGAGTGTTAATTAACTAATATTGTAAAAATTGGTTTTTGTAGTATGCAGTATGAAAAAGCATCGTCAGTTTTCATTTCTAATTTATTATTTCTTGTACGTTTTTCGAATAAAAGAATAATAACAAATTATTTAAATTGTTATTAAATTAAAGATTAATGACAAATAAAATTTAAAAAAAAGTTATGCTTGTAACGGGGTTCGATCTTGCATTCCACCAGCCCGTGCAGTTTAGCAAGCCACCGTTGGCATTGAACCACGGAGGCTTCACGTCAACTTTTCAGGTTTCGGCTTTTAAATTAATGTTTTGCAAATAATTCATGAATTTAGAATTTTAACTAAAAAAATCTACAAACAAAATAGTTTTATATGTACGTCTTATTCAATTATTGTTGGCCAGTTCAACAAATCTGCCTTTAATTTATTTGTAAGAATGGTCAAGCAACTTCGAATTACACTCTAATAAGAGAAATACTGTTCGACATGAAGTGTCGCGACACTTCAAGTGTCACGACCACGAACAGTATCTCGACACCCAAGTTCCCATCACTAGTTTTTACAAATTTCTTTAGAAATTTAAAATTTGTATTGTAAGCCATGACGATGTTCTTATACCAGTAAATAACTACATCGCACATCTATGTTTGTTGCAGGTATATTTCATCAACTACCTCCTACCAGTTCAATGCCGTGCATTAAATAAAGGTTTCTCAGCAAAAAGGTAAGCTTTGCATACAATTAAATATAATAATAATAATAATAATAATAATAATAAATCGTCTTTATTTAACAAATGTACCTATTACAGACATTTGTCCTGAAATTTGAAATATAGTTGTTAGAGAAATTAAATACATATAAAATAAAACAATTTATGCAATACGCAAATCAAGTATCGCTTGATCTCCTAATTACATAATATATATTATAGTTGTTATAGTTATTCCACAAATAAAAAAAATTATTTACGGCATTCTTTATCTTTTTAAGAATCTTCATTAAATATCATTTATAAACTTAATATTGAAATAAATACATGTAAATCTGTTTAAAAACGTACATTACAGTCCTTTATTCTAATGTAATAGTTGCTTTATTTATTTTTTTTATTTAAACAGAAAAAGTATTTACAGGACAAACCCAATACAAATACTTCTTAAATACCAGACAGTATAACATACCATAAATAACTATGTGCAATATTTGCAAATTAAAAATATATATAAAAAATTAAAAGCATGCTTATTATATTTAACAATTACAATAGAATGAGAGTATGATATAATACTAATAAAAAATACAATGTAATGTAATGAAAGAAAAACGCAATATATCACTAAGTTGGGCATAATTTTAATTGTTTTTTAACATAATTAAAGAATTGGAAAGGATATCAATAGAGCTATATTTTTTATTATAGGTATTCATAATTCTGAGCGATGGAGAATTGCGATATAAATTCGTTCGGGAAAAACTACATGAAAAAAGTTGATTACATCTTGTTGAACGAATCGGAACATTAAATGCAATAGTTTCCCAAATCTGAGGGCAATCAATTCAACCCGATAATATTTTAAATAAAAAAACACAATCGGTTACTTATCTTATTTTAACTAATGGAGTTAGGCCTACTTCAAGACACGACTGATTATAATTAATAATGGGCATATGAAACTTAAAGTTGACATACTTCACAAATTTCTTCTGAATAGATTCCAGAATGGAGATGTACGTATCGTACTGGGGATTCCACACTACGCTGGCGTAATTAATAACACTATATACATAGGCGAATTATAGACTTTTAATACTTGCAATATTTGTGAATAATCTAGAAACCCTTCTCAAAAATCCCAAATTTTTAAATGCTTTACATACAGTGTAGTTAATATGTTTACCAAAAGTCAATTTAGTATCTATGATAATGCCTAAATCTTTTATATTATTAACTGATACTAATCTATTATTAGATAGGTGGTAAGGAAAATTAAATGTCGTACATTTTTTAGTAAATGAAATAACAAAGCATTTTTGAAAATTTAAAGATAATTTATTACGTAAGCAATAATCATGTAAGCGACTTAGATCTTCTTGCAATAATAGACAATCAGACATATTATGGATCTTACGATAAATTTTCATGTCATCTGCGTACAAAAGCACCTGACTAATTTTGTACACATGTAACAATATCATTAATATACACTATAAAAAATAGAGGTCCCAGATTTATAAACGATAAGCACTCTAATGTTGGTCATCACATCACTCATCAGTATGATCTTTGATGTGATGTGAAATGTTCAATCATGCATGTTTTTGTAGTTGCCAGTTTTGTAGTATGATACTTTTCGCCGAAGGTACATTTTTGAAGTAGTTCAGCAGCTTTGTTTTAACATGTTTTAAGAAAAACTATAAAAAGGATGTGTTACCTGTAAAGCCTGTAGACTGCATCGATGAAGTACAAATTATTACATGTTTGTAGATACAAATCGGTATATCACCGAAAATTCTAATAGAAAATTAAAATTTAATCCATTTAATATGGACGTCGAAGTCGTTTTCGATGTAAACACACACAATAGCCAGGAAACGACGCTCCGTGATCTAGCTAAACGTTTCACTTACTAATGGGAGGTGATCTCTGCTAGAGAGAGACTCTAAAGTAACTTCGCGAAATACAAGAAATACATCGCGTTTCATATTAGAGGTATTACGAGTAGGATTATTTAAATAATTGAAAATTATGTAATTGGTTAAATAAGTACAATTCAAGTTTGTGTTTTCATTTTATTGCATCAAGATTTCAAAATATCTTAAATTCGAACTATAGCTTCTTCCGGGTAATTATTTTTTATTCTATAATAAACTTGTATTTACAGTACTATTTTTTAGTGCGAAACTTTTAACATAGTAAGAAAAAAGCCGAACCCATCCTTTTTTTATTTATTTTTTTTACTAAATTAACCTATTGTTGATGGAATAAAAGAAAATTAATTATGTTTTTTATATAATTCTTAAGTATAATAATATTATATCTTGTTTGCGTACTTGTTACCTCGGCTGTTAAAAATGTCAGCGACTTACGTTAGAACTATGCATTTTAACGTTTTATATGCCATCGCATCGATGAATAACAAACATCCTAATAACGGGTTGTACAAGTAATTATGCGAGTTTTTAGTTAAAACCCGTTAACAGTACAAAATAGGAAAAACGAAATCAATTCACACTGTTACAAAAGTAAAACATTAAGCAAGTTATATTTTAGAAGTGGATATAAGCATTCCAGACATGTGCATAGCTCGTAATGGTCTCCCTTTAACTTTTTTAATGTATATGTTAAGGTAAAAGTGCAGAGAGCGGTAAATGTAAAAAGACCTTTTAATAGTAGAAGTTTGAATACTAACAAAACTTATTAATTAGATTATAAATTACTTACTAACCAATAACCTAACCTAGAATGTTAGGTTACTGTTAGAATTTAATATTAGGTTATTTTAAAGCTGTACAAGTATTTTCTTTTATTTTTACCTTTACCAGAAGATGTACACATTTACTGGTAACTAAATCCTTCAAACTCATCTGCTGTTTTTCTTATCAGTTAATGAGTTCGTGATCGGCTCGTGCTCGCTGCGTGGTCCGGAATGCATTCTACATTATCACCTTCGTGGTTTTTGCGACCCAGCTTTTTGATTGTTAATTGTTAACTTTATAGAGGGTTTTCAAACAGCTAAATCTTTCAGAGAGTTTTTGTTATTCTGCTTGTAGCATTAAACACTTCAATAACTTAATAAAACTTCAGTTATATATTTTCGTATTTGTTCATTTTTTTCTATTTTCACTTAAATATCTCGGAAATAAAAATCTAACCTTTAGTTTTTTGTAAACAAATCTGTGAAAATGCTGTATTGTATTTTTTATTTATATACTTATATGTTGTTTGCTTAACTTTTCTTTAACTTTTGAGTAACTCTTTTTGGAATTTCACCATATACTTCACTAGCAATAACTATTTTTCTAATAAAAGTTTCAATAGATATTTTTAAATTTGTTTAAACTTTTTTTTGTAATCATAACACAGCCCCACAAAAAAAATTGAAATTATTTTCTCCGATATCTGAGGAGGTGCACTTTATGTTTTTGGGGTTGCTGAATCTGAATCCGGGGTCCGTTTAACCCCATCACGTCAGGGTCAAGGGCATCTGAAGGTCAAATTGCGGAATGACTATTAAAAAATCTGGAAAAATTTATATATATGTTTTCGGGGTCGCTAAATCTGAATCTGGGGTTCTCTTGACCTTGAAGTGTCAGAATCAAGGTCAAATAAAGGTCAAAACCCTAAAATTTGATGATATGATCATTTTGAAAATTTTACGTCCGAATATGTATTTTTTTTAGAACAAACCTTTGTAGGTCACGTGATGGCCATCCAAAATCAAATCCATTTTCCAGCTTTTGGCTGTAAATTGAGATCTTGGGTCTTTGATGAGTTGATATTTTTCGGGTCGTCGATCACGATTCTGGTATTCATTTGAGCCAATCACGTCGTAATATAACGATATAATATTTGCTTACTCCGGATTCTGAAAGACCGAAAAATTTCATCCGTGTGTTTGCATCCAGGGCACCTCCCCGTGGTGACGGCGGGCAACGGAGTTGTCCCGCTATCCGGCAAAGTACCTGGAACAGGACGCGTATGCCGTCATGGCAAACACAACGGAAAAATTTACGATGCAGGGGGATGGAACCCCAGTATCGGCGGCTGGTCAGGGTGGAAAAGCGGGCCCGCAGGCGTCGTCATCCAGTGACCGCAGCTCTGTTGAGGTGGCTACCTTGGCCTCACCAGAGTATAAAGCTACAAGTAGTAGAACCCATAGACATGAGCATGACAACCCAAAAACCCTATATCGTTTCTGTTATGTTTGTGGTTCGTACACACCACCACATGGCCGGAAAAATATTACTCATGTTGTTAATACTGCATACAAGTATTGTTTCTCACTTAACATATTAAATCAAGATAAGAATTGGGTTCCACATATCGTTTGTCTGAATTGTCATTAGATGTTGATTACATGTTACAACAATAAAGATCTTTCAAATTTGAAATACTCTGCACCTGTAAAATGAACTATGCCGGAATCAAAACAAGACTATTTCTTTTGTAGGACAATTACTCATGGATTCAATAGGAAAAGTAAGTCAAAAATCAAGTATATTTATACCGATAAAGTAGTTCCACCTGTTTTGATTTTGAAGCATAGGGGTAAGTTCAAGGATACCGTTGCAGAAATAGAAGGCAAGGAAGACATAGATATGGAGATGAGTGAGGAAGAAGTACAGTTAGAGGAAAGCGACAGCGACATGAGTTCAGATGAAGGAAGTGGAAGCGATGGAAAGCAAAGTAAAAGAAATAAAGAGCCTCAAAAGTTTACGCAGAATGAATTAAGTGACTTGGGAAGAGAATTAGGGTTGTCGAAAGAAGCTCATGAACTTTTGGCTTCAAGGCTAAAACAAAAGAATCTTTTGGAAAAAGGTGCAAATATTTCAATTTATAGCACGAGAGAGCTCGAGTTCGACCTTTTTTCACAAAAGATGAATCAGTGGGATTAGTATATTGTAATGATATTGTCGGACTCATGAATAATGTCAAAGCTGACAGTTACAGATCGAATGAGTGGCGATTATTTATAGATTCTTCTATTCGCAGTTTAAAGGTGATATTGCTTCACAACACAAACATTCTGGCTCCCATACCAATAGCTCACTCCACAGTTCTCAAAGAATCCTACGAAAATATCAAAATTGTCCTAGAAAAAATAAAATATAAGGAACATCAATGGAGAATCTGTGGTGACCTCAAAATCATTGGAATTCTTCTTGGGATGCAGAGCGGAAATATCAAATACCCTTGCTTCTTGTGTCTTTTTGATAGCAGGGATCGACAAAATCACTACATAAAGAAGGATTGGCCAAAAATATCTCTGCAGCCTGGATCGTTCAACGTCATCCAGCCGCCTCTTGTGAATACATCAAAAATTTTAATTCCACCACTGCATCTCAAACTTGGCTTTATGAAACAGTTTGTCACAGCCTTAGATAAAGATGGAAATTGCTTCAAATATATAGTGCAAAAAATGCCCAAAGTCAGTGAAGCCAAGTTAAAGGCAGGAATTTTCGATGGTCCACAGATTCGAACGCTCTTCAAAGATGTCAATTATACAGCCCAAATGACGGATTTAGAGGAAGCTGCATGGACTAGTTTTCGTGCAGTTTCTGAGAACTTTCTAGGAAATAATAAAAGCCAGAATTATCAAAAGTTAGTAAGTGATATGATTGAAAACTATAAGAATTTAGGGTGTAATATGAGCATCAAATTAAATTTTGTAGATTCACATCTTGATTTCTTTCCATACAAATTAGGCGATTTCAGTGAAGAGCAGGGAGAGAGGTGTCATCAAGATATGAAAGATATGGAAAAACGCTATCAAGGAACGCTGTCACAAACGGACAACAGGAGATGGATAGACCTTCACAAAATGACTTGTTGACGTATTAAAAGATGAAAAAAAAAGGTAAATACGTATTCGGATGTAAAATTTTCAAAAATATCATATCATCAAATTTTATGGTTTTTGACCATCATTTGACCTTGATTCTGACACTTCAAGGTCAAGAGAACCACAAATTCAGATTTAGCGACCCCGAAAACATATATATAGATTTTTCCAGATTTTCTAATAGTCATTCCGCAATCTGACCTTCAGATGCCCTTGACCCTGACGTGATGAGGTTAAACGGACCCCGGATTCGGATTCAGCAACCCCAAAAACATAAAGTGCACCTCCTCAGATATCGGAGAAAATAATTTCAATTTTTTTTGTGGGGCTGTGTAATAAATTTAAGGTCTATTCTTTACGTTTAAGGACCTTGAATTTATTTTCACTATCATATGAAATTATTTTCGTTGATTATTTTCATTTACTTCGTGATTTAATGAGTACCCTTTTAATTTTTCCGATAGTCACTTAGCCTTATCTCATCAAAAATTGTTATAAGCTTTCAAAGATGTAGCGTTGGTAAACAAAGTATGTATCAAGAAAGCATCTCCATGACTTTGCGAACTCACTATTTCAATCCACTGAAATTGCTTATAATAATAATAATACACCAATAACAATTGTTACTACCCATTACCTGGCGAACCAGGCACCAAAAACTGTGAAGCTTGTGCGGGAGAGAGGGGCGATTATTACTATTACGCAGATTACCCAACGTGTGGCTACAGCCAATTTAACAGATGGGCATAAGCATTAATCCCACGTTTGTATTAAAGTTAAGGGAAACAGCAGAAAACCTTAACCAGATCTGCCGGTTAAGGTTTTCTTCCCGGTTAAGGGAAAACACAGTTACTAATATAAACTTTTTGAAATATACAGTTTTTTTCTTTTGGTTTTCCTCTTTTGTCAAATGTATTTCACTATTTATCAAAAGTATTTCCCACCTATGTAGCTTTGACATTAATAATCAAATGAAATTCACTATTTGTCAAAACTCTTTCACGTTATTGCAAATTATTTTCCTCTTTTTTAATGTTTTATTAGAAAAAGAAGAATATAACAATTTACTAAATATACCTACTAATATTACATAATGTAACGCAATACTTGTAAAAAAAATGTTTTATAATTAATTCAAAATTTCAATTCTGTTGAGGCAATCTCCCAAATATATCTCCATGTGTCGAACATAATTTTGGCAATATTCTTGTGTAATAGTTTCAGAAGCGTTATGAATTTGAACATATAGTTGTTCTTCATCCGTAGGCTGACTTCTTTTTATTATAGTTTTCCATTGGTGAAACAGCTCTTCAATGAGGTTTAAAAAAGGACTGTAAGGAGGCAGAAATATTGGTACATGTCCATGAGCTCTGATCAGTTGTTGAATTTCATCCGTTCTATGAAATCCGACGTTGTCCATGACAAAATATGCACCTTGTATATGATCTGCGGCCAAGTGGTCAATCAAAGATGTCAAGAATTCTCCAAAGTGTTCTTCATTGTAAGGCCTGTCTTGAATGGTGAATAAATATAATGAATTACAGTGTTTTTCTTTTGGTTTTCACCATTTGTCAATTGTGTTTCACTATTTATTAAAAGTAATTCCCTCATGACAAATCTTGTCAAATTTGTATCAAATGCTTTCCCCTTTTGTCAAAACCATTTCATCTTTTGTCAAATGCTTTTCCCCTTTTCTAAACGCACGAAACTATATAGAATATGCTTTTCCAATTAATTTAGGTAATCGATTTGGATGTTTGTTTATGTAAACAAAAGTGCTATTTTTTCTTTAGTCATAGAAATAAATATATTTATAACAATAATACATGACAAACATGTATGTAACACATATATGTACATACATAACACATAACAATAATTAATTAATTAAGGCACATAATACATCAATTTTTAATTCAATATTTCATGTCTTCGAAGGCAATCATGCAAGTATGTTTCCATATGCTGAACATAATTGCGACAATTTTCCGGACTTATATGTTCAGAAGCATTATGAACTGCTTCATATAATTCATTTTCGTTTGTGGGCTGGGCTCTTTTTATTAAATGTTTCCACTGATTAAATACTTCCTCTATGGGGTTTAAAAAGGGACTGTAAGGAGGTAAAAATACTGCAAAGTGGCCATGAGCTTGAATGAGGGTCACTACTTCTTCATTTCTATGAAACCGCACGTTATCCATAACGAAATGAGCTCCATGCACACCGTCATTATTTAAATGATTAATTAAGGAAGTGAGAAATTCAGAAAAATGTTCGATATTATACGCTCTATCTTGCACTTGAAATAAATATACAGAATTTTCATTCATTGCTGCAGCAATGGAATAGTTGTGTCCTCTTAGTTGAGCTTTAACTTTCGAAGCTCTAGAATTTCTTACTGATCTTCCATATGAAACTCGAGAATTTACTTGAATTCCATACTCATCAATGAAGAAAATTTTATCTCGTTCAAGCATAATTCTATTATACTGAACTGCATAATCAAAACGAGCTTGAATGGTATCAGGTGTATTTCTTCTCTCGGGAACGAAGGAAATTCTTTTCACTGAATAATGAAAATTCTGCAGAGCTCTGTTAACTGTAGACAAGGATATGTTATTAATATTTGGCCACTGGGTCAAACACTTTTCTGCCAGTTGCTGAAGAGTTAAGGAACAATCTTCATCCACCCAGTCGCAAATCTGTTCCTTTTGAGCATCAGACAATATTTGTTGTCGATGTCCGGCACTCATTTTGGCAGTATTATGAGTTTTCTGATAAGTTGAATAAATTTTTCGTACTGTGTTTGGCAGAACATTAAACTGTTGTCCAATATTACTTGCCGTTGAACCATTATTCATTGCATTTATTATTAAACCACGTATTTCATTACTAATCTTATTATTTCTTCGTCTCCGATGATCCATGTTTATTATTAAATTAATTAATTATTAAACAATTACTATCACAATGTGAAACTTAATTGACAAATAATGAAATACATTTGACAGAAAAGGAATTTGTTCTCAAAAATCGCCTACTACCACAATAAATGGGAAAATCATTTGACAAATTGTGAAACACAATTGACAAAAGAAGAAAAGCAAAAGAAAAAGACTGTAAATGGGTTTTTAAATCTTATAAGTAATGATTCAGGTCTAAATCTAGCCATGTGCGCTACATTTTCCAAATTTATTGTATACTAGGGAAACCCCGTCTAAACATGAATGTCAAAAGGCTAGTTTATTCAAGAATTTCCTTATATACAACGTTCGATATATGATTACAATCCTTCAGATTTCCAAGCGTGATTATTTAATATTAATATTTATTAAATAAACGCAATCGAACAAAAACAGTTGAAAATATTAAGCTTACCACTCACAGATGAACTTTTAAACGCGTTATTTAAAAAACATCCCCGACTTACACCCACACCGCCAACCTCAACTTACCCTCCCATCCTCCCTTAGTTAAACTCCTTTTTCCGGCTTATTCCACCCCCCAATTTATCTCTTCCGCAGAATTACTACCTCTCTTCCGACTAACACTCCCCATGACTTATATCCTTCTCTGACTTACCCCCCTCCACCTAACTCCCCCTCGGCTAACTTCTCCTCGGACTCCTTCCCCGACGTACCTACTTATTTCAACGCGTTATTTAACTTACCCCCCTCTATACCCACCAACCCTGCCTTACCCTCTCTTCCTCCCTTAGTTACCCTCATCTTACTCCTTTTTCAGGCTTACCACACCATCTTATCTCTTCCTCAGACTTACCTCCCCCTGCCTCATCTCACGCTCTGACTTACCCACTCCACGTAACACCCTCGGACTTCTACCCCAACTTACCCACTAATTCTTACCATAAAATCTTACATTGACTTCATATATCATATGCTTAATATAGCAGATTTCTAGACTCTGTCGGTCATTTTCTCCAATTCTTGAGAATATGCTCCACATACTATCAAATTCCACTGAGTATTGTTGGTGGCATAGTAAGTAGGTATAGGAGGATATTTAGTTATCAAACGCGAAGCAAGCGCTGTAAGTACACAGTTGGTCTAATGCACCAATTACAAAAAATGCTTTTAAATTAAATATATAAATCATTAAGAAATCACCCATAATAAAACTCCACAGACCACAAAAAGTAAGAATAAAGTAAATCGGTCTTGTAGATCTCGTAGACGAAGTGGAACAAAAATGATTCGAGTTTTAAATATCTAGATTAGCAAATAATAATTGACCTATATAATATAGTTCAATATGGCCCGTGTATTCACTATCGAAGGACATAAGGTAATCTTTCGTAATCTAAAGCAGTGTTAATGAGAACACGATAAATTTGATCGCCAATAATGCCATCTTTATAATAATCGTTCCAGTGATTTACAACTTTTGCAAACGTATCTCACGAAGATTTTTTTTGCCCAAACAATAAATGAAACATTTATAAATAAGCAGTTACCATCAGGACATCACCTAATATGTGTATAATTTGTCTGTTTTCCTTAGTTTTCAACTATGCAGCAAACTTTTATAATCGTTAATAGTTCTAAAAGTTAAAAACGCTGAGAACTGAGAGGACGCTGCAAGTAGATTGTCGTTCTCTTGCATATCCAAATAAATGTTTTATTAGATTTATTTATTTAAAAATATAACACTTAGAAAAATACTAATATTACGTAGTGCTGACTAATATACACAGCGAAAAATTTAATTTAAAAAAAGAATCAGGTTAGTCAGCGCAGTAGAACCCTCAAACAAACTGGAGCAAAAATGAGCCTTGTGTTTCAAATATATAGATTATTATTTTTGAACATAATTTTAGTATCACTTGTATCCTTTAAAAATTGTTAAATCATCCCAAGTTTGTAAAATGTTTTGCATATACTTAGCTACATTCAGACCACACTTATTAGTAAAGTCGCAGATTACTGTAATTGTACCTTGATCTTAACATTTCGTTCGATGTTACATTACAACTTAAAAAATGCTAATCATAATAAAAGTGATACTACTACAATGTCTGCAACCGATCTTACATTATCCATCAAAAAATTCTGTTAGCCGCTTTAAGAATAACTTTTTGTATTCTAAAGCCTCACAAGAATTTCCATTATGCTATGAAATAACAATTTATGGAAGCGTGCGTGCCATATTGTGTTTCAAAAAATAGGTATATGTTCTCGAGTAACCAAGTAACCAATCATTAGAGAAAATATCAGAATTTTCAAGGCAACGCAAAATTCCTATCATGAAAGAATTTGCATTTAAAGCGTATAGATAATCTTTTTCTAAAAATATTACTACAGTAGATTATTTTTGCAACGTTATTGTTATCGTGTAATATAATAAATTATATCAACATATATTTTTATAAAACTACTACCTATAAAGGCGATTTAATATCCTAAATAGATTTAGCTTTTTGCAGGGAAATGCAGTAGATACATGCTAAGGCTACAAATTACTTCGATAACGTTTATATACTATAATTTACATCGAGTAGTTATCCGCAATGTATTGTTGGTGTTAGAAAACGATAGAATCTAATCGTTACATTATTGTTGAGCAATCTATTATTTAAATTAGTTGTAGAACACAACATCCGATGTTTAATATAATAAACTGAAGTGATCCAGTTTAGAAGTTTTTTCAACTAATGTAAAATTTCTACTGTTCTAGATATTAATCGGATATTAAGCGAAAGATAAGTTTACGTCTAGGATATCCTTCAAATAATGCTTTTTTTTCTAGCTCGTAAGAAGGCATTCGAAAGAGAAACCTTTTCTGGGCAGAACAATATATCTTAGAAAATAAATGTTTACTGCTTTGTCTGGAATGACATATAGTTTTTGTTCTCTGGCTGGTCACCTAATCAGTAGGTTTTTATGGAACTAATGACTGCTATCAGTAGCACCACATTTGGTTTCCCTAAAAGTTATTTTTCGTTAAGTTAACCTTTATCTTTTTTTCTCAATTTTAGCGTGTCACATCATTTTATATGTATTAGGACTGTCCATCGAAATTAATCCATCTAAGATAATGCATATTACTAGAAATATTTTAATTAATTGAAAAGGAATAGCTGGGTATTGAAATAATCGCACTATACATAACTACAAACTTACCCATTTTGCAAACCCAAATTATTTATGTTGCAGAAGAATGTTATACTGTTCTTGTGAAATAAACCCCTGACATACACGCTACCCTCTTCCCGACTTTGTTTCATATCTATGTACACCTACAAGCGATTTCACAACTAGTATATACTGTTCAAAAAATCGGGAAGCTTTTTCTTACGTCAAAGAAAGCTAATGTTTAAAGCATTTGAACTTTTCAAGATATTACCTTACAACCATTTTGAAAAATATGGTTAAAAACGGGATTAGATAAAAAATAAATGGCGAAACTGCTTTAGTGCTACTGCACCAATTTTACATGTGTTGTATCGTTCTAGGGTTACTAAATAGGGTTATGTTTTGTCATATGAAAAACCAAGCTTTGTAATTATGCATGAAGTTTAGAAAAATATCCTTTAAAATCGAAATAGAGTGTGCTAAACATCCTTTTTAAAGTCTAAGTGAAAAAAATCTATTGAGCACTTCAAAATGAAGATTAAATTAAGCTGTGTTAGCAGGGTTTACTACTATTCAACATAAATTCAATTGCGATAAAAAATCAACACCGTAGTTTGGTATTTGACGTATACCGGGTCCCACAGGAGTAATGCCAAGTTTTATCTTTGTTTGTATATGGATTTTTATGAAATTTGGTATAGATATATGAGACTTCCGGTTTTGTCGGAAATGACTCGAGATTTCGTATTCTGAATGAAACACCCTGTATAATTTTGCATATTTGGAATTCTTTTGAACAAAATTAGTATAACCACGTTACCAAATTCAAACTTACAAATAAACCTTTAAAATACAATTTTAACAGTAGTTCTGTTCCTGATTCTTTTTATTTAATTTACTGATACAGGTTGAAGTACACCTTAATGTACATACAATATCGTCGGATTCCTAATTAAATTTCCTAGCTAGCTGGCTGGTACTGTTCCCATTTAAGAAAATCATGTTATGGGTGTAAAACTGTTCAAAAAATATTCCAGTTTTAATAAATTAGCAGCAGTTTATGGTATTGACGAAATGGTTATTTTCAGGTGTCTTTGGAATTATTTCTTAACATTTCGGACCATTCTCGGCCTTCTAAGATGAAAAAAATTGAAAAATATTTGGTTTCTAAAAAAACTTTAATTTGGCAACGTGGTTAGATTAATCTTGATCCGTAAAATTCAAATATGCAAAATATACAGGATATTCCTTTCAAAAACCGAAATATGTGGTCATTTCTCCTGAAACCAAAAGCCGGCTCTGTCTGGATTACTTCAGTCTTCAATCTGTATTTCAAAAATTGGGATTGTGTAAAACGAAATGTAAAATGAAACAAACCCTTAAGCTCTTAAGTTATACTAAATTTAATACTATCTTAGATGGCCTAGATGAGATTGTAAATAAATAAGTAAATCTTTTTCATTTCATCGGTAATTACCTAATTACTTTTCGAAGTTCGAAGTCGAAGTACAGCACTTTCAAAACGCAAATTGTTAACACCAAAAGTATTCGGCTAATCTTTTTCAGAGACAAATTTCTTTTCACAGCCAATGTTCCAGTTTTAATTAAAAAAACTGTTATTTATATTCGGTAGTTCCAAGCTCTTTAAAACAATGAAAATGTTCACATAATTTCCTTTCCTTTATTGATTTGGTGTAATTATCGAGACAAACTGGAAGTTCAACAGTCTTGAAGTAAATAATACATATTAATTATCTGGGATTACGTTGTAATTTGACAAAAAGCCGCTTTTCCATGCTTTTCTTACAATTGAGGTATTAGGTGCTTTTATTTTGAAATATTGAAGTTTAAAAACTTTTTTTGTCTGTTTAGATAGAAGGAATTATATTGTTTGTGGCTTAACAGAAGATGTTTACTAAAGATGTCACTGTTAGTGTAAGGAAATTAAAAAGAAAAAGAACTATAATTGTCCTAATCGATCTAGACCAATTTTGGTAGGCGCCCCCATAATGGTTTTATTAACAATGGGTTTAATTCTTGCTTCCAAATCTAAGTATTGTTGTAGAGTTGGGCTTACGTTTTACGCGGGCTAATGTTCGAAATGCGTCTTTCGCCATCTTTTACCATTGCTAGTACCATTACCATTTACCAGTGTCAAGCAATCGACACAGCAAAATCCCAATCTACAATGTTTCCTTCGCCATTAAAATTAAGCGCAGAACTCATAATCTCTGACAACTTTCAGTTCAATATTAACAGTCAAAAAGACAACAGTTATAAAAGGAGGTTTGTAACACACTATTTTAGCTAGTATCAGTATACATTAAAAAGTATTTGGAGTAAGTTGCAGCTACTTAGGAAGCAGGAAGTCAAACTTGCAAAAAGTTCGTGTTGATTTCATATCCATGGAGCTGCATTTGGAGACCAGATAAGCAAACGAATAGTATTTTCAGCTTTTTTGTCCTAAAACGACTGTATCTGAGTTAATCGAGTTGAGAGAGAAGTGAAACAGAATCAGAAAGTCTAAAGTTTTCCGATTTTTAATTCACCCAAATGCGGCTGCTTCGTTAACCGCCGACATTCTTGAGAGAGATTGTTGCTAACAGGATTTTCAACATTTAAATGGGAATGGAATGGAATATGACTCTCGTATATTATTCGTTAATATCAGCAAATGGCAAAAGAACAAAATTGTTTACTTTTAGTCTGTCTGCCTTTACTATTGCTTCTTTCTATTCAATATAATAAGCTGCAGCATAAAGGCCAAAATGAAGAAGTAGCTGCGTTTACTCGGTACTTATGAATCACATTGCCCTATGAGATTTTCAGCCTTTTTAATCAAGAGTGTCCATAAGTGAACTTCACAAATTAATAAAATAAGTTATTAAATCTTTTCACTAAAGTTTTCACTCAATGACTGCAGACGTGTTCTGTTGGATAGTTCGTAGGTTTCTACATAGGGTTAATGAGAATCAACATGCTAAAAGGACAAGGTCACACTTTAATTGTCTTCGAAGGAGAGCTATGGGAGTGATGCAATTCCGCTACAAGGAGTAATCAGTTTTTTAAGAAATTATATTTTGAATAATTTAATTATTTTAATGTCTAATATGTCGAACGTCTTAACAAAACCTTAAACAATTAATAATAAATTATGTTGGAGTAGATGAAATAATCCGTTACTTAAGAATAAAAGGAAAGACTAGAAATACAAGTTTAATGAATATTCAGTGTTCAATTGAAGATGCAGATGAAGAGAAGAAGCAAGAATTCTATGAGAATATGAGAGAACTTTTTGACAGCTTCCCAAAACATGACATTAAGATATAATGTTAAGTGATTGTAATGCAAAGGTGGGAGAGGAAAAGAAAAAATTCCCAGTGATAGGAAAGCATAGTTTACATAAAGTTACTAATGAGAATGGAAAATTGTTAATAGAATTTGCAGCAGAGAATAAATTGCTAATACGGTCAACCTTTCAAGATCATAAAAATATACATAAGCAAACATAGATCTGCGTTAATGCGAAAACCAAGAACCAGATTGACCATATACTCATAGGAGAAAAGCATGCTAGTATTTTACGGAATGTAAGGAGTTACAGAGTAGCAGATATAGGCAGTGATCATATATTTACTTGTAAAGGGGATTTTGAAGCATGAAGTAAGAGTAGAAAGGAGCAGCAAAGTTCCTTTAAAAAATGGAATGTGGAAGAGCTAAAGGTAGAAGAAAAATGGTTAGTATATACTAGGTGTATGGATACGGTAATAGAAAAAACTCAACCAAACAAAGGTTAGAGAAGGATTGGGAGTCTAAGAAGAAGTCGACAAAGCAGGCACTGGAGAACACTATTGGGAAATCCTAACAAGACGTAAGAAATCATTGGTTTGATGAAGAATGCAAAGGAAAAATTGAAGAAAGAAAAAATCAGAATGCAAGTAAAAAAGAAATAGAGATGAACAATTAAGACAACAGCTGAAAATAACCAATCAGGAGGTCAAGCTGTTATGCAGAAAAAAGAAGAGGCAAAATATGGAAGGCATTATAAGGAAAATGGAAGAACATCTAGAAAGAAACGAAATTAGGTAACTGTATCAAGGCTTGAAAAAGGTGAAGCAAGGTTACAAGAATAAAACAGAACTGATGAAAAATGAACTAGGGGAGGTAATAGGAAGTGATAGATAGAGATAAGAAAGATCTGGAAATAGTATTACCATAAGGTGATGTATGAGCGTAAAGAAGGCGAAGATGATGTAATAGCAGAGGAAGAATTAGAAGAACAACCACCAACTTTGGAAGAAATAAGAAGTATATTGAAACGAATAGCAAACAATAAGAGCCGAGGGACTGATGAACCGTAAGCAGAGTGTTTTAAATATGTTGGAGAAAAAGCATCAGAAAAAATTAAAGAGTTAATTACAGAAGTTTAGAAAACAAAGAATGCCAAAAGAATGGAGTAAATCAATTATATGCCCACTGCACAAAAAAGGTGACCCAATGAAATTGAGTATATAGGCCAATATCTTTATTGAACACAATGTATAAGGTTTTAGCACAATTAATAAATACTAGGATGAAAGCAAAGTACTAAAACCTCATAGGTAGCTATGAAAATGGTTTTAGACCAAGTAAATTCACAATGGATCAAACTTTTCAAATAAGAATAATACAGGGCAAATTTATGCAGAAAGGAATAAAACTACACGCGCTATTTAGATTTTTGTCAGGCATATGACAAAATCAAAAGGGAAAAAGGAATAAAAGCATTAAAGATACTGGGGGTTAAGCAAAATTAGTAAGGTTGGTCAACATGACGTTAACAGATTAACTGCATGCTTTATGTGGAGTCCCCGTGTAAACATACCTCCACGTTCCTTCCCTTGCGAGGAAGTAATTGAGATACGCTCAATCAGCGCGCGAATTGCATAGCAATTGCTCCCAGTCAACTCACTGGTCGGAGCGAGGTTGCCTATCCACCCTCTACTAGCTATCCATGCTAGTACCGGAGCTATCGACTTAACACGTGCTCACCCGCCGGTACACTCCCGTCCTCTTTCATACGGGGTGAAGTACCTAGTCCAGCAATAGAACTATTTCCTCAACATAACTCAGTTGATAGAGGAACCCTCCAGTCCTATTTCATACCTTCACAAGTTCCTCCTCGAGACAGGGGTTGGGGCCACTGCCCGATCGAATCCAACCTCAATTGTAGCAGGACTTGTTTTTTTTAATGGTTTTGCCACCCCGATCTACCAATATATAGGCTTGGTGGGCCCTCGACAGAGCTTCGTTCGTAAAGGTAGAAGAAGACGAGATAAAACACACTATTGATATCAAAAAGTGATTTATTATTGTTTACTGCTTACATAAAATGATACTTAGTTATACTGTGCGTTTCAAAAGTCTGGAACTATTGAAATAAAATTCAAACAAAAACTTTTTGTTTGAATTTTATTTCAATAGTTCCAGACTTTTGAAACGCATTATATTAACATTGCAACACATACACTGCATGCACTATATCACGTGCTGCTATATACGAGTTATGGGAATTATCAAAGCCCAACCACTTGACTAGAACTTGATCTCCCTTTTTTTAACACCTTCTCTACTAAAAATACTTCAGGATGTTTAGCCATCTGTAATTCCTCCGTGTAGTAGCCTCCATGTATCTCTACCCCGTTCGCGTCTTCCAAGATATACGTTATGGGATTGGTTCGATTAACCTTTTTAATTTGGAAGATTTCGGTACTCCATGTGGGAGTATAGCCTTTCGCAAACGCTTCCCGATGTTTGCTGATTCGCACGTGATCACCGACTGGGAATTTAGCACTTCGCAGGTCGGTGGTTTTCTGGAAATCGTAGACTGTTTGTAAAAGAATCTTGGCATTGCTGTGGTTCACATCGATGGGTTTGTAGCCGGTGGTGCGGTGTACGGTATCGTTGTACTGGTTAACAACCTTTGGTAATAACTGCAACCACTTATATGACCCTTGCATTGAAATTCCTTCCACATCTTGTTTTTAAGAGTTCGGTTTACACATTCTACCGGACTTGCTTTCATACTAGAAAGGGTGCTGTAATGGTTGATGTTGAAAGTTTGCATTAGCTTACGAAAATGCTGGTTGTAAAATTCCTTCCCCAAATCCGTTTGTAAATTGTCCGGATTACCTCCTGTTGATGTTAATATTTTTTTCATTGCTTTCGTGACGTCTTCACCGGTTTTTCGTTTAAGTGGACACGCCCAAACACGCTTGCTTAACATATTTAACAATACTAAAATATATCGAAAACCTTTATTTATTATAGCATAGGGAATCATTTCCACAAGATCTGCCATGTACAAATCGTTCAAGCGTTGAGTGAACGGTTCAAGCCTTTTACGATTACGCGTCTTCTTCGAAATCGTTTACGAGCAGGTTTATGCAATTCTTCAATTATTTGACGTTTTATACTCATTTAGAAAATGCTGGAACACTAATAACAGCTTCCAAAATAAATATGTCCTTTGATCCAGGCTTCTTCGCCTTAAACTTATCCCCTTTCTTCAATGACACTCCAATGAGTGAATCGGCATCGTATAACGTGTCGTTTAAAAAGATTTGCGCATCTGTGGGATAGTATTTGATTTGTTTAATGCTACCTTTTGTTAGAGGAACGACATACTCGAAGTTGGTGGAGTTCAAAAGTGCATAATCGTTTTCATGATTGAATATTCCCATCATATACAACATTGTCTCGTAGTGCACATTAGACACGTCTTCTAAAAGGAATACTTTTGCACGAGCGTCGAGTTTAACTCGGACAGGAGTTTTGTGAAGATGTTTACCGAACTTATCCAGAGTCATCGTCTTGAGGTAATGATGATATATGGTGATATGGATGACTAATAACAGCATCGAAGTAAAATGGGCCGGTTGCAGAAGGATCTACCGACGTACTTAGCACCTTAATCTTATCGCCTTTCTCTCAATCGTTTCCCAATTAAGTTGGCAGCACCACCAACTCGTTTATCGTTTACAAACATAATGCATGTTGGTGAGCTGCAAACTGCTTGTACAATCCCTTCTGTAAACGGTATTGTGTATTCCCGTTTACTGTTGCTACCTCTCAAATTGTAATATTTCGGTGGATTTCTAATACGTACACTCTCGAACGAGTGTCGAGTTTCACTCGGACAGGGGTTTTATGAAGATGTTTACCGAATTTATCGAGCGTCATGATTGCACTAACGTTAGCAATATTATGAAACGGACCGATACGCGTGTGATGATTTATTCGATAATTTTAACAGCTCTCAATTCATCGATAATATATATGATTTCATTAGTGTGACCGGTGTGACCAGCCGATTTTGAACTTAAAAGGAGTCTCAATCTGTCCACTAATTTATTAGGATCTTTCCAAGGTATAAATTCCACCTGTTTATTATTAATTGTTATAGTTGAGAACGCGCATATCACCACCGCCACGTTTTGGTAATCTGGGAGTTTTCGATCGCGTGACCGGTGTAGTAGGTGTAGACTCGCTTCGGAATCTTGCCCCAGGAGTAGTTAGAAGGGGTCTAATTATATTTGAATATTTCTTTCCGGTTCCGTATAGCTGTGCACCCTCAATGTAACCTCTTCTGGTAGCATTGGTACGTGTAAGAAGGTCCTTATACTTCTGCAAGTCTGATTGAGTGTATTAAATAGGTGCTTTTTTAAATACTAATTCGTAAAAACCAGGAGTGCCTGTATATTTAAAAATTGTGCCTGAGGGTTTTTTTAATAATAAACTCGTTCTCGTCAAAAGTGAGTACGGCGTCTCCGATTAGGTACTGTTGAGATTCCGGATGGAATCGTACTCCATAATGATGATCGAACTCGTTCTTAGTATCCTTGAACATGTTTTCCATATAAATTTTAGCTCTACCAGAAAAGGTCTCATCTATGTAAGTTTGGAATTTCGGATTGAACCCAACAGCAGCAAGGTGTTCTTTCAATTGATCCAATGTTGGGATCCCAGATTCTTCCAGGACATCTGTTTCAAAAACCGAGATATCAGGTGAGGGAACGCTAGTGGTGCGCATTCTTAGGGCGATAGGTGATGGTTCGCGAGGCATACCTATTCGTCTTGCGGGTGGAGGTCGTTTATAAAATTTTTTTGGAGTCGAGGTAGGTATGGGAAAAAAACTTTCGTTTTTAAGGGTTTTTCTTTCGGAGTTAATAATTCCGTTTTAACTCCGGTTATAAACTCACGCAATGGTTGAGTGATAGGTTGATAGCGGCGTTGTAGTTCCACTTCTGACCGTGCAATTTCAGACTTGAGACTTTTGTATTTTTCTTTAACATGTCGTCGTGCTTTAACCAAGTCTTCTGCTACACGCTTGTCCATGTTTACTAAAACGTTTAGTTCGTATCTTCGGTATTTATGGTGAAGTAACAGTCGAAACCTTTTCGATAACGTCCTCCATTAAGTGGATAATCTTTGTCGATTACTAAAAAGCCATATTTCTCCTTCCAACAGTGTAAACACAAGTGTTTCGAAAGTCATATCCCCCTAACATGATCGTTAAATATGTGTTTTAAGTTAGTATTATCCTGCTTAAACACGACAATGAGATTTGAATTATCTCTTACGAGTTGTTTAGGTATTGCAGAATATGTCTGACATAAATAAAAACAGTCGATGTGTTTATGTCTCCCGAAGCAGAAGTAATCACATATGGTGCTTTGACTATCGTAAACTACATCATCGAAGATAATAACCGAGTTTTGGTTTGCATCCTTAGGCGGTAATATAGTTTCAGAAGAATCGTATTCGAAATAACCGATGGGTAATGATCGAAACAGATCGCGCAGATATGTGTATTTCTGTTTATAAAGAGATTTACTATAGACATATACGTTTTCGAAGCGTAAACCGTTTGGATGTTCTAGTAAACTTATCATTAGGTTGGTTTTACCACATCCTGAACTGCCTACTACTATACCGCGTTTGCATCCTACACACAACAATACACTATGTTTAAAAACTTGCGGCGTCTGTGAACAATTATCCCGATTTACAACCGACAATCTGTGCCTCTGATGCACCAACTTTAGCTGCTCCATGTAGGACACGTTGTGAGGGAGGAGCACACGTGTGTGATATATATATATAAATATATGTAGATGGTGAAGCAAGCTTACAGTCACCCTTCACCTGTGATAGGAGGAGTAATGTGTTATGAAACGTACTCTGCGAAAAGCGGAGAATCGTCAATCAACTCGTAAGGGGAAGGGAGTGATCAACACTCTCATTAATAAGTTACCGTTAGAATTACCAGGGTATAACTACTGCGGACCTGGCACCCGTTTACATCAAAGGCTTTCTCGTGAAGACAAAGGAATAAACCCGTTGGATGAAGCTTGTAAAGAGCACGACATAGTCTATTCAAAAACTAACGATCTTGGTGAACGTCATAAAGCCTATAGTATATTAGGACATAAGGCGTGGACTAGGTTTCGTTCTAAGGACGCTCGTATTGGAGAGAGAGCGGCTGCACTTACTGTGGCCGGCATTATGTCTGGAAAAAGAAAATTGGGTATGGGTGTTCGACGACGTCGACGACGATCTAAGGTGAAAAGAAGGGGTACTTTAACGTTCAACAACGCCATCAAATTAGCTAGAAAACGTATTGCTGGTAAAGTAAAAAAGTTATCTTTAAAACGGTCTGCTCGTCTTGCCCTAGCGGCCTTGAAACGTAAACGTATCATTGCTCCCAAAGGTCGGATTATACCTATCCCCAAACAAGGTGGTTTCCTACCGCTGATTCCTTTATTTGCCGCTCTCGGAGCTATAGGCTCGTTAGGAACTGGAGCAGCTGCGGTTGCCAAAGCAGTGAATGAAGCAAAAGCAGCGAAATCAACGATCGAAGAAACGAAACGACACAATAAAGCGATGGAGCAAGCGCCTGTAGGAAAAGGATTATATTTGAAACCGTAAAAAAAAGGATTAGGATTGTATTTACGACCTCCAAAAAACTACCCTTAAAGCTACCACACCGACCACTGACCAATATCAATCTGTCAAAGTACGTAAACGAGTTAAAAATTCCATACTTCAGAGGTATTTTTATGCGAAACGGGTTACCGAAACGTATCCGTAAAAACGAATGTGGAATTGTGAATTTGGATGATACAGATGGGGAAGGTACGCATTGAACATCGTATGTTAAACGTGGTCGAAATATATTATACTTTGATAGTATTCGACAGTTAAAACCCCCACTAGAACTCGTTCATTACTTTAAAAGTGATGGTAGCTTAAACGTTATTCGATACAACTACGATGCTTTTCAGAAGCTAAATTCTTATAATTGTGGACATTTAGCGCTGAACTTTTTATATGATAACACTCCTTAACATTTCCTCAGTCTTACTGGGAATGTTGAGATGTCTCAAACATTCATCTTCTCCGCTACAACGTCTGTTTTAACTTCTCCTTTTAACCCTCCCATATATTTGGATCCTACAAAACAATGGGTTATGCGTTTGACAAATTTCGAAACGTTTAATACTATTCCGAACGTAACGGATAAAAACAACTTGTTTAAAATGGGTAAAAGAATAATAAAGATACCTACAGGGTCATATGAGCTTACTGTGATATAGCTCAATACATTAATTCTCAAGTAAACGGTGAGTCTGTTAACATCGATCCGAATCATAATACCCTAAAATCGATTATAAAAGCCGATCACGACATTGACTTTACAGTTGAACACTCTATCGGAACATTGTTAGGGTTTAAGAATAGAATCTTAAAAGCTAAGGAACGTCACATATCTGATTTTCCAGTGTAAATTATCAAGGTTAACTCGCTAATGATAGAATGTAATATAATAACAGGAAATTATATTAATGGTACACCTGCCCATGTGATACATCAATTCTTTCCCAGTGTTCCTCCTTGATTCAAAACAATAGAAGCACCTGAGACTGCACCCTATTTACCAATTAATGTCAATACTATTTCAAACATTACCCTTAAAATATTGGATCAAGACGGGGATTTGGTTAATTTCCAAGGGAAAACCGTGACGATTAGGACTTCATTTGAAGAGCGTGGATGATGGTGTTCAAATATAACACTCCTCGATGTTGCACTGATCGCTCTGGCTATAAAAGATCGTGTTGGAAGCGGAAAATGGTTAGTCAGGCATCGGTCGCTACTCAATTAACAAGGGGTAACCGCTTATTCTTGCAAACCTTAGGCTTTGTTATCCCAAAATGAATGTGCTAAATGTAAACGAAAAAGTGCTCGTCGATAAATCGATTGTTGGAGCTGAATTTCACACTCACCAACCTTATACCACACGTCAATAAAGCTAGCACCCCCACTTCAGAAAAATTTAAAAAAAATTAGCCTATAATTTAGTACTAATTAAGGACAAATTTGTACCAAAAAAATTAAATTTGTACCTACAACCGTTTGGCCGCAATTCGCATTTGAAAAGTGGGGGTGCTGGCTTGAGCTCAAGCTAGCACCTCCACTTTAACAAAACTGAAAATTTTCTACACTACTATTTAGTTCTAATTAAGGACCAATTTGGACCAAATTTTTTTTCTCGTAATTACAACCATATAGCCGTTATTCACATACCAAGACTGGCAGCGTTAATTGGCAATCAAGCTAGCACCCCCACTTTAATAAAAATAAAAACTTTTTACGCTATCATTTAGTTCTAATTAAGGACCAATTTGGACTAATTTTTTTTCTCGTAATTACAACCATATAGCCGCTATTCGCATATCAATACTGTCAGCGCGAACTAATAATCAAACGCGCTTGTTTAAGCCCCCACGTTAATAAAAATAAAAATTTTCTACGCTATCATTTAGTTCAAATTAAGGACAAATTTGGGCCAAATTTTTTTTATCGTAATTACAGCCATATAGCCACTATTCGCATATCAAGATTGTCAGCGCGAACTAATAATCAAACGCGCTTGTTTAAGCTCCCACTTTAATAAAAATAAAAATTTTCTACGGTGCCATTTAGTTCTAATTAAGGACTAATTCGGACCATTAAGCCAAGTGTCCATAATTGCTTACAATTAAAAAAATGATACAAATAAATCGTAATAGTTTAAGCATATATTTTCCTGTTTGGAGTGCAGTTTGTGGTAATAGTATTCCAGTTGGCAGCGGGCGGTTGCACGTCACCCTTTGTACTTTGATTAGATGTTTTTGATTTTTTCTTTTTGTTTACACTTGATCTCTGCCCGAATACCTTCAATGCCAGTGCCAGTTCCAGTTCCGAGAAAATCAAACAAAGGAACATCCCCATCTTTAGCTGCAGTTTTGTAAATAAACAATAAATGGCTTTACCCCTACACTTTTATTATATTCAAACTGTGTATTATCCATGTCGTCCAATTAGTACTAAATGATAGCGTAGAAAATTTTCATTTTTATAAAAGTGGGGGCTTAAACAAGCGCGTTTGATTATTAGTTCGCGATGACAGTCTTGATATGCGAATAGCGATTATATGGTTGTATAATTACGAGAAAAAAAATTGGTCCAAATTGGTCCTTAATTTGAACTAAATGGTAGCTTAAAAAGTTTTTATTTTTATTAAAGTGGTGAAACTTGATTGCCAGTTCGCGCTGCCAGTCTTGATATGCGAATAGCGGCTATATGGTTGTAATTACGAGAAAAAAAAATTTGGTCCAAATTTGTGCTTAATTAGAACTAAATAGTAGTGTAGAAAATTTTCAGTTTTGTTAAAGTGGGGGTGCTAGCTTGAGCTCAAGCCAGCACCCCCACTCTTCAAATGTGAATTATGGCCAAACGGTTGTAGGTACAACTTTAATTTTTTTGGTACAAATTTGTCCTTAATTAGTACTAAATTATAGGCTAGTTTTTTTTAAATTTTTTTGAAGTGGGGGTGCTAGCTTTATTGACGTTTATACCACTCGTTTTGAGAATAATGACGAAATTCGAATATCTGTTCAAGAGGATATGTCCACTTTGCCTTCGCGTAGTTATCTATATGTAGAAGGTACGGTACTGAAAGAAGATGGTAAACCATCAGCGAGTGGTAAATTTATAAACAATGGTATTGCATATCTTTTTAGTGAGATTCGGTACGAAATGAATGGAGTTGTGGTGGATTCGGTAACAAAAGTTGGTCTAACAACCACCATGAAAGCTTACCTTTCCCACAATTCGAATGCAAGCGTTAAGTTACAAAACGCTGGTTGGTTTCCGGATGGCACCAGCACCTTGCTAGATAGTAAAGGTAATTTTTGCGCCTGCATACCTTTGTCAACACTGTGGGGATTTTTGAAGACTATGGAAAGATTATTATGAATATTCGTCAAGAATTGGTATGTATTAGAAGCAATTCGGATGTCGATGCCCTAACATCCACCGATGCTAATGAAAAGCTTAAGGTTAACTTGCAAAAAATATATTGGAAAGTTCCACATATTCAACCAGGATTAGCGGAAGAATTATCATTAACAAAATATATTGGGAAAAATATTGACACTCAAGTGGAATTTAGAAGCTGGGAAACACATATTTACCCCGCTGCACCGCAAACGGATAAGCACAGTTGGTCTATTAAAACATCGACCACTCTGGAAACTCCCCGTTACGTTATCATAGGGTTTCAAACCGATCGTGATGGCCAGTTGCAGAAAGATATGAGCGCATTCGACGTCTGTGATATTCAAAGCGTGACGGTATTTTTAAATACGGAAAGATATCCTTACGATCAATTAAATATTAATTATGGTGAAAATCGATATGCTACTTTATACGAAATGTATGCTAACTTTCAACGATCGTACTATGATAAACCCAAAGAACCTCTACTGGCTCCTGATAGATTTAAGGCACTTACACCTCTAATCGCCATCGACTGTTCGCGACAGAAAGATTCCTTGCTAGGGAAAGCTGTCGTTCTTCGAGTTACTTTCGAAACTCACAAAAGCATTCCAGCGAACACTACTGCTTACTGTCTCATTTTGCACGATCGTGTATTTACGTATAATGCATTGACGAAGCAAGTACGTCAACTGTAAAGGTAATCGTTATATACGTCCAAGGACCTGTTACCTTTATTAGTATAGTCGCACGCTTCGATCATGCTAGTTATCGATGTGCAAGGTTTCAAGACTTCAGAAAAAGACCTTGCACCCAAGGAATTAGCCGTGTTTGATGGACATCGTGTGTCTCACTACGTTTTCAAACCTCCGTTCGCCTTTCGCAACTTACCACCCACGTTTCGTCAACAAGCTACTTGGTTAATGCATAATCATCATTGTCTTGATTGGAATGAAGGATTCACTCCTCATATGTTGACCCAATATGTTGTCATATTGTTGACCTTGAGAATGCGGTGTTGCCACGTTTAGGTGACAGTGATAGGTTCAAGGTCACCATGTGTTAGAGAGAGATAAGTTCAAGGTCAAGGTCAGGAGTTGGGGGTGGTCAGTGGTGGGGGGTGGGTCTTAGAATGCCCAATTTTTATCTACTGTTGTTCTCTTTTGATCTAACTGGCTCGCCTTTAGAAGTCGTCGAAGTCCGAGATCTCTTATGTGTTTTGTATTATCTTGTGTCATGGCTAATATTAAACGTTCTGGATGAGCGAAAAAGCCATTTCGTTCGATCACAATATTATGTAAATATTCAAGCAGGTACCTTGAAGATTGTATTGATTGGTACACAAGTTTTGGTCCCTCTGTAAAGTATTTACTTGTTTTAATTACTAAATCACATTTGCATGTATGACTTCAAAATAAATACAACTATTTCTTGAAATTCAGGTGTGGAACTTTCTTTACTTAAGTACAATCTAAGAGTTCGATTGGCTGTTGTCAACCACCTCGAGTTTGACAAGGGATCAGGATCTCGTACAGCCAAATCCTCTTTACAGTTTCCCGACTTTATTGCCATGGAAATATCGAGTAGATATTGCTGATCCTTACTTAGTATACTTCTGTCTATTGTGGGGATCTGACAGCCAATACTCTTGACGCCAATCACTGGACTTTTTTACAGCCACTTAGCTTTTCACCGATTGGCCCTCTCAAAGATTTCAAACCCATTGGTTTACCGTCTAATGGCAGTTCATTGAAATGGAGAAGGCAAACTGCCCATTGTAACGGTTTCCCCAAATGTATTTCGATTCGGCGAATCAGACCGTTTTTCCAACCTGTATTGACAGCAGTGCCATCACATCCTATGACAACTAATTTTTCAAGAGAAATACCACGATCAGACAGATAAGAAATAATAGAAGCGACAATATTTTCAGAACTTCCAGAATTTGGAGTAACATGGCCGATGTAATCTGAACCAGTTCTTGAATTAGCGAATTATGCTCTTCCTTTTTTACTCACGGAAACACACATCAAACACGAGGAATATGTGCAGACTGACAGAACGTTTTCGAGACAGTGGTAGGTGGGAGGAGGGTCGTGGTCTTTGACCCGAGCGATTTACGACGAGCGCGAGAATTTATTAGATTTGACAGCAATTGCGCGAGCGAAAGACCTTAACCGATTTGAACAATCTTTTTTCTAAATCATTATCGGTTCGAGTAAGAATCGACTAGAGCTATTATATTTAAATATTGACAAGTTATAAAAAATTATCTAAAGAATGTGAATATTCCAAATTTCGGCAAACTTTAGAACACATGCGCGACCGGAAGATATAAATCGATTTTATTTCTTTTTTTACCCCTTTTTAGTCTCCTAAATTCGCAACTTTTCCGCGGTATTACGATTTGAAAAAAAAATTTTAGTTTTTTCGGCCCACCCTACTACTCATGCACTACTGCATAATGATAGCCTGGAAGATTGTAGTAGTAACTACTACTATTTCCAGAATGAATTATATTGTAAAAGTAAACATTTGCGAACATCTACTTTAGATTGCTTTACATTGCTTTACAATTTTAGAAATCAAAATATTTGTTACAAGAATCATTAGATTTGCAGATATGTTTTGCTGGTTACTTACAAATAAAACTAAAGAGGAAACCTCTCCTACCGTGATCCCTCTTTTTGTGAGTACAATTCCTGATATTACTAGACTATATGAGAAGTTATAAGATGCATCTCTATCCCTTAAGGGTTATAGAGCTCATAAAAGTGTCGGGATTTTGATGTTTTGTCTTTCCATTTTCCTCCTTGGAATGTGATACTAGTATCCAAAATCAATATAAGTGAACTTTTCCCTTTTAATTTACAGCATCTATTGATTATTAAACGAATTTAACTAAGATAAAGTATTAAGGATAAAGATTAACTAAGCAAAAGTATTGGTGTGTGTTATTATTAACATTAAAATTAGTTGTTTACTATCAGTTGCTATTAAAAGAAAAACAGAAAAGAAGTCTAGTTCTTTAAATGTACCTACTTAATTGCTTAGGAATCTAATATCTGTTCAAAGGAACGATTGCTTAATTATAATTAACTTTTCCACACTACCCTTTACATTGCTCATTGCACGTTCGCAACCTGCAAAACATATTTCTAGCGAACTGTGCTTCTTCCGTGTATCTGAGCTAACTTTTGTCGTTTACCAAAATTATGACCTCCATCTAATATGGCGACGAGGAACAGAACAAACCTTTAAAAATGAAAACAGTTCCATGCCCCATAGCAGTTGATCGGTTTTTCTACAAAAATGAATCACCTAACATAGGCTTTCATCAAGAGATAACAAATGAATGAATTTACTTAACCAAAATTCTGGTAACTCAGAGAAAAGAGAACAATAGAATTTTTCAGGGCACGGCGACAAAGACACACAGACGTTGGGATTCTGACATTATTAAGCACATAAAATGATGATAACTTTATCATTGTAAGGATACTTACAGCTTCCATAAGTTCACCTGGCATTACTCAGTGGCCATTAACTCACAAAACTTATCTTTACCAGCTAAATATATAAAAAATTATCCAAATAAGAAATCAAATAAGTTAAAACATGAGCTATATTGATAGTCCAGTCAAACTGTACGGGCTTAACTTGGAAAATTGAAGTGCATAAGATTTTTTCTTTCGAGCATGCAGGGGAGGTCTAGAAAAGCTCAATTTGAAGTTTTCGACCTCAAATTCATATGAGCTTTTTCCGCCATTTTAAAAAGAAGGGATGAAGTGTTGTTTTGAAATTATCTCTGTAACCGTAGGTCCGACAAAGAATTTGTATAAAATTTTTTTGTCAGCAATACTATTATATACAACTTTTATTTTAAACTTTTTCGCGTAATATAAAAAATGAAAAAGTTGTGAGGAAGAAACATTGGAAAAAGAAGGGATGAAGTGTTATTTTGAAATTATCTCTGTAACCGTAGGGAACCGTAACCGTAACCGGAAGAACATTTTGGGGTTCTAGAAGTTTTGTCAGGAAAACCAGAAAAATTGAGTGAAGGAGAATTTAAGTTAAAGGATTTGAAAGCGAGGAATATTATTGTACAAACTCTGAGTGACAACTTCTTGGACTTAATAAAGGAAAAGCACACTGCAAAAGAAATTTTGGGATATATTAAGACAGGTATATCTGTGCAAGTAAATTTACAAAGAAAGCTAAGAAATTTGCAATATGATGGAAGTCTGGCATTATCAAAATTCTTAACGGATTTTGAAAAGACAGTTGGTGAATTAAGAGCAAGCGGGGCTACAATTCAAGAAAATGAAGTAGTTTCACAACTATTATCAGCAATGCCTAATAGTTACCAAGCTATTGTGACAACTTTAGATGTTATATTCTGTCAAACACCTGGAAACTTGACATATGACTTTGTTAAAAACAAATTATTAACAGAAGAATTACGCCAATCAAAAGAAAAAGATGGTAATTTTTAGGGCACAGAAAGAAATATTTCCGCAAAATTCACTCAAATAATAAGTTTTCAAATGCAGAAAATAAATCTGAATTTAAATTTAAATATTATGGATGTGGTCAAAAAGGACACAGAAAATTTGAATGTCCACACAGGAAGTCTGATGTAAGAGTTACGCTGTCAATCTAGATAAAGAGATATCTTTTTTAGCTAAAAGCAATTTAAGTGAAATGCAGTCCTCAGAATCGTTCAAGTTCATAGTAGACTCCGTATCTACAAATCATTTAGTTGGTGAAGCATTGGGAAGACACTTGGTAAACGTCAAATAATTTTCCTATTTATGTGGCAAAGAAAGGTGAAGTATTAATCGCTCAACGATGTGGAACCTTATAATGATGGTATGCGATATTATGTAATATTTATTGATAATTTCTCTTGTTTCACTGTATGCTACCTTATGAAAAATAAATCAGAAGTATTTGAGAAATGTAGACAGTACGAGTCTATGACCAATTCTAAATTTGGAAGAAAAATTCAACGCTTCAGATGTGACAATGGTGGAGAATATACGTCACTAGAATTTAAGAACCATTGTAGGAAAATTAGAACGCAGCTAGAATACGCAGTGGCAAGAAACCCCGAACAAAATGGAATTTGTGAACGTTATAATAGAACGTTGTTGAATATGGTAGGAAGTTTACTGTATGAATCAGAATTAGATAAAACTTTGTGGGGAGAAGCAATGAGAGCAGCTATTTATATATTGAATAGATTACAAACTAAAGCTCTTAGCAATAAAAAGACATCAGCAGAAATTTGGTTTAATGTCAAACAAGATCTGGAAAAGATTAGAGTATTTGGATGTAAAGCATATTCTCACATTCCTAAGGAAGTCAGAAGCAAATTAGATAAACGCAGTAAAATAATGTTCATGATAGGTTACAGTCCTAATGGATACCAATTATGGGATGCTGAAAATAAGAAAGTGGTACATGCAAGAAATGTTATATTTAACGAAAACTTGAAGAAAACTATTAATGAGAATATTAAAGATGATGATTTTGTTAAAATTGATTATGAAGATTTAAAAACTTCTGAAGAGAAGAAGAATCAGAAAATGCACGTGAATCCAAAAAATTCCCATGCAGAAGTAAAAGTGTAAGACATCTCCCAAGAAAATTTGAGGAATACGAAATGAACTTAATGACAGCGTTGGCAGCTGGAAGCTTAATTTCTGATTTCCTACAGACTTATGAAGAAGCAATTGAAGAAGGTAGTGGTTGGAATGAAGCCATAAAAGAAGAATTATCGAATCTAGAAGAAAACGAAACATGGGAAATAGTTACCAAACCAGATGGGGAAACAATCATAGATTTAAAATGGATATTTAGAGAAAAGCAAGTTGGTGACATAATAGTAAAAAAGGCAAGATTAGTTGCTCGTGGTTTTCAAGCTGAACCTAGTACAACGGAAGAAATTTATGCTCTAGTATCTAGAATGATTACGTTGCGAATTTTACTAGCAATTGCAGTCGAAAAAAATCTGCACATCATGCAATTGGATGTAAAAGCAGCATTTTTGAATGGATACCTGAAAAACCCTGCATACATGTATCAACCAAAAGGACTGATCCTCCAGAATATGTTTGTAAACTCAAAAGAGTACTTTATGGTTTACGACAATCACCAAAATGTTGGAACGATCGTTTAAACCAACATCTAATGGAAATGAATTTCAGAAGATCAAAAGCTGATCCTTGAGTATATTTTCGAGGTAAGAGTCTCTTGTTAATTTGGGTTGATGATTTACTTGTTATGTCAGATAATGTGGAAGGGTTGGATAAAATTAAAAAGAATTTTATGAAAAACTTTAAAATGAATGATTTGTCAAACAGCAAAAAGATTAGATTTTTGAGTCTAGAAATAGAACATAGTGATAATGGCGTCACAGAAAAATTTAATAGAGAAAGTAATTGCAACGTTTACCGTAAAAGATTGTAAAACGTGTGAGATACCTATGCAACCTAAATTAAATCTAAGTTCTGGGCATGAAAATGTTATAGATGGTTATAAAGTACCGTATAAAGAATTAATTGGAAGTTTAATGTACATTATGATTGGTTCTAAACCAGATATTTGTTTTTCATCAATTACTTATTTTAGAAAATTTCAAAATTGTTATGAGCAACAAAACTGGAAACATCTTAAGAGTGTATTTAGATATTTAAAAACAACAAAGCATTTTGGCTTTAAATATGTTAAAAGTAATGATACAGAAACTGATAATTTTATACATGCTTTTGCTGATGCTGACTATGCCAATGATGTAACTCATAGAAGAAGCATTACAGGATTTATTATAAAAATAAAAAATAATTGTGTTTATTGGAAATCTAAGAAACAATCATTGGTAACCTTATCCAGCGCAGAAGCAGAGTATGTGGCACTCTTTGAATGTATTTGTGAGTGTTTGTTCTTGAATCATTTATTGAAATAACTTTTACCATGGAATACATTTCCAATAACTGTATACGAAGATAATCAAGCCACAATTAAGATAGCAAGCACTTATGAAACAAAGAGATCGAAGCACATAGATGTGCGACATCACTTTATACGTGAACATGTAAATGAAGGAAGAATTAAATTAGTCTATGTTCCTCCTCAATCTCAGGAAGCTGACAACCTAACAAAAGCTCTTCCAAGTGCAAAGTTTAAAATATTGAGAGAACAATTAAGTGTTATAGAAGTGTAATTTTAATTATAATTATTTTGAATTGAGAGGGTGTGATAGTTGCAATTCTGATCAACCTATCTGTTTTTATGTTGTCATAGAGAATAAACAAAATAAATAAGAGAACTGTCTGAAAATGTATGAGTAATATTAATAAATTCTTCAATAGAAAGAAGTTAAACAGTTATTGCTCTTCATTAAATTCTATATTTAGATGTGTATAGTCCTCTATAGTATGCGAAATACAGTATTTGAATCCTTAGGTGTATTAATTTGTGTTATATAACTTATAACTACCTGGAGAATAGCGGAAGTTTAATCAAATACCACAAATTCAACAGGAAATTATAAATATACACAACATTTCTTGAATACAACGGCACTTTACCCAATAAGAAAATAGCATGTCTCGCGCGCAATGTGTTAAAGCTGTAAAGCGATGTTGATTTACACAGTTCAGAGGACTTGTCATCATTCAGTTTACGCAGTAGTTCAAATTCGCTATAAATTTAATTGTAAACCAAAATTCGGTGCTTCCCAGGGGGAATATGTAGGTGCGCTTTATAGGCGTCAGTTTTATTCTTCAATAAACTGTCACGTTGCGGAGCACAATGAATGATTGGATACAGTAAACAATAGACGGAACGAAATAACCTTAAAACCATTGAAAATATTCAGTTTAAATCCTTACGAACACAATATATTCTATTTCCTTTCTGAATCGCAAATGCGTGGGCTTTCTGGTAATTAACGTCTATATTATATTTTGAATCGATGTATACCTTGAACTGCTGTGGTATTTCGGGATATGGAGAGTTTTGAAGTTACCTTTTACACAAACTGGTTTATTTATGCACTTAAATAACTGGCTTTATAGAATAAATTTGTTACTTTGTAATGCAAAATTAAATTTTATGATATGAAACAAAAACATCGACGTATTATTAAATCCAATTCGTACTTGACTCAATTCTCAACAAAGCAAAGCAGCTTATGTTAGCAATAATACACAAATTATAATTATTAGATTTACATTATACAGTAAAGCCATGATTGATATTGCTAATGCTTTTGTTATAGTCATGTGCATAAATGATGTGTAAATCTAAAATCTATGCGTGGATATGCACGCGTGGATAACACGTGGATTTGTTCATAGTTATATAGGTAAATCCACATTATTTATACGCGTATAAATTACACGACAGAAACCTTTGGCAACGCAGCTCTTTTTAAAATTGATTAGTACCTAATAACAATTACTACTACTCATTGCCTGGCGAACCAGTCCCCAGAAGCTATGAAGCTTGGGTGAAAGGGGGGGCTATTATCATTACGCAGGGCCAACGTGCGCCTGCAGCTGGTTTACAGATGGTATAGCACAAATCTCACATTTTTGTGTTACAGCTAAGGAAAACTGCAGAAAATCTCAACCAGATCTGCCGATACCGGACAGCTAGGATGAGCTTTTACTAGGTTAGCATGCTAGTCGTTACACTCCCTCGGCTATAATCCTTTATCAAATCGAAAATGGAAAACGATGGAAGGAAAACCATCAAACGACTAAAGGTCGAACTGGGAACAAGAAGAGAAGTCAATACTACTAGATTTATTGTATGAGAAAGTTGATGTGATATAATGTAGAAAAAACAGATAGTAGCCTGAATAAGAGAAGAGAAGCGATTTGGAATGATCTAAAATAGCAAAGTTGAAACTTCGGGGTACAACAGAGATCTTCCAAAGACAAAAGAACAGTGGCAAAGAATGAAAACGGAAGCAAAAAGCAGGATTTCGCAATGTTTAAAAAAAATGTGAAACAGGAGGCAAGACGAGACATTTACCTAATGATTCTGACTGAATCCTTAGAGATCTGGCTCCAGCTGATTTTGATTACTCCGAATTTGATTGCGATGGGATAAAGACAAGGAGAACGAGTGTGTTACAGAAGCTGAAACAAACGCAGATTCACCACTAATAATCACCGATAATTTCGCCTGAATTCATCTTTCGGATACGTCTCAAAGGGGTCTTGTCTCTTTTTATAAACTTTGGTCTTCCTGGGTCTTTCCATTTCTTGTATACCAGGAATTTCATCTAATTAATTCTGAATCTCTTCGATATCTAAATCTACCTCATACGAAATTGATCAAAAAAGGCAAACATTTTTTATTAATGTCACTTTACACGTAACTTAAAGTAGGGTCGGAATGCGTATAAAATTTACTCGCATTCATAATTTACAACCCCGTGTAAAATGTTTATGAATATGCATTTCGTGTAAAGTCATACACGTTCAATCCACGTCAGATGAACATTAGGGTGGTCCAACAAAAAAGCAAAGTTGGAAATCTTATGCTCTCACTCCCTAGGATTATTGTATATCGAAAAAAAAAGTACCCCAATTTTTTTATTTTGAAATCGGATAATGTTTAGGGATGCCTCAAAGCCCTTAAAGTTTCCCATGTATTTTATATGGGAAAAAAACACTTTTTCATAGATTGGGTATAGAATTTTAGAAAATCAATATTTTTCAACGGGACTACTATGTTTCTCTTCAGAAATGTTCAGAAAATGACATCCAATAATTTATTTATCAAAATATTTTATATTAAAAAATAGTAATAAATATTTTTTAACGACTTTTCTGTGTTTCCTTCATTTATGGGGTTTTTGCGGGTCTGTAAAAAATAGTTAATATACAAAATTTAATAAATAAATTATTGGATATTATTCTTTGAACATTTCTGATGAGAAACAAAGTAGTCCGGTTGAAAAATATTGATTTTCTAAAATTCTATACCCAATCTACGAAAACGTGTTTTCCCCATATAAAATACATGGGAAACTTTAAGGGCTTTGAGGCACCCCTAAACATCGACCGATTTCAAAATAAAAAAATAGGGGTACTTTTTTTTCGATATACAATAATCCTAGGGGATTATTATAGGAGAGCATAAGATTTCCGACTTTGTTTTTGTGTTGGACCACCCTAATGTACATGCGTGTAAATGACTATAACTAAGGCTGATATTGTATATTAGTGCATAAAATAAAAATGAAGGTATATTTTCGGGGATAATATAACTAGTGTTATGATTATCATCGGTGATAGCCCGAGTTAAAACCGACGAAAATTGACCGAGTGCGAAGCACGAGTTCAATTTTCTAAAGGTTTTAACGAGTGGTATCATCGTTGATTAATCATAACACGTGTTATATTTGGTGAGAGAATATAATGAACGTTGAAAGAAAATAAACACTGAAACTTTCTGTCACTTTGACAGTAAACAATTTTATTTATTAAAAACAGGTGACAGTCAACATGCGGTGATAGAATTATCATCGATTTGATAGCCTATTCTGCGAGTTTGTTTTTGTACTTTCACCAATGAAATTAATAAAAAAATGTACCATGTGACACGTGAATTATATTCTCAAAAATATAACATATGTGATTTTGTTTTCTGTCAAACTTAATATCTTTTACGTTTTGTATGAAAACTGCGCTTAGTAGCTTTTTTGTTGTGTGTTTTTTTCTAGATTATCGCGTTGTAGCATCCAGCAATAGTCTGCCATCATTGATATGCTCCATCTATCTTGATAACGTCGTTCCATTTCCCGTATATCCTGGTGAAACCTTTCATCCTGTTCTTCACTCACTGCACCGAGATTTTCAGGGAACTGATACAAATGTGAGAATAGGAAATGTACTTTTAAACTCATAAGTCCTGAAACTTTTTTAATATGTTGTCAACGTTCTCGTAGTCGGGGTCCTTATGATTCCCCAAAAACTTTTCAACAACCTATTGAAATGCAATCCACGCACCTTTTTCAACAGTGTTCATACAATTGAGAAAATGCTCATCTTTACAAAGCGATTTTATTTGAGGCCCTACAAAAACTCCTTCTTTTAACTTCTTCAGATAAAGTCGGAAATTTGGTGCAAATATGTTTAAAACAGTCTCCACCTTTGTCAAGAATTTTAACTAATTGCTTCATTAAGCCTAATTTAATATGTAGAGGGGGTAAAAGAACTTTTGTAGAATCCACCAATTTAGTACGTTGTATGTTTTTTGCACCTGGGACGAGATCTTTTCGAAGAGGCCACTTTTTTACAGTCAAATGTTTGTCTCTTGCACGGCTATCCCATTAACAGATAAAACAGGGGAACTTTGTAAATACTGATTGCTGACCAAGAAGCATACAAGGCACCTTTAGATCTCCTCAAAGCATCCAATTATGTTTCACATACTTGATTTTCTTTAAAAGAAGCTCCAAGTTCTCATAGGTCTCTTTAAGGAGTACCGAATGTGCGACAGAAATGGAGGTCAACACATTACCATTATGTAGTAACACACCTTTTAGGCTTCTTTCGCTTGAATCAATGAAAAGACGCCATTCTTCTTTGTCATACGAAGCAGCTCCCAATTTTGTAATAAAGTAGGAATGTTGTTGCAATATACTAAAGATCCATCTGAACTGAAATAAGGACTTAAGTTTTTTTCTCGATTTCTATAGAAACTGGTTGATGTTCCAGGAACCAACAAATTTTTCTCACGAAGTCTGGATGCTAACAATTCTGACGCGTCTTTCGGAAGATGTAAATCTAAGGTCATAAGGTACGTAGTTTTGAAAACTAAATCCGCTATAGGGGCGCCACTTGTATTAATATACAATTTTTACTAAAGGACCATCCTTCTCTGCAACAGATAATAAATCTGTTATTAATCAATCAAGACTATTAATAGGCAGTTATAAGAAATTGAGCCGTGTAGATCAAGTTGCTACTTCTTTTCTACTGTTATAGACAATAAGAGTGAAAAAAGTAATCTAATCGACACGGTTTAATTTTCATAAGCGTCATAACCGCCTAAAGTAGTTTAGATATTTGAAGATTTTGTATTTTAACTGATTGTCGTAGTTGTTCTACTCAACCTAGGGCATACATGTAAAAATAAACAAAAATGATTCTCCAGATCATTCTTGGTTATATAGAAGATGATAACTGTATGTAAGATAGAAAAGGCTAAAATGGTAGTGGATTATCTATTATTTTATATTTATAATAATGATATTTTAGCTTTCCGTGGCCAGAAATCATTAAGAAATAATTTAATCACTGTTTAGTTTTTTTCTTCTACCGATGATGGGAAGAATGATTTCGTCACTGTACCTCTGCTCGAGTTTTGCCACTTAACCACCTTTGTTTATTTCACTTTTAGAAATTTGACGGTACCCTGTATACTTAACAGTACGCACTGGTGAGAGCGATGTTGCCTATCCACCCTCTACTAGTCTGGAGAATAAGGAGTCTGGTAAGTGACGCGCTAATTGAGCGTAATTCAATTTGTTGACTTTTAAGCGGACCAAGGCCACGTTAAAGAAAACGGGTTCATGTACACTATATCTTCTACAGATTGAAATGTGGCTTATCTCTGTCGTTTTGCGTTTAAATCTACGCAAATTGTATCTACCAGTGTTTATGTTTCAAGTAATAAATTTTCTTTCCTATGTTTTCAATAATGCTGTCGTGATTTTTCTTACTCTTGTTAGTGAGTCCATAATTACAGTACTGTCAGAGTATGCTACCGCTATTGTTATCTTTCTAGAATATCTTTTATTTCTCCTGTGTTTTTTGTAACACAATTAGTGTTGCCAATTTCTTTGTTTATTTGAGCACTTGTCGTAAAGTCTCTTCTTTATGGTAATCATAGTTTTTTATTTCTATAGATACTGACGCTGAAGTTCCTTTTATCAGTCCTTTCGCTACGCTCTGTACATACAGATATCTAGCGAAATCTAGTATCAAGCATAACGTCATCTAGCTTTGGAACTTTAACAGGACTTTCTCAACTGGTACTAGAGAGTCAAACATGGGTCAGGGTGTATGGATGGCAAAGATATTGATAAATTAAGGAAATATTTGAATAGCAAAGAAAACCCCCAATCCGTATATACAGCGAGAGCGATAGTGGCTCGGTTAGTTGCGTGCGGGACTACCGACCAAGTAACCCGGGTTCGAACCCCGGCCAATATATCACCGGATTTTTAAAAATCGCTTCACCCTCGGAAAGCAATGGCAAACCACCGAAGTATACTTTGCCCAGGAAATTTCCCTGAAATTAATAAAAAATCCAAGTACTATGTACTTGGGGTGGTTCGGAGTCCACCTTAAGCTGTAGGTCTCCTATACTTGTGATCACTGAACACGGACAACACAAGTATAGGAGGGAAATGCCAACGCTCTGCAACCGAGCACGACACGTAAAGAAGAAGAAGTACATACAGTGCTATTAAATTAAGATGCAATATGCTCCATATTGCATTTTAAAATAATCATATCAAACCATTGCATTGACTGTATGTTTATGCAACCAACAGTACATAAACGCTTATAATGTGCTAGCCGTTTGACTTTTTAAATTTGACATTCATTAAGCTAATAATTAACATCGAGTTTATTAGAAATACAGAAGTAAATTAAAGTAACATTTATTGTAAAATAAAAGATGCAGAGGTGTATTTTGATAACAAACAACGTCTGTTCGAGAAAAGAATGCATACTTTTAACAACCAACCAACTTAACCTAACTTTAAACAACAGGTAAATAGAATTATTTATTTGATAAAATTAATCACCACTTTATTTTAGGTTTTTTTCGAAATACCCACCCTCTTGTTCCAAACGGTAACCTGATAAAAATATGATTATGATAAAAATTCTGAACTGCATTAGAAATCTTGATGGAAGTCTGTATGAGCTTATCACATTCTGCAACAACTCTTTCTTTTAATTCGTTTGTGTTTTGTATGGGTGTATGGGTATAAACTTTTAATTTGAGGTAACCCCAAATGAAAAAATCATTTGGAGATAATCAGGGGACCTGGCTGGCCAGACTATTGGCTCATTTCTTCCAATCCACTGCTCAGGGAAATTTACATTAAGAAACTACATTAAGAAAGTTTCTGACTTCCACTGTCGAGTGAGATGGAGAACCAGGCGTTGGTACCAGTCATTTTCAATGGCAAGTTGCTGGATTTGAGGAACTATTGAATTACGGAGAATATTTAAATTAGAATAGGAGTTTAAAATGCCATTAATGAAAAATGGACCATTTGGTGTATTATTGATTATACCCAAGCAGAGACTTACTTTCTAGCTATACTGTGTATGAGTCCAATTTTGGATGTGTAAATTTCTTTGTGCCCAATATCTGTAATAAGTGATAATAGGTTACGGTGAAGTTAGTTGAACTGTAGAAATATAAAGTGTACCTGTAATTTTGTGAATTTATTTTTACATTTAGAGAAAAGATAGCTTTATCGGTGAAACAAATCTCGTGTAATAACTGTTCATCTGTATTTACTAAATTTAACATTTTTTTGCAAAAACCTGTCCTATTAATTTTGTTAATTTTAAATAATTGCTGATTTTGTATTTTTAACTCTTGAGCATTTCGAGCACTACAGGCTAAGATTTCAAAAATTGAAGCAACATAACTTAATGAAATAAAAGGTTTCACTTCTGTGTAAACTTAAATATTCAGTCTCATCTCCTCTGTTAATACAGTTCTTGCTCGCTTACGATTTGAGTGACCAGCAATACACCATTCATTTTTAAACTTATTAAATGTCCGCAAAACTGTAGAAGGATGTGAGATAGGGCGAGTTGGAAATTCAGCAGCAAATAAATCACAAGCCATTTGTAAGCTATTGTGGTTTTGGTACCACAGACACATTTGCACGTTTTCTTCTTTAGTGTACCTTTTAATACCTACTAAATAATTAAATACTAAATAATTGATTTAACAGTGTAATTCATTTGTTTGATTTTACCAGCATTTTAGATTGATTGAAATGATAAAAATACCGTGCTGTATATTTGGTTGCCTATGTGCACATAATGATTTGACTCGATTAATTTAAAATGCAACATTGGAAAATGCACATATTGCAAGTTAATTTAATAGCACTGTTACATATAATAAGTGAAAAGCTGTATATCGCACACTATGATGTATCTCAAAACGAAATCTTGTGTAGACGGTAGCTACGGACTCTAGAGGAATGAATAATAGCCTTGCGGTATTTAATTGCAGTTACTTAAATTTTGGCATAGAAAAAAACGATATTAGATACGTCACATACGTAGATACAGTAGATACGTATATACAATAAAGAATCTGAACAAATATACATAAGGTTTAGTTTATTGAAAAACAGAAAAGAAATAACTCCAAAGTTTTTTTTACACAATAATGAAAATGCTTTGGATTGCCTAAGCCATACGCTGGATCATACTAACTTGAACAATTTGTTTCAGAAATTAAATTTTTCTGTAAAATCCTTCTTTTTTATTCAAGTACTATTTAAATAACAAGTAACTTTTTATTTAAGTAACACCTTAAGCAATAATTGCTTCAGAAACAATAATTATAATTGGTAATATAATAAGTACAATGATATATTAATTATTTGGAGAAAAGAATTATTCGAGGTATTTTTATTTATTAATATACAAATTTCCCAACATACAAGTTGACAAATTCTACAAATGGAAAAATGTCAGCTACACTTTGATGCCTTATCTACATAGCTTTCGTCTATCAAAACTCTACCGACTCTGGCTTTGAGTTCTCGTTTTATACGTTATCGATTGTACAGTGCTACTGTAAAGTAACTTTTGGAGTTTACAGCGAATAATAAGGTTCAAATATTATATTTCATTTAAATATTACAAAGGAATTAATTTAATCTGCTTTACTACTAAAATACTTAAAATCGAAACTACAAATACATGCAAATACATACCGTATCTCTTAAATGAAGCATTTTATATAATTTTTCTACTCGTAGTACTTTTCACAGCTTAACCTGCATAAGTGGAGATTTCTGGAAAATTATTTTCGGTAGTTTCATATACGCAATATCTATAGATTTTTGACATTTAACAAGTTGTTGCGTAATTTCCATCTGTTAAATGTTGATTGGTTAAAATGGTTAATTTCTAGAATTAGACTAGTCGTTAACGTTTGGCTGCGATTTTGACAGAATGATGTATAAAAATTCAAAGTTATTTAAATCCTATTTATAATTTACTATTGAAACATGTATGCAGAAATACATACATCCCAAAGTAGACAACTTTACTGGGTAATAAATTAAAGTAAATGATAAAGATGCAGGGCTCGGTTCTACCAATCAGGTTTTCAAGAAGTTTATTTATTTGCAGAACTGTACTTTCTCCAAATTTCTATTTCAACTGGTAAAAGAAACATAGGCAGTTTAATAAAACTTTTCTCATGCATGTTTTGTTTTTTCTTCCCACCTTTCAAGTTGTCAACCACAAGCCCCTACCAACATAATATCGATTTTCTTGGCCACTGTGAACACTATGGCATCTTTAATAGAAACAAAACTCAGATTCTCTTATAATGTCAACCATTCCCTGGACAAAATAATATTGAAATTTCAGTGGACCACAAGAAATCAGTTATTTTTATTGAATATTGGATTTTTTTCAAGAACGCAGACTGTCTTTGATAAAAATAAACAGTTTGTATTTTCGGCTGTTGTTTATTTTATATATATTCCCTTACAAGCAATTTAACAACCGGATTCTTGTTTTGTTAGCTCTTATATCCAATAATGATTAGAAACGCACAGTAAAAATAGTTTAGTTTCCATGTCAATGAATTATTTAAGATTTGCTTTAAAAATGCAGAATCTTGCAAATATAATCAAAAGATCTCCTTTACCCTTAATTTGACATTGTATCCTATAAGATACATTAACTTGATATGCCTACAATAATTCAGAATTTCAAGTTTTCCTTGATATATTTATGTATTATATCAAATTGACATTATTTCTTAAGAAATCATTGAAAACTCTGCCACTTACTGACAAAATATATATTTTATACCTCAAAAGATAAAGTGACACTGCGTTGTAGCTGGAAGAATCATGCAGAGTAAGTTGTTGGATGTCTTATTTATTAAATTAATTATTCTTGTTTCAAAATAAATGCATCAATATTGTTCATAAGGAATGCCTCTTTGATGTTATCTATAAAATGATTCACTAAAACAATAATATATATCTTTGAAAAAAGCACTTTTTTACAATGTATCTTATAATCTACATTGCCAAATATACACAAATAGTCATCTTATAGTTCACTTTACAATGCTGCATGACGATGAAGATTTATTTTCTGATACTATCAGTGTTCAAGTTTGTAGTAGCTATTTACTGGTACCGATTTTTTCACGCTCGAACGCAAATATACATAATACGATAACTCAAAAGGATAGAATTATCAGTTTATTTCCACCACAAACTTCAGATGTGGATGAATCAAGTAATGATTATATGGAAGAATTTTTACAAGGTATTACTTTTGAAGAAAATCATACTTTCGAAGAATCATATCTATAAGAATCTGACACAGAAAAATGTTTGCAAAGTATTACTTTTGATACATCAAATGCACCATCTCTATCTAAATCAGTTGGTAAAGTATTAGAAGATATTGTAGAAAGTAGATGATATATCAAGTACACAATAATTATTTCTCAAAACTCTAGTAAAAGATTGCAAGCTAGAGAAGAAATTACAGATGATAGAAAGCAGAGTAATAAAGATATAGTAAATCGAACAGGAACCAAAGAAGAAGATATAATATAACAAAAGATGACTGAAGAAAAGGTCGTAAGTGACAAACGAAAATAACAAAGAACATGTAAATGCAACAAAAGATACAAATAAGAACCAATAAGGAAGACAAAAAAAACTAGACTTATAAATGTTCAATGCGAATGTACAAAATATTACTAAAAACATACAGATGGTACCTATTTATGAATATTAGTTACACTCATTTTTCGCATGTTTTTGATTTATATTTTGATGAATACTATTTAGTTGAACAATAATTTAGTTTAAATTAGTTTTGCAGTAGAAATAAATAGATATTATTATCCAAAGTATTTGTTTTTTGTAACTGGTGAAACTGGTGATGTATCTGATAGGATACAAAACAGAAACAACTAGCGTGTTCAATAGTTTGGTAAAGTATCCTCTGGGATACAAAGAAAACCCAGGTTTTTCACAAGATTTGTTTTTTTCTGCTAGAATATGTTAATTTAGATCATAAACAATACAAAAAGTCATAAAAGATTTTTATTTATAATTTCAAAGATACTTTGCCAAATTAAGGGTTAGATTCTGCTTTTAATTATTATTTTAAAATATCAAAGTATAGGCCCTCCGTGGACGAGTGGTAGAGATCCTACCTCTCGTTTAGAGGGACAGGGGTTCAAACCTCGGTTGCGACTAAATTAAAAAAAATTAGTACAATCGTGTTTGAACTCCTTAGAATAAGGTATGAAAGTTGTATGAGTGATAAAGTTAAGGGGAACGTAATGTACTTGCTACAATAGCTCCATTACCTCCGTTGAACTCCCCTAAGAATTTGTGTGAACCCCGACACTGCAAAATGCGTTAAAAGGGGAATGGATTATCTATGTATGTAATATCAAAGTATACTTTTTCATTTAGATACTGCGTTACTTTAGTTTTAAAATAGTATTTTATTTTAATGAATCTGTAATTACAGGAGTAACCTAAGCCACATATCTTTCAGGAAACCATAAAAATATTTCACATTTTCTTCAATATCTCAAAAACACAAAATGAAAATATTTTTGCGAATTACTTTTTCCAACATTTGTTTGAAAGTTGCTTTAGCTTGCAAACTTGTTTTTAATGAAACTTAAAGATTCAACAAAATATTTATTATGATTGGTTTTATATTTGTACTCTCAATTGGTTTTTACTAATAAAACCTAGCGTAATGGTCAAAATGCGTGTCTTTAAATTAAACAACTGCATGTAAAAGGTAACAAATTATTAAGTTTTATATTTGTCTAGTTGCCTATAAAACAATTACTTGCATATAAAACGCCACTTGTTGAATTATGGATGTATTCAGTATCGTTTAGCGGATGAGATGCTGAATTAGCGGTTCTCTGAATAACTAAACCGCTGAACAGCTGACTAAAAGCTGCTGGTTGATCTGGTTAGCATACCATAATAATAATATTTTTATTCCATAATAAGTACATAACTGTAACACATAGTAAACTCGCGCGGTAAAGAGTCCAACTGTTACTACTCAGGCGGCCCGGTTTGATCTCCGGAACCGGCGAGAGGATTTTTCTCATCGATGAACCCTCAGTACACCTCGCCGTGCTATCAGATGAGCACATTAAGCAGTCGGTCTCGACAATCACGTAAACATTTTTATGTGGTTGTCGTTAAATACCACGCACAAGTATGTATTTACCTCAGTGGTTTACTGTGTTAAGTACAATTAACATTTATACAATACAATGGAACCTCAGGAAGGGAATTCAACATACTTGCTCTTCCATTCTCTCCTTGCAAAACTTAAACAAATTAAACAGTAATCGGAATAAAGTAATACTCGGTTAGTCATTACAGACATCTTGTACATCTGTTCTATACCTTATTTTATTGCATAGATAAGGTGGCTGCCGGTTAATGATCATGTTATGGTATAACTGTTATGCTGTTTGTATATAGCGCCGTTGTTTCATGTCAAGCCAACACGTTTCTGTTAATTTTAATGGTATGTGCGCAAATTTCGGAATACCGTGAATCAAACGTAAACAAGAAATTCAAAATCAACACAGGGACCATATACGGGTATGCAATAATTAAACTGCGATAAAATAAGAGATTGGCAGAAATACGTTTTTGCTTCTTTGCTTTATGTGAATATATCAGTTTTAAATGATAGTAAGCTTTTTGTATATATTTAATAACTTGTTTCTTGACTCTAAACGTTTTATAAATAATTAATCCTAGATTTTTAGCACTTTCTACTAAGGGAATAGTGATATTTCCATTTTAATGGGCGGTAGTTCATCATTGCCGATCGGCTTATCCAACAGTAAGGTGCATGATTTAGACGGATTTAAAATTAATGCGTGGTTTGTTGAAAATACAGATACAGCTTGTAAATCGTTATTTAATATGTTCGTCGCATTTCCAATATCTTTAGGTTGAAATGAATGGTATATGTGCGTATCACCTGCATACTTGTGAATATTACAGGTTTCTACGCAAACAGAAAGACATCTGGTATACAAAGTGAACATACAAGCTGAATCAACAATTTTTGATATGGTATTTTCATCTACGAGGTTAAAATTAAATATCCCAGTTTTATTTAAAAGTCAAGTACATGTTGAGGAATGAACATCTGTAAAATACTGTTAAGAAAATAGTTATTAATTTGATTGACATTACCATTAAAGGAGGCGTTTTCCTCGATTTTAGAAGGTAGAACATTCAATTTTCTAAATTCATTCCATAATACTTTAGAGTTGTTGGTGCGAGCAAGTTGTAAGTAAGATTTTTCTCGTTCTTTATTGTGGTATTTGTAAAATTGCGAAACATCCTGTAATATGCTCATGCAGCCGCGGCTTTTAAGCATTTGAACTAATTTTTTGTCTTATCTCTCAAACTCATTAGTAATCTGATATTATCAGTCAACCAGAATGTTTTTTTTACTATAATAGTTTTCCACGGAGCGTGTTTATTAAAAAGGTTTAATATACGACTGTTTAAAACTACAACGTTTTGATTAAGGTTATTATCGTAAAATATTTCATCCAAAGACAGCATTTGCAATTCAGCATAGAATTGATCACGGTTAAAATTCCTATATTTACGAGCAACGGGAGGATATATAGCTTTTTGACACGAGATTTCACAGGTTACTAAGTCATGATCTGAGAATTGACAATTTGCAACACTTGATTTCTAAATAAGTAAAAATACTGAGAAGTTATAATGATCTCTAATAAAGAATTATTTCTGGTATACAGGTTCTGTCATTATTTGACTAAAATTCAAAGATTCTAACATGCTATTAAAATATTCCGTATAGGATTCAGCTGCCATGAGGAAGTCTACATTTACATCCCCTAGGTATACAATATGGTCTGAATGTGGTATACACAACATAATGGAGTTCTCAATTTCATCTAGTAAGCTTTTATAGTTGGAGGTTTATAAAACACACCCAGTGCAATAGTTTCATTATTAATTTTGATTCATACCTATCGTTGTTCTATTAAACCAGTCGTATCAATAATACATTTAAAAATATTTTGTTTTACATACAAAAGTACCCTACCTCCCCTACTGCCATGATCAGTACGTACCAACTTGTAAGTTTCAATATTGTTCAGTAGCATATAAATAAACTACAATGGTAATAACATACACTTAAACTAGAATAGAAAAAGGAATAAACAAAAGAAATAATAGAAAAGAAAAGGTAGCGGTAATACTAAATACCATCGAAGTAATAGCAGCAAAGAATGATAATAAATGATAGAAATAATACTAGTGATACACGATTTAAAATAAAGTGAATGAATTAAATTATGTAAATGAAATTAATGAAGTTGAAGTTTAACAAAAGTAAAAAAAAATAGTTTTTTAATTTTCCCTACGACCTAAGGCCCTACGATCCCCTGTTTTTAATCTTAAATTAATATTAACAGCATTTATTGAAACTAAATATAAAGTAGGTATAGTTATTATTCTTCCTTGGAGTGTTTGTTGGTCAACTGTTTTCTTGAAGAATTTATCATAATTTTCAGACGACCTTATTGCAATTATTTTATTTTCATGGCGGAAAAAATGTTTCCATCATGAGTCCACGTATTACGATAGCCAATTTTAGATTGCACTTTTTGTAACCTACGCAGACGAGTCGTTAGATCTTCGTGAATTACATAAGAACTACCTTTAAGTTTCCTCTTGTTATTTAGTAATAATTACCGTGTCTTGTAGCTTATAAATTTAATAATAATAGGTCTATCTTTTCCTGCAGCAAATATCCCAGTTCCATGAATTCTATCTATAGCTTCTTTAGGAATTGTTAGATCGAGCTTCTTCTCAACGATATCTAAAATCTCATCCTCAACTTTTTCATTTTGCTTTTCTTTCAGTCCAAATACTCGTATGTTATTTCTTCGCGAGTATTCTTCTAAATTATTTACTTGTTGTTTTAATATGGTATTTTCTCGCAGTAATGGTTTGATAGCGTCTTCGATTTTCCCATTTATCACCTCTCTCAATGCCAAAATAACTTTTTGAACAAGACCATTAAAGGAAGCTTCACTTTCAGAATAAATTATTATGGCGTTTGTTACGCTTGTATTTATTTCTCAAATGCATTCCCTCGTAACATCTTTTTTATTAATTTATAGACACATCTAAATCACTAAAGTCTTAATAATAATTTAAGATTACTATAGCTATAAGCTTAACAGGACTGTAAGAGCACGATTTAGTATGTCTACACTCGCCGACACATCGAAATACTTACGTTTACTTTGCCAGCGTCAGCTGTATTGTTATAATGTCAAACTGAACGGATAACCTTAAAAAGATCTAAGTCATCATATTAATACTTGTAAAATACAAATTTTATCCATTCGATATTTAGGTTTGGTTAAAAACGTCAAAAACGCCAACAACTCGGTCTAGCGTTCAGGAGATAACTGAGCAGTTGAGAAATTCTATACTTAAGCAGCTGAACGTCCCTATATAAATACATCCAATTTGAAAGAACTTGTAAAATCAGTTTGAGTGTTATCAGTAAGTTACTAAATGATGTTAAAATGAAGTCATTGTCAAAATCATTCTCATTTTCCATTTTTGACTTTCTATTTCTATTAACATTCAGATTTTATTATTTTCAACTGTGATGAGTATTACGGTAACGGTTTACAGTAATTTTTGGCCTCCAGATAACCTTTAGTAGATAGTCTTGAGGGCAAGACCTAGAATTTTGGGAATATAAAAAAAATTATATTTATTTCAGTTAAAGAGTACTCATTGAATGAAACAGTTTAAAACATAGACAAAATTTATCTCAGACTAGAGTGATTAAATTTACAAAATCGAAGATCATTGGAAACGATGCAGTTGATATTTTCAATGCAATTGTAACTGGGGACAAAACGGTTCATCAATCATGGCATTATCCTGAAGTGAAGCAGAAATCTATGCAGTGACATAGGAAATTCTGATCTAAGAAGAAATTCTGCTTTTGGACTGCTAATGTATATAGGCGAAAAGAAGAAAAACCGTGAGGCGGTATGTTTACCCATTCAAGACAACGCTGCTATTCAACAGTTTCTCAGAAGTTTTATCTGTTTGTGGTCTCCAAGAAATTGACCCGAGTGATTATTATTGTTTTTTGTATCTAACTCTTGGGGAAAGGATTTTCTTAATGGGCTTGGAAAATTTAATCGACAGAAGCAGAAGGTGAATTAGTGTCAGGGAAGAATATTGAGAAATAATTTAAAAAAGGCAATTTGTGATGGCTTTTGAAGTTTAATTTTCCTGGGAAGCAGGTTTAAGAGTCTAATGGGTAGGAAGCACTGAGGTCATTTTTACAAAAAGTAATAAAATTTGTAATCGGCGTTTAGAGTTTCATGAATAGAGGGCCGTCATTATTTTCTGTTATTAACCTTAGAAGATATTCGAAACTACATGTCACAATGTAGAATACAACATACAACACTCAAAAATTGACTTAGGTTATTTATGAAATAAACATTTCAGACAGTATAGTTATTATTGCAAATTTATTTGAAAGGATTTCAAACTTCTTACATTCAAAATAAAAGTAAACTACCTTGGATTAAAAATACCTTTACCATCACTCATCAATATATCAAAATCAGTTTATGAATACGATACATTCATATGACAATAGAAATATAAACGATCATACATTTTACAAAGGCCCTTATTTAATTTTATAAATGATTCCTTCAACCAACTGCCCTATGGAACATGTCTGAGCAATGATGAAAGTATAGTGCCATATTACGGTCGCCATAGTGCCAAGTAATTCGTCAACTCTCAGCAGTCAAGTGGAACAATAACGCTGTGGCGACAGTTATATCAAATTGCCGTGATGAACTTCTATTTAAAAATACACAAATATATAGTCGCAAGGAAAAAAAGAAAATAACATAAAAATGCCTAATTTAATTGCTAAAAATAACGCGAACATGGGAGGAGTAGATCTCAATGATCAATGCACTGCTCAATACAAATGCAGAATCCGAATCAAAAAATGGCGATGGCCATTATTTGCCTAGGGCCTTGACGAATGCTGCGTACAAGGATGGTTGCTATACAGACAGTTATACTTCAACCATAAATACAAGAAATGAGTCATTTTCGTAACCACACCTGAATAAACAAATACCACCCCAGAGTGGAATAAGATAAGAATGCAAATTTCACATTGCTAAGAATTCAGTGACGTACGCTAGAACCAACAGATTTTCATTGCTTCGTTCACATTTACTTTTAATTAAAAAGGGGCTTGTTCCGCTAATGAATCTTTCTAACTCATTTATTGTTTATTTTATCATTTAGATTACAGCGTGGCCTTCGGGTAATTCTAGATGCATTTTACATTTTCGCCCACGTGTTTGTGATGACTCATTTCATGTATTTATGGTTGAAGTATAGGACACAACATTCCTTATTTGCAGTTTAGAAGACAGGTAGTGTTACAACTAGTTAGCAATCATGGAACGGCACCTTTGAAACTAGGCCCATCGTCATCATTTGCAATGTCAGTTGCCCTGGATGATGTGAGAATAGATCAAAGAGGACATCTCATTATACGTGGTAAATCAAGGTACCGCAAATACAAAGATATTCTAAGAGAACCATTTTCTTATGTAAGAAATGCAGCATTCCAATACATCCAGATTGTTTTGAACATTTTCATTTGTAATATGTGTGTTTCTTTTATTTTTAGTTAGAAACGTTCAGTTTAAATGTACCAACTTGTATGTTATTAAAATTTGTATATTCAATCTTTGTGAATTTTCTATTGAGTATTTCTATCGGTTATTTCTATTTAGTGATATGTATATATTCGCAAGCGCTCACAGGCAACTCCAGTTGCCGGCATATTCTGACCTTATGAATAAAAAATTATTTTTTTATGACTTTTTCATTATTTTTCTAAATACTTGAAAGCCATATTTAATAAAAAAAATCCTAGTTAAAAAAATTAGTGCTGAGTATTAATGGATTAAGCAATGATGATTTGTCGTTTTGTCACTTATCCTTATTAGTTACCCCACTTTGAAAAAAATAGTCGAAAGAATTTTTTTAGAAAGATCGAAGCGCGTCAAGGAAATTGAAAGTTATTGCAGAGAAAACACCTCCAGTATCTCTGATATCGTTGTTTCATAAAAGCAATCTCCTGATGAAATATTTTTTCAATTCGTCTGGTACTACACCTAGATTTTCAGAGAGAAATTCCAGTGCGAACACCAATATGTTTGCAGTATACGGTGTTTCCAACAAATAAACTTATTTAGCTTGTGATTGTTGAGTAAAATAATTTGAGAAACTGCAATACTAAACTAAATAATAGACTAGATAATGCTATATTGAATTGAACGACTGAATTTCAATAATTTAGAAACAAAAGAAAAGGGATTTCATTTCACTGAATTCAATAATTTAACGAGTAAACTACGAACTAAATACGTTTCACAAATATTTGTGGTTTATAATTATTGACATTATCTACGACAAAGTTTACATGTACAAAAATATATAACTAGCATCTATCGCTAGCAGTTATCTTGATTACAAAACAAAATAGAATGTTTAATTTAACGCTTAACTGCATATTTATTATTTTAATCCATTTGTTGATTGTAGAAAGTTTGTGTAGAAGGCAGTATTTGCTCATCTAATACTGTTAATCTTTATCTGCGCTAACGAAAAGCAATCATTACTTCTCTGGTCAATTTGAATCGAATAATAGTCGGTAAAATACTTTTATATTGTTGTTATGGTTGCAAACCACGGTTCAACCATTTTCACCATTAAACTTATTATAAAGCTATTGGGTTGTTATCTTTGAGAGTTTAAAGATAAATTGATGGTTGGTGTATATTAGACCAGTTTCAATAACAAGCGCTTTATATGTTGTTCATATGCGCTTTAAAAAAAATTAAGCTATTGGATCTCAATTGATTTAAATTTCAATTTACCATTTTAGGTCTATACTTAGACTTTTAAACTTCGACGTTACACAACCACAACTGACTTGAACTGATAAATGTCAGACGGTACGGACGCAGTAACTTGTTTAAATTTAGCAAATATTTAAAACTTTGAACACATTTAATCAGCCACAACTAAACTGAATTATTAATTCAAAACGCACCAATGGGTGACCTACGATTCCAGAGATGCTGTCCGACTCTTCAGTTAACTCGCATTTGTTTAAACTTAGCAGATACATTTAAATTTCGAACAAATTATAAACAATAGAATTGACTTAAAACATTACAACTTCCTTCAGTAGGGTGCATGACTGTAACGTATCGAAGACTGTTCCGGACTTGTCGTCTTGTTCTCGTGCATTTTAAAACTCTTTTAATAAGACAAATACCTAAAGGGAATACAACACATCCCATTTATACATGCATACATACATACGAGGTAAGCACCATAAATTCTCCGCCCGGCAGGCTACAGGTGCCAACATGTTCAAACTCGGTTGCGTCATAGTTGAACATGTAAGAGGCCTACACTATATATACTCTACACTATACTATATATATATATATATATATATATATATATATATATATTTACCGCTAGTGTATAAAGTGAGGTCCGTATGAACAAAGTTCACGTTTCAAGTGAGGTCCGCAAACAAAGTGAGGACAAGTATACGGACCTCACTTTGAAATTCGATAATATTTCGTCTAGAGCTTTTCGAAGCTATAAGTTGGCGATACTGAAAAAATGGGCTGGACCTCAGATGTTGCCAAAATGGCTAGAATTATACAGATTAGTTCAAGGAGTTGACGCCTGGAGTCGCTGCGCTAGATGTATATTTTTCAGACGTATAATTTCTTGTGTGAAGCTTGTATGAATGATGCGCAAAGTGAGATCCGAACAAGTGGCAACGGTGAAAATGAAAGTTATACACTATTGATTTTAATTCTATTACAGAAGAGAACGGAAATACTCTAAATTTTATTTCTTACGAGCGGAAATCGGTTTAGAAAAGTTGTATTATTGTGCTGTTACAAAATTTAAAACGATAGGGAAATATTTAGATTTAATTTCATAACGTCTGATTATTTGTAATTAGGCAATAAAACTAAAATACATTGTAAAAGAGATTAATAAATCTTCGAGGACTTGCAGCCTTTTTATTTTTTGTATTAATTAAGAATAAAAATTTTTTTTTCGAATGACATTTCGCCTAATCAAGATTAGGCTTTTTCTAGTCTTTAATAGTATATTAAGGGCTTAATTGAGTGTCTTAGAGCCCGTGCAGTCACCTGAAGCGAAAACCGAAGGCGCTAAGATGATAAAGGGCTCTAAAACACTAATTAAGCCCGAAATGCGTACGTTAAATGTGCGGTCTAAGTTTAAATTAAGTTTAATTTAAAATAAAAATATTTTTAAAAGTCCTAAACTTCAAGTAGGTAGGTGCTATGGTCTATAATTATTCTTATTACTATGGAGACGTCGTAAACAAAAGTAGTAAAAGGGGGTGCTCCAATTTAGCGATTTACGCTCTAGAAACAGTCCGCAAAATAGGTCATAATCATGTCATAATCGCCCGAGCGGACATAATGTGTATTATATATCCAGGGACTAAAATGCATTTTTTTAAATTATTAATTAACACTTAGAAAACACTTTAGTCCAGTAGTATATACGCTATTTTTTGCACGTCCTAAAGGACTTAATCGCAAAAATTCAAAATTTCGAAAATTTAGTTACATGTCATTCGGACAATTGCCAAAATCACATAGTTTCCGGATAATAAATCCTAACATGTACCGCGATTACTTTTTTTTTGTTGTTTACTTGTTGTTGTTGTCAAGGAAACACTTTACTCCCTCAGGGAGTAAAAGTGCTACTTTACTCCCTCTTTTGGGAGACTAAAGTAGAGCCTTATATATCGTACGTGCAAAAAATAATAAAAGAGCATTCTTAAAACTATAATTCATCAAATAAAGACGAATAAACGCAACACAAAGATGAAAATTCAATTTAAGGAAGAAAAAAAGTTATATGAAATGACACAAATCTTTTTGACGTTTTTCTAGAAGTAAATTTTTCAATTTTGTTTTATAAAGAAGAAAACAAACATTAAAGAAATGTCCAAAATTTTAGATTCTATGCAAATCTTTAAATGGAAATAGCAATTGTCATGAACAAATAAACAAATGAAATTTTGTTTTTGTTTGTTTTTGGGCGAGGAATCAGGATGGCGGAGCATCCTTCGTACCTTATGGCACCGATTGCTATGATAATTTGGCCGACCCTACTAGAATTTAGCGGAATATGGGGGAATTCCACCCCAAGTAGGGATTTTTAACGTGCCAAACATCGCATTGACACGGGACCTACAGTTTTACTTCCTATCCGAGAAGAAGGCATGTTTTTAATTTTTCTCCGCTATTAAAAATTACCAGCTCAGCCGGGGATCGAACCTGCGATCCTTGGATTATGAAGCAAACATGCAAACCACTAATCCACCGAGGCTGGCAAGTTTGTTTGTATTATTGCTTTTAGAAAGGAAAGTTAGACGCAACATACTCTGCAGACTATTTTTCTGCATTTAATACACCCAATAATTAAATAAGTCATTTATTAAATTCATTGAAAAAAAATTTCATTACAGATTTAATCTTTAAATTGAAATAGTAATCATTATAATAATAATAATCATTAGTACAACCCATAACCTAAATCAAGGCCCCAGAAGCTATAAGCTTGTGCGGGAGGGAGGGGGCGATTATTATTATGTAGGCCCAATGTGCGGCTGCAGCCGACTTATAGATGGAACAGCGCAAATCCCACATTTGTTACAGCTAAGGAAAACTGCAGAAAACCTTAACCAGATCTGCCAGCGCCGGGAGTCGAACCGGGCCGCTTGGGTGAAAGTCCGGCACGCCAGGCATTACACTACCAAGGCTGTATTATGAACAAATAAATAACGGTAGGTAACCCAAAATAGTATATTATGCAACAAATGAATGATGATGTTCGAGTTGCATACACTATTTTTTTCTTGGACCGTTGCTGATTTGTTACTTCCAAGTGGAATTCTGTTATAAGTTGTAACCTCAAACTGGTCACCGGGTGACGATCAGATGAGGGCTTTCCTACACAACTACTAAATGTTTTCAACTTTCATTGTATTATAAAAGCTCGCAATGAATTTAATTCTTACTTCTCAAGGCAGGCTTATAAAAATTGATAACTATAAGTACCAAATATTACAATCAAAATGTCTCTTTTTAAATTAATATTTAATAAAACTAACAATAAGAATAATTTATTAGAACAGATTTAGAATATCAATTATATTTATTATTCACTATGTGATGATGGATGATGAGGTCGTTCCCAACTTTATAGTAGAGTAAATTTTTGCATTAAGTTCTTATTTTTTACTATCTAAAGATAGCGACTTGAAATCTTTTATAATGCCTTCAGTACTGGACCAATATAAAATGTAATCTGTTTAAAATGGGGACACGCCCCCTCGGGGGGTTGAAACCCCCATTTTACACTCCCAATTTAATAACTCGGGAAGTTTTCCATCAACTTGAGCGAAATTCATGTTGGGGGGTTTTTGGGGTTGCTGATTATGAATTCAATGAGAAAATTAAGAAATTTATATATATTTATACATATATATTTTTAAATATAGTTTATTTAGTAGGTACTTTTTTATTATTTTATTATTATGTGGTGAACAATTTATAAATATGACTGATGACATAATGCAACACTATCATTCAAAAAATTAAAAAGTATTTTATATTGGTACAATACGAGGGTTGCGCTGAAAATTGTTATTTATAAAGAGAACGTTGCATTTTTTAACAAAAAATCTTTATTGTTTTTCAAAATAATCTCCATTCAGACTAATACACTTGTGCATTCTTTGAAACCACTTTTTAAACATTCGGAAAATTCATTTTCTGAAAGGTCCTCAAAAATTCTTTGAAATTCTGTAACTGCTGCATCTGCGTTGGGAAATCTTTTACTTCGCATCATTTTTTTAACAGTTGGAAACAAAAAAAGTCGCACGGCGCCAGATCTGGGCTATACGGAGGATGAGTTACCAATTGAACTTCCGTATCTTTCAAAAAATCCAATGTTCTGGCAGCAGTGTGGGAAGATGCATTGTCATGATGGACTAAGATGTTACGCAAACCGGTCCTTTGGCGACCTGCCTGTAATTTTGCAAACATCTGTGGTAAAGCCACTTTGCAGTACCATTCAGAATTAACAGTTCTGCGATCTTCAAGTGGAATAACAGCAACAGGACCACATCGGCGGAAAAAACAGCAATCATTTTCTTATTGAAGCTTCTGCCACGAATTACTTTTGTGGGCGCGTCTTCATCTTCGAATACCCAAACACTAGACTGCTGTTTAGTTTCAGGGTCGTAACTGTATACCCAAGATTCGTCACTAGTTACAATGTGTGCCACTTGCCTGGAAGCTCCTCCGTCAAATTTTTGCAACATAAATTTACACCAGTCTATTCGAGCCTGTTTTTGACTTTCTGAAAGCAAATGCAATATCCAACGGCTTGCTAGCTTTCTTACACCAAGATGTTTATGCCAAATGGTATTCACCGCCGAGGATCCAACCTTCACTTCCTCCTGAATCTCCCTATAAGTAATATTTCGATTGGAATGAATCAAGCTTGCCACACGATCAACATTTTCTGAACAGGCAGCTCCTGCAGGTCTTGCTTCGTCTTCTAGCAGTTCTCGCCCTCGTCGAAATTCTCGGAACCAATGACTAACAGTGGATAATGGAGGGGCAGCATCGCCAAAAGCTGCTATCAAATTTTCATGGCTTTGCTGGTATCCTAACTGTCTTTTATAGTCGTAGAAAATCATAGCTCTAAGGGCAGTTCGCGGAATGCTCATCTTAACTGAATTAAAAATGCACAACTACTTATCTTACAAAATTAACTACGTTTCACAAGGAAATCGGAACGTTTGACAATTGTGGGTAACAAATGTCAACTAATGCGACATTCAATTGTTGCAATTGTTTCTAGCCAATTGAGCTTCCATGGCCTGTTACTAACTATTAACAGAGCATCCCTTATATCAATACTTTGCTGGAACTTTTCGATCCTAAATTTATGATATTTGTGACGGTAGAAATTCCTTGATAGAAGCTCTTTCAGATCAGCAAGTGTATGTATATGTTGTATTATTAGCAACTACATGTTTCACTTGTGCCTATACCAATTCTATTGTAGTTAAATAAAATATCCTCGGTTGAAATGACCTTACCATAAAGCCAATCGATACTGCCACTTTTTCAAACTTTGTGTTGGCGATTTCTCAGATAATAGATTAAGGTACGAGTTGCATACAAAGCTTTATGTTGGACTGCTATAATTAGTCTAATCAATTTAGAAAAAATAGCGGAAAGTTGAGGTAAGTCCATGGATTTTTGCATACGGCTTCCTTGTGGGTTATTAAACCTTAAAAGTCAACACCTGTAGGTGGTGAGGTCGAAGAAATAATGAGGATAAACTACGCCCCCTACCGGTTTTGTCGTTTTTCTCGGAAACTATTAGGGTTATCGAGATAAAGGAGGTTAGGTAAGATAAAGCTTATTTAAATCCCTACCAAAAGTGTTCGAATTTTTTTTCTTACTTCGCCTTCTTTCTGTGTTATCGAAGAAAGGAAATATGTCATACACGGATCAGCAATTTGCACCAGTAAATTTGCTCAAGGAACTTTCTGGCGTAACTTTTTATGGTCCCCTATTGCCATGAAGTAGCTAAGAAAAATTCGTTCAGAACCGGACGCGATCGTGGTACAGTCATCCTTTATCTTAGCATCTCTTCGGCAAAATCCATCAGGCGATATTATCGATATTCTTGATAGCAGTCGGCTGAAAAATTCGTATTGGCAAGTTAATTTTAGAAGAGTACCTGCACTGCTGAATTTTTGAATCCAACCCAATACGTACAAGGTGTTTCGCCTTTTTTGAAATCATAATTTCCTTTATTTATAAGTTCTTGGTACTAAATCATTACGCCTTAAGGAGACTTAACGGTAAGTTTCAAGCAGTCTTTATGGAATGCTTCGTGTTTAGCTCTGATCAATCTTTTGCGAGAGTAACTGACGGATACACCACACTTTAACTAGTTGATTAATATGACCTTAGTCCAGCATTTCTGTCCAGGACAACTTAGTTTTAGCCCATGCTACTCGTCGTTTTGCAGATACTTGTCAGCATTAACTATGCTGTTTATGAACTAAAATCTTCTTAATCCTCTAGCTAACATACAGCCTCAAATCATTATGTCTTGAGGAAACTTAACATTAAGCAGTTCTAGTTTTACTCTCGCAAAAGAGTAATCAGAGCTAAACACGAAGCATTCCATAAATACTGCTTGAAACCTAATGTTAAGTTTCCTCAAGGCGTAATGATTTAGAGCTCTATGTCAGCTGGAGGATTAGTAAGATTTGAGTTCATAGACGGCACAGTTAATGCTGAAAAGTCATTCACAATAATTATTGGTTGGTTAAATTTAAATCGCAGATTCACATACAGTTCTAATGAACTGTATGTGCATTTAAAAAGCATTTAAAAAATAACTAGAGTTAAATATTAAAAATACCAAGAGCGATAATAATCCCCCTTCTTATATCTTTTTACACTTAAATATGGATTTTAATGCATTCTTTTTGGCCTAATAAATACCCTAAATATAGAATAACCACTTTTCTTTGCTACAAGCCAAGATCGGTTTAGGTAGGAAGATAAATACATATATTCTTTTTAACACGTACCGTAAGGAAATTACAGACAAATTTTTAAATTTAATTAAAAAACGAGATGGAACAAACTCAGCATTTTAAATTAGGCGACAATATTTACTGATTTTCCTAGCATTTTCAGAATAATTAACATATTATACAGATTTACCTCTATAATTATTAGTGAAACTAATTTAACTGTTAATAATAATTAATTATTAGGAGTAATACATTTAGATTTTAAAGTAAAGTATGTGGTACTTAGCTATCAATTCACTAATCTGCCCCAGTAATAGCAGGCTGTTAATATTACTAGCACAATTACCATTAAAATGATGAGAAACACAAGAATCTTGATAGTTAAATCTAATCTTTCGTCTAAATTTAATTGATCTAAGCGGTCAAGCATTCGTTTAAACATTCTAGAAGGCAATGTAACAGCCAACAGGAAATAGTTAAGTTAGGGAGCCAGTAAATAGTCCAAATAGTCTGGAGAAATATTCTTACGAAGAAAACAGAACAGACATTTTTTATAGAAAAATTAATTATCTATCTATTTTATTTAAACAATTTTTTTGTTAAATTAATATTTTAAGAGTTATTACACTGTAATGTTTTCCTGTTTCAGTGAGATGTTAGCCGTTTGCGAATTATTTAGCAAAACTAATAAGTGAAAACTTTGCTGTGTAATAACTCTTAAAACATTAATTTGCAAGCAATTAAAAAATTGTTTTAATAAAAAAGATAGATAATTTATTTTTCTACAAAAAAGTCTGTTATATTTTTTTCGTAGAACCAACCGTTCTCGAGATATTTTCAAAAACGGGTTTATTAAAATGGCTACTGAAGCATACCCGTCTCCGCCACACCAAATTAGTTTTATACTGACGACCGACCAACTAACAAATTCCAATAATAGAATAGCATGCATTTTTGCTGATGATATTGAAAGCAAATGATGGCAACAGCGCCGGTCCTCATGTTATACTTAAAACCTGTGTATAATTTGATATTGGGGCTCACTTTGCCGATTAAATCGTATCTAATAATATGGTCCTCACGTCGTCAGTAGTATAGTGTAACCTCACTTGGTATTATTATACACAGCAAATAAAACTTTTTTAAATTCAAAGAAATCTGTGTATATTTGCGAGATACATAACTAGAACAAGTAAACAAGTGATGACAAAAAAATTTGCAAAGCTGTGACCATTTATAAGGGTGGTCCTCATTAACTACGGTTCATGATATGTCCTCACTTTGATAAGTGGCCGTAAATATATATATATATATATATATATATATATATATATATATATATATATATATATATATATATATATAACGGTTAGACGAGTAATAGATTTTAGTAGCCACTCAAGCATCGTGACGAGTGCATGAAAATGTTGCAGCTAACGAAAATTGAGTACCGCGCGGTCATTAATTAAATTCTTAACAAAAGAAGCGTACACGCCTGATCAAATCAAACAACGTTTAGATGGCGTTTATGGTGATTTGTCTTCTTCATATTCCACTGTAAAAAAGTGGTCAAAATGTTTCCGTTTGGGGTAAGAATCTCTTGAAGATGATGAGGGCATCGGTTGGTCAATTGAAGCGGTAACGCCTTAAAAAGTTGCAATCATTGAAGAAATCAAGAAATGGTATTAGAAGATCGCCGTTTTAAAGTTAAGGAGTTAGCAGTGATGTCTGACATTTCGGAAACAAGTGTTCGCCGAATTCGTCATGACCATTTGGGTATGAATAAAATTAGTGCAAGATGGGTACCGCTTGTTTCTTTCTGCTATTCAACGTCAACGTCGCGTCATATGTGCGCGCTCGTTTTTAAACTTGTGTGGAGACGACCCAAAGCCGATCTTGGAGTTCATTGTCACTGGAGATGAAGCAATGGTTCTGTATTAAGATCCTCTATCCAAAAGGGAATCGATGGAATTGACAAGAGGTGTTCGATTATTACGCGACAATTCCCCCCCACCCGTTCATACTGCCGCAATTTCACAAGCTGCCATTCGCGGCTTTGAAGTATTGGATCATCCAAACAGTCCGGATATGGCTCCTAGTGACTATTATGTATTTTCCAATTTAAAGAAAGACGTTAGAGGACGTCCTTTTAAGGACGAGAACGAGTTGCAAGCAGCTGTAATTGAACATTTTGAAGGAAAAACTTCAGATTATTTTTACAAGGGCATTGAATTATTAATTCCACGTTGTAATAAGTGTATTGACATTCGGGTAGATGATATTGAAAAATAAAAATTATTATATTTTACCAAGTTTATTTTTTCTATATCAGGCCGAGAATTTATGGTGCTTATCTCGTATAACACGACTTGAAGGAAAGAAAAGCTATTGTTGATTCCCGTGTTTAAAAATATTAATGAAATTGTTCGCAAATTTCCAACTTAAATATTCTTTATAAAGCTATTAAATTTTATCACACGGATAAACTGAGACTAAATGCTCTCAATTAAATATTACATAACAACGTACTGCTTTACTTCTGCCATTTTATGATATTTCGTAGTTCCTAATTTACAATAATTCATTAATAATAATTACTGTTACAAACTGCATTTTAACTTACCATCTGAACTCGAAACAGCTTATATCTTTTTGTGAAGAAAATGGAAACCATAATAAATTAATATATAAACACGTTTTTAACAAATCTAATCAATTGGAAGGATATATTGATGATACAGATTTTTATTTAATGTACTTACTAGTAGCTTATTACTCCAGTCAAAATAGACATTCAACTTCGGAAAAATTCGCATAGAGCTGAAAATTGGTACAGACCTTAAATACACCATTACAAATGTAATGTCAAACGTCCCCATCGATCCTACTTCTGCTAAAAATGTTATTCAAGGTCAAAGGTCAACAAAATCGGTTTTTCACAACTATCTCTTAAACGGTAAGTGTTAGCGTAAAAATAGTTTATACAATGTTTGTAGATTATGCGATTATCTACAAAAAAGGTCGCCATATTTAATTTCCTAGGAATCATCATTCAGGAGATATCGCGATTTCAGAACTTGGAAAAGTATTCTGCATGATAGTCCAGTCAAAATAGACAAAAAAGTTCAACTTCGCATAGAGCTAAAAATTGATACAGACCTTAAATACATCATTAGAAATGAAATGTCAAAAGTCCCCATCGATCTTACTTCGGCTAAAAATGTTATTCAAGGCAAAAGGTCAGAAAACTCGGTTTTTCGCAAATATCTCTTAAACGTAAAAATAGTTCATACAAAGTTTGTAGATAATCGCATAATCTCGCATAAACTTTGCATGAACTATTTTTACGATAGCACTTACCGTTTAAGAGATATTTGCGAAAAACCGATTTTGTTGACCTTTGACCTTGAATAACATTTTTAGACGACGTAGTATCGATGGGAACTTTTGACATTTTGCTTATAATGGTGCATTTAAGGTCTTTACCAATTTTCAGCTCTATGCGAATTTTTCCGAAATTTGTACGTTTTTTCGTCTATTTTGACTGGACTATATGATTAATTTGATATTGATAAACTCTTTTTTCGAACATGTCAAATTCTGTTTCCTTACATATGTTAGCAATAAATAAATCTACAATATTATCAATAAAGTACAAGTAATTCAAAATTTATGGCCTACAGGTAGATTAGTGAAACTTAAAGATTGGGGTGTAATTACTATTTCATTAGCTGGCAACCGACTAAAACCTACCTCCCGAAACACTGACATGATTTAGTATGGTATTATAAGTACTGCAGCATTTTGACTAATTATTTTAAAATCTTGTTTAATCTGAGCCTCAGGTATCATTGTTTTTAAACGATTTGGTATTTCTGGATGAACTAACGATCTGACGGTGATACCTATTTATGCTTTGAATACGTTAACAAAAATGCAGAAAAGCTCCCCGTACAAATGTCTAGCAGACTAGTGTTAATAACTAGATCTGATGTTTGAAAAACTACAGTATTGCAAATTATATCTGCACATCTTGTCTGCATAAGGCTAATTTCGGAAAAACTTCTTTACGCAGTTCATAAGAAGTAATGATATGTAGTATATCGTCTTTGCTAACCCGAACAAAGGAAATCGTTAAATCTATTATTATAGGGAGACGAAGGTATGGTAATTTAACGTATCCTCGGTCGAAAAAGGACTTGATGGAATTGCATCATCCTGGTCACCACGGCTCAAGCAAGAAAAAAGGAAAAAAAATCTATAATTAGTTTTAAAGAACACAAAAACATCATCGACTCTACTTCCTGAAAGTGTCATTTATTTTGTGAGTGCTATTAAAGGAAAACGACGCCAACGTGGTCAGCTGTTTCAAAATGTTCTGTTCCCTGACAATGCAGCGGTGCGACTTTTGTAAAGAATGCTACACAGTAATGTGTTGTAAAAAATGAAATGAAATCGGAAATCTGTGGCATTATAGAAATAGGCCACAGCTTTCACCTCACCCAAAGGAGTTACTTTATATTCTTTAAATTGAAATCGGATCTGCAAGGGGAAAAGTCAAGCAAATCTTTAAGAAGGAATTCGAATTATTTCTATAAAGATTTAGAAATCTTAATAAAAATATGTGTAATAAATGTGTTGAAAGATCTAAAAATTGTACACAAAGTTATCAGTTAATTAAGTTTCCTATGCTAAGCAGGATCTTATAGGATATATAACATCTACCCTAAAATCAAACACTAGCCAATTTTCAAGTCAATCGTCATTCCTAGTTTCCAAACGATTTCTAATCTAGAATAAAGAACTATTACCAATGGTTCTTAAATAGCATAGTAAAGCTGATCTGAGGTTGCTGATGAGTTTTCTGTAACTTGTTTGAATTAAAGTAATTATAAATTGTTATGTCGGTATAATATACTCTATTTGGTCGAAGAACTTCACAATAACCATCTTACAAATGTTTATCTCCAACAAATCTAGAATTAACGAATGTTGACTTTGTTTTTATTCGACCTTAAGTACATTTTCTATAAAAAATAAATACGCAAATACGTATATAATACATAAAGTATGTATAGCCCAAGGACTTAGCTACCACCGGAGCAGCCGGGGCAGAGCCCCGGGGCCCCCGAACATAGTGGCCCCCCGAAAGCCGAAGAAGTTTTTTATGAAACTGTCTTAAAAAAGTTTTGAACCAAAACTTAGTTTGTCTAAACATTAAATAAATCAAGATATATCAAGTTTTAAAACATTAACAAATTAAACTTGTTTATAATGTAAAAAAACGCCTTTGCTATTTTGCCTGCAATAGTCTACAATCATACGTCGCTAAGTAGCTGTAAAAATGATGTTGAACGCAAATATAGAATCTATATCTGTGTTGAAATAGCTTTAAAATGACAAACGGGAACAAGGCAAATTGAATGTGGCTCCTATGTTAAACTCTTCAAAACAAAATTAGCCACAAAGTGGTAGAAACTTTTGACTCAACCTAATATTTATAAAATTAGAAATTTTTATGTTTGTCGGTAACAACTTATACTAAATTTGCAAAAGTCAAACAGCGAAATGAAATTTTAAATTCAAATGTTTTTGTTGTTGGTTGTTATCAACATGAGAACAAAAAAAATCCTAATAGCACATGTCACCTAAAGATAATTTTATCTAAGAAATCTCTGCAGAAGTCGGCACAAAATAATTCGTGGATCACCCAGAAACTACGTTGCAAATACTCATGTTATTTGTTTAGTTGCAACAGACTCGTACGTAAACATATAGTTTCTCGCCTAATTACTATTAAACGTAAGGCCGGCTTCGATTGCAAAGTAAACGCTGAGCGGGCGTTATACAGGGTGTTCAAATTGAAGTCGGCACTATTGCCAACTTTGTTACTACTAAAGATACGATGTTGATTAAATTACTGAAGTAGTAGCGTCTTTTCTTCCGATCACGATGGTAAAATTTTAAAAACAATTGAACTTCGTTCATTTGAACGTTTTCGAGATATTAAAAAAAAGAAAATTTTTTTAAATGGAAAACCCTGTATATTTTTGCAATAATATGCAATTGAAACATAAAGATAAATAGTGCTTTTTCAGTTTTGCACTATAAATTTTATATTGTATAACAGCGCCTTTGCTATTTTGCCTGCAATAGCCTACACTCTTACACTCGCTGCCTTAAAAGTCACTGTAAAAAAGTTAGGAAACACAATTTAATGTAATCCTGTTTTCAGTTAAAACTCAACCTGTGTAGACTTAGGATGTTGTAACTTCGTAAGATTTATATGCATGCTTGCATATCGTATAACGGGTGGTACTCCGTCTGGTGCAGAAGTTTTTACATCACGATAGGCGCCTTCTACGTGACATAACGACCACTAGTACCACTAAATAAATAATATTAACCGGGACCGCTGCTATATAAGACTAACGTCTTAGCCAACTAGTTAGCAAGCTTCTACAGTTTTATATTAAACTCAATGTGACAAGTAAATATATGTTTGTCTGTTTTAAATTACCATTCTTCTATTCTATATAGAGCACACAAGGTCGTCCGCGACCACATCGCCGTCCAAATCGCGGACCAGGTCTGTGACGTGTTCCGGATAACGATGAAATGTTTAGCTTTGCTGTAATTTATTGTTGGGCTTCTAAACAACTTGAGCTTCGAGATTGTATAATAAAATTATTAGTATCATATTTCGTTAAAACGTTTTTATTACAATGAAAGACATTATTGACTGGATAATACTAAATAAATGTAATTAAAGAAAGAGATTTCAGTAGATATTTTAGTCTAAACTCAATAATTATTTTTTTTATTTTGTTCGTCGATATACACGTTTCAAAGAAATACTATACTTATAATTTCATTATACAAACCAGCTCGAAGCCAAAGCTGTTTATGTAATAAATTACAGCAAATCTAAATATTTCCTCATTATCAGGACCACATTCCTGACGTGGTCGGCGATGCGGTCGCAGACGACCGTGTGTGCTCTACAGTAATAGAAAAAAACACCAAATAGCAACCCTATTAAAAAAGGCTTGCTAAATGAAAGTGGTGTAGAGGTAAAGGGGAAGATAACGTGGGGGCCCCTAATCATTACTATGCGTCACTTTACTACTTCTCATACGTTACAATTGGAATGCTAATTCGGGCCGTACACATTTTAATTTCACTGTAACTGTACAAAGCCAATATATTCGACAATTTATCAAGTAAAACCAAATTAAGGAATACTTAAGTGTATCATTAAATGTAGTGAGTCGTGCAACAGTTTATTGTTTTGATTTTCCAGCAGGTACCTAAAAATTCTGTGGTTTACTTAACTGAACCGTCACTGTTTAATTTCCGTAATGTAGCTGTTACTGTTATATATATCAAGAGCAGATATTAGGTGCATAGATAAACAGTAGCATGTAAATCGTAATGTAATATTGTAGTGAGTTGTAATTGATGTACACTTAAAACGTTTCAATTATTGCGTAATTTAATTTTTATGCGCATTTTTGCGTAATCTGTTGTGAAAGTAGCTGCATGTCGTTTAAAGGGTGCCAATTATTACAGTTCTAAGACAAAAGACTAGTCCAAAATAAACTGCAGCCTCCATTGTTAAATCCTATTTGCATCCTTTGATAAATAAGTTATGATTATTTTACTAGCTCTTAAATCCGCGATACGCGCCTTACGAATGTCTGAACTACAAATTAAAGTTTATATTTTTATCGATTAAAAGTACCTGCCGCTTATTCACTCTAATGAGCTCTGATTGTAAGGATATCGTATACCTTTAATGATGGCTACAGTACCTCCTAGACAAATTATTTAGCAAACACTCCCGACTCATCTAGTACACATTCACCTCGCACCCGCCTTGGAAAATTAGAAATATTTTGGCAACGGTTTGAAGTCAATCGGTCAAGTAATAAAGCAGGAGCATGCTTGAAGTAACTATTATTACGATCTGCAGTAAATTTTTGATAAGTTATACTTCATCTGGACACCCTGTGTATTGGGACTAATGAGAATTATTCTATGCAGCCTTAAGAAGTAATCGTAGTTTTGTCTATTTATTTCGTTGCCAGTATGTCAACTCGTAAACCTAAAAAAAGGTTAACATATTCTAATATAATACAATATAACATATGGAATATAAAAAATATAAATACATTTATTAAAAATAACACTTAAAGTTTTTTTCGTTTCCATTTGACTTTCTGGAATTCCTTGACGGACAATATAAAACAAAAGTAAACTGAAAAACTCATATAACTTTCCTGACACCTGGCCTAACTTGAAAAACAAAAGTCAAATGAAAAACTACCAACTTCTTTTCCTGCGAAGGCTAAAAGAATTGGAAAACCCGAAACGGAACAAAAATCATTAACGATTACTTATGTTTTTTTAGTATTGGGTTTTCAGTTTGAGAGGTCTATGCTGATTTTTTTATAAAAGAAAGTATGACAAAACCAAACCCTTTAATTGAAATGTCCTACAAAGTTTCATTGAATAAATGTTCATATCGATTCACAAAACCAAGAAAGTAATAGCGCGGAAAATTAAATTAAATTTTAGATTTGCGACGTCAAACAAAATGGAAAATTTATTAAAAGAAATGAAATAAGTAATTACTTGGTATGTATACAGCAACATAAATTTCAAAGTGAGCTTTATACCATTTTACACTTGGTTTCTAAAAGTTTGTACAAGTTTAAAAGCCGCTATAAATTGCACAGCCAGAAAGTTTTATGACGTTTCACAGCTTGCTTTCGTGTCCGGTGTTGCACTGGAAAATACTCTGCTATTTTCTTTGTTACTTAAAAATTTTTTATAAATTATTCAGCTCCATAAATTGATTATCTTAACTGACGTTTTTATCTAGAAAATTCTTCTAACAACTTTAGGAATAAATTTTATTATTTTTACTTAACCATAACTTCTCAGTTATTATTCACTATCTACTGCAATGTTTGTAGATTTTATTTAAGATGCAGCTAATGTAAGTTCATGTTGAAAGTTTAAAGTTTGGTATATTGCAGCTTCAAACGGTGGTAAGGTTAATTTAGCGCAAAGCTTAAGTTGGAAACAAGCTTAATATTCGAATTTAACCAGTGGACTATAAATTGTATATTACGTATAGTACTGCGCTTTAAGTAATTGGCGATTTAGTAAGTTAAGTTAGGAGAAATTAGGTTTCGTATTTTACTAAATACTGGTTCTACCAACTTGTTCTAAACTTCTACCAAGTCGTAAAATAGGGCTTACAAATTTTAACATATGTACATAACTTTGTTATTTCCGCTGAATACTTAGGTGTAAATAAATAATTTTCAGTCTTTGTCAAAGAAATGGAATTTTGAAATTCTACATTTGTTTGTTTGGTTGTCTATGGGATTTCCTGGTGGATTTCTCGGCATGGTAGACCGTTTCTCGTACCTCATGGCCTTGCTAGCCTTGATTTTTAACGTGTTAAAAATTTGAGATTCATTTTAATACCTTGTAAAATGAATTTATTGCAAATAATCTTAGTACGGTCCTGTATATTTACATATATTTTTGTCAGTTTAAAAATTGCAGAATTTATTTCAAACCTAATAATGTTTTTCGTTAACAGAAAAGGCTGCCTAGGCGTTCTCATGTATAAAAATCTGTTTTTTGTAATTAAAATACTAAGACAGGAATTATTTTTTTAACTAAAATTACATGATAAATGCATTTAAGCTAAATTTATGTTTCCCTTTACGTGACTATTTTCGTGTTTATTGAATAGATTCTTCAAAAATATACTTATAAAAAACAGTCTGCAATATTGTTTCAAATATCAGATTTCATGCTACGAAACAAGTTCTTTGCCTCTATGAACCGCCGTAGAATGTTGGAGAAGAAATTTCCTCGTTGGTGTGATATGTGTCATTTATGTGCCTGATAGGATGGCCTTTCTTAAAATAATAGTTACCCGGGAAAAAGTTGAATTTTTAGCAAGTAAGAAAGATTTTACTAAGCGGAAGTAACTGTCAAGTCGTCATGCAGGACGCATACAGAAGGGCTCAGAGAATTCGCCAAGTAGACGCGAGCTTTTGATACGGTCCGCCAAGTGCAAATAATTGATTTTTGAAGATTGTTTTGTGATCATTTCGTTCCGTTTTTTGTAAAACACAAGCCTAATTGCTTGATAATACAGTTTAGTTTTTTGAGTTAATAAATTTAACGATTAAACTTAAGTAGTTGACAGTTTAGTCCATCTTGTTAATATTCTTAACAATTAATACAGTGTGCCGTTAGTTGACAATTTATTAAGGGAAGTCAATAATAAATTGAATGTTAATGTTAATAACCTTCATTCCATTGTTTTACCGTTATAATAAATATATTGAGGGAGTGCATAATTTAAATATTGTTGCGTTAGAACAGTTTAACCGTTTGGCAATAAAATTTGTGTGAATAGTGAAAACTTATAAATAAGTGATGACCCTATTGGAATCATATGAGTTTTTACCATTGAAAGAAAATGACCAAGTTTTAAAATACATTATACCAGCAAACTTCAGTTCTAAAATCCAGTTATCATCCTAGTATCTTTACCAGGGACCTCAATTCTTCCTTCAGCAAGAATTCTTATGTATTTGGTGCCTACAGTTTATTGTGATTTAATGTGAATACAAAATGCATTATAGTGACGTGAGATTTTATGTATTTAAGTAGATTTTTTAATCTATTTTGGATTAGTTGATGTACATTATTTTTAAGTAAGTTGTTTTTAGTTATTAAGATTGTTTGTTCTTTACCAATTTACATTGACACTGTTAATACTCGTATAAACTATTACTCTTTATATTTAAAAGGGATCCCTCTTACCAAATGAACTAATTTATGATTTCATTGTTTATAAAGGCAATAATACTTTTGACTTATAAATACGTGGTAGACCAGTTTTCTTAAGGTGCTGCAGAACTACTACTCCTCATCAAACCAGATTCGTCAAAAAAGAATGGAGGATAAGCACATAATTCGTGTTTGAAGATTTCTGCCAGCTGCTCATCAGTCCTTACTGTGCATACCATCCGGGTATAGAAGGGTGTCAGGGTTTACACATATAGTAGTGTCATTGCGTATTCTTACTGCTTTGGTGATGATTGCAAAATAATTCACAGCAAACTTTTTCTTTAAGAGTATGTCAGTAAATTGTTTCCCTCAATCTCTTTCAACGCTACTGCTCCAATTTCAAACACCTCATCACAATTCACCATTTCATCTGCCACAACCCCTGTTGATAAGAAAGACAGTTCAGGGGGTTTCAAAAAGGGTTGTGTTCCTCAAGCCAAGAAATGAAAGTTTGCAAGTCTTTGGAAATTCGCTTCTGATTTTCCTCGACTTGCTGCTCTGAAGAATCGCTGTGAACTAATTCAAATGACTCCATCGCTTCAAAAGTTTGTGTATCATTTTTATATGAATACGAAATAATTGCGAAACGAATTATCTAAGTTCCCATTATTTCTTATGGGAAAATTCTCTTTGATATACGAGTGCTTTGGATTACGAGCTCATTTTCGGAAAGAATATTGTTCGCAAACCAAGGTACCACTGTATATCGATTCCAAGTAAACTGAAGAATAATGATATTCTTACCCCCTCCATGTCTCCGTAACCATTGCCTTCAGCACAAAAATGCGTAGAGCCATTTTTGTTCGAGGTTTAATGTAGATTAATTTTGTACATAATGAAGTTTGCGCTAAACCTCATAGTTTTCGAGATATTTGCGAAAAACTGTTGAAACATACCATTTTACTCCTTTTTTTACTCTTCTCCCCTCCAAACCCGACGGTCTGGGTCGTGCAACTTTTTATCACTTACTACGAGGAGGGTATAGAACAGTTTGGCGCGAGGTAGAACTTTTTTAATTTGGGTTTGGACAATTTTTGAGCTAGTTTTACTGTACTAATGTAAGTACTGCAGAAGAACGACAGCAAACGGCACACATTTTATTGGTAGCTGAAATTGTTTTCAATGACATTATTTTGTCTGTAGCGCTGATATCGCTTTATATGTGTTACACATGCACTTACCACTTGCTGTGGATACTGCCTCCAGTGTCATTGTAATTTACCATTCTTTCTATATTTTGTAGTTGTTACCAAACATGGATTTTTAATTTATTATACAACATTAAATTAAAAAGTTTTGATTTGATATATGTACTTTCTTCAAATGACGATAGCTCTTGTGCGCTACGCTGAAAATTAACGGCATTCAATATCTGTCAAATATATACCGCAACACAATAATCGCACAATGCTGCTTTAATACTCTCTTCCTTTTCGTTTATGGTTATCGCCGCTTTGTAAAATTTATTCTACTGTTTATGCTTTTAACAGATTTTCATTTCTATTATGTATTTGCCATTATCCTGCCAGTATTACGCAAAAGCAATAGCTACATCGCTAAACTAATCAAAGCTTTAAACAGATTAATTGGATGTGTTTATCCAAAACTTATATGGTAATTAATTTTAAATTTCAAAAATTCAGAATCCCGCTGAGCAAATCTTGTTGTGCAGCAAACTACATTCAATTAGGCAGTTTGCTGCTCTGCGCTCACTTAGTGATGTTCTGGCTAAATGAGGTTAATGGTTACGCCCGTCATCTCAAAAAGCTTCAAAAAATAAGAGAAAACTTCTATGATTTGGTGCTATTTCAACGGCTTGCATGACTAATGATTTTGCTTAAGCCTAACTTGTCAGTAATTGGAAAATTCATTTTTCTACCTCTAAAATGGTCTAAGAGCAAAATCAACAGCATTTTTCACATGATGTGGCTATAAAAAATCCTCCTCCATTTTCTCGTTTTTACGCCATAACTTTGGTTCTATTTAACTAATAACTATAAAATGAACCGCGTGTCACTTAAATACATTTATTAGTTTCAAAGATATGAACATTAAAACCTTAAAAAATAAGTGATCTTTAACTTTTGACGACGTTCAATATATTGTTTTCTGGACCAACTGCCAACCAACAGCTTCATACGCCATAGTGAGTTGTTGAAACAGTACTTGATAATGGAGTGATATTCGATATAAAAGAGCAACATCACTCTCTTGAACCGAAAAAAGGCTTATTGTAGATTGATCGCTACTATGAATACCATATATTGTCTTGAACCAATGGAGTGATATTCGATATAAAAGAGCAACATCACTCTCTTGAACCGAAAAAAGGCTTATTGTAGATTGATCGCTACTATGAATACCATATATTGTCTTGAACCAAACGCGAATCGTTTTTTACAAACAAATACACCTACATAGGCCAAAAAATAAAAAATGAGTAAAGTTAACATTTTAAATAACAATACATATATAAATAACAACTAGATGAATAAAAATACGACAAAGGACAGATGGTTGCAAGTGGTGTTAGCGCACGGTTTGTACTGCAAAGGTGGTGGGTTCAAGTTCCACTTGAACAGGCGGCAGGATTTTTCAAACGAAGAATTGGACCACCTCAGCTATAGATGTCTGATTTGCATGTTAGATGAGTGACATTAGGACTCTAGCAGTGATATACTAAAAGGTGTAATGATGAAAAAATTACGTTGATAGAAAAACACAAATACAATTTTTATGCCGATCCACAAAAGAATATTTGATTTTACATAAAAATATCCGAATATAACGAAACGTTGATTATTATTGAAGGCTGCAAAATTACTAAAAATGCTTAATTTAAAATTAAGCAACTGGAAAGTAATTTTAAAGTATTTCTTATAAGAAAAGGAAAATACCTCGACTAGTTTCTGATAATATAAGTAATCGGGCAGATAAAATAATGAAGAGTGATTTCGAAGAATTAAAATGAAATACTATACTTCGTACTATTATATAAACAAACTAGCATTATAATACCTGTTGAAAAATCAACTGCCCCCTTCTGATCATGTCAGCTATCCACGAAGTAAGAAAACAGATCTACTTATAAAAGTTATTTTTTGGGATCCCGTAGCTCAGGATATGCTACTGCAGTGGAGTTTATTTTGCTTAATAATAGTGTCAATCGAATCATAAACTATAATTTAATATAATCACGTTTGATTCATAATTAACAATGCCTTTCTTCGTAATTACTAATAAATCCCACACTTTTTTGCTCAAATAAATGCTATAAAAACACATAAGTTGGCCTTTTTTCAAAATAACTTTAAACGAATGGTAGGCGTGTTCAAAAAGAATACATAATATAGTGATTTTAATTATATACCTATGTAGTTTATTATTAATATATTATGTACTTTATATAGCATAATATTCGTTGGAAAATCAACGGCGTGTGGAGGCACCACAGGTGAAAAAGCACCAGTCGCTGGCAATCAGTACGTGTCCCCATTATCTTTGTAGTTTTTGTAAGCCCAGTTTTTGTCAAAACCGGTGAATCTCGAGAACCACTGAATAGATTTTGATGCCTTTTCCACTATTTGATAGCTTATTTGCTAGCAAAGGTTTCTATATACACAGATTATTCAGAGGATTTTTGGAGAGTCCAGTAATAAGCAATACATGAAATACATACTTAAGAAAATTGGCTCAAACAGAGACAAAACGCATTACGCTGCGAAAATGGTAACGGATAAAGCCAAACTATACGGGAACGAATTGTAGCCCTCAAAAAGATCTACAAAAAAGTCCCGGATGGCATGTACGTATCTCTTACAGATTACTCACAATCAAGATTTTTATAATAGTTATTTTTGCGGGAAACTCTTCTCCCCCTGGAATGTTGCCTAACTCCGCCTCTGGATAAAATGCCGTTAATTTTTGTATTTTTTTTGTCTTCAGAATTGCTTCAAGTTTAATCTATGAAAATTTGAAGTTTGTAGCTTACGCCATTTAAGAGATATATAGCCATAATGATTTTTTAAGAAATGACCCCCCCTGCGACTTCCACGGGTTTTTTAGGATTAAAAATATACTATGCACTCCTTTGGAGCAAGGCTCACCTGCCTGTAATTTCAGCTTCCTAAGTCTTCTAGTTTTCAAGCTATTTTTCGGTGGACATTGGACATCGGAACTGGCTATTATTATAATTATATCTACCTGTAGGAGATAACACAAAACATTATTTATAAATGAGGCGTGTGACAAAAAATATTTTGACTCTGCAAAAAAATTATTATTTATTAACAAAGTTGAATGTAATTAGTTAGTTAATTACATTTGCATTTTAGATCATTTTTTAATTTAAACGTATCGATACAACAAGGTTGCTATCAAATGAAATGAAATTCTTTTCTTGTTTTAAAGAGAAACAAAAAAACCTTAAATGTTCAACATAAGTACAACGGAATTCTTAATAAACTTGCTGCTTAATTACAGATTTAGAAGGATCATTAAAAAGCTACAAAATTCTTTTAAAATTGCAAGCAAATAAAAAAAGTCCTCCGTTCCGAGAATTTTTATTGTTTTTCGGATAATAAAATCTTTCGCTATTATTACGGAAGAACGCAGACAAGAAACAGAAAACGACAAAACTTTGAATACAGGAATCTATCGCAATGAATCAAACTGACTATAACAAAATACCTGAGGGGTAAACGAACCAAAATCTAACAGCAACGTGAAATTGCAAGCGAGTGATTATAGAACGCTTCGTCGCTCTTTTCAATTTTGATGGAATAACGGGGATTACTGGGATTTGCTGTTGAACGAAGGTTTGCTTTCATTTATTAGTACAAATATTGCAAATACATGTAATACTACTCCGCTTGGTTGGAAAAGATACATAATGCCAATGTAAAATTCGAACATCGAAGAGAGACAACTTGATATTCGTTTTGTAATGTTCAGCCGTAATCGTTGTTTGTATTCAGTAAATAGCTTCAGGAGGAAAGGAGTTATTGCAAGGATGAAACTTTAAAAGCTTTCCCGGGTGTTTTATTTTCATTATTATTACATCCTTTAACAAATAGGGTGTTGCTGATGTTTCAGGTATGTCAGAACTAAAATACAATATGCTACAACTAAATGAGGAAGGCCTTATTTGTTATAACATGAACTTCTGAAATGTTCAAGCGAATGAAAAGCCAGAACAGCAAAGTTAATTAAATATAAATCAGCTAGAAAGTAAGTTTTCTAAACACTTGGTTCCACTGTTATAATAACCGGGTATTACTTTTTGAACAATTTTGTTTGTAGTAAGTTAACAGAAACGTCTCTAGTGGCAAAGAAAATTAATTACTAATTAAGATTTTATAAGAGAACTACCACAGGTATTTTCAATTAACTCTGTGCTCAAGTACCAAGTTATGTAATAAAATTCAGAATGTACGCAATTTGTTTTTTCTTAAATTTAAAATTTCAAAATCCAAAGGTAATTTATTAAGAATCGATTACTCGTACTCGAACTTCTACAAAATTCAGCACAATAAACTGTCCGGTTTAGTATTGTAGCAGGCACATTAGTCGTTCTAGACCACTTCTAACTAACATCCTTCTGCCTGATCTGTAATTACCAACCACGGATCCAATTTATCCCTAATTCTCTTCTATGTACCGTTTCTCCACTTTTATTTAACATTTGAAATCGGCAACTCATTTTAAAGAGATGTGATTTAACAAAAGAGGTATTTACTTATGTAATGTGCATCATTGTTGTTCTTATTTTTAAACTTTCGTTTTTTTCGCCTCACCTTCCAATCGCTTCCAATTAATAAAAAACAATCTGTATAAAATTTCAGATCGATCTGATAAAGAGAAAGAGTGCCTCTGGGTCCTAAAATATTCCAAAGTCATCCAAGTCCCAACAATCCAAATTTTATTTGATATCTTGCAAAATATTGATGATATCAAAAAATGTGTTAAAAGTTATAGATCTAGAGAAGAAGCGCACATTGTCATCTATTACATTTTTTCATACGACTAACGATTTTCTAGTAAAATCCAATAGACAAAGGAAAAATAGTAGACAGATTTTGCACCTGCTGTTTGCGAAACACTTTGTGAATGGGATCTTCAAGATCATGTAAAAGTTTTAGTTTTCGGGTTTCTTCCATGATGCGGGATCGATGGAAAAAGCTATTTATTGCTTAAAGATGTTTTTATTTCGTGATGAGTTTGTCATGTATCAGAGGAAGAAAATATGCGATAGTTGCATTTTTCTTGTCAGCATATATGTTGAAGCATGGTTTTCCACACTTTCTAAGCTTTGTCAATATCAAACTGTCGACCATGATCATCTCTAATGTTGCATTCCAAAAACTGAATAATTATGTATGGTATTTAAGTTCTGAAGCTGTCGCATTGGTTGTTTGGTTCGAGTTTGCTGCTCGAATTGAAACAGATGATGATTGATGCTTTAAATAGCGAATCAGAATCATTAAATGAAAATGTAGAGTGAATATAAATACAAGGCGGCATAATTCCGAAAATTGTTAAAAGGGGGAATTGAACAATTCCTTTCTGATGAAATTAGAGCATTTTTAAAAGATTTAGTAATAATAATAATACTTGCTACAACCCACTACCTGGCTAACCAGTAACCAGTCCCCATAAGCTAAAGCTTGTGCGGGTGGGAGGGGGCGATTAATATTATTACGCATTAATATCGTGCGGCTGCAGCCAACTTAACAGATGGTATAGCCCAAATCGCACATTTGTGATACAGATAAGGCAAAACTGCAGAAAAACCTTAATCAGATTTGCTGGTCCCCGGTCGGTCCGGGCCGCTCGGGTGAGAGTCTAACAGGCTAGACACAGAGGGAGGTGTGATAAAAAGGGAGAAAATAAATTATTTACAAAAAGTAAGGACCAAAAGCAGTATGTTCTTCAAATTGTAAGCGATTACCGTCGACAGTTTCCTAGTTATAAGAAACAGTCTTTATTTTTAAGTTATTTTTCCTTCTTTTTTGTGTTTTCTTTCAAAACCGTTAGTGGTAGCAAAAAAATAGTAGATGATAATGTGTGGTTCTCCTCTAGATCTATAACTTTTGTTTAACGCATTTTTTGGTATTATAAATATTTTACAAGATAATCAAGTAAAATCATCTTGTTTTGCACTTCAATATGATTTTTCAATATTTTAAGGCACCCTTTGCTTTTATCCGATTGAGTTGAAATTTTTCACAGATTGTTTTTTATTAATTGGTACCGATTTTGGGGGTAACGTGAAAAAAGCCTTAAAACAATTTCCACCGAAAGTAAATAAGGACCACTCTAGTGCATCAGATTGTAAAGAATCTAATCAAGAATTTAAATTCGTATATCAGCATAAATTCATTAAGTCATAAAGTCATTATCTAATCGAACTTATGACCTGATACAATGTTTATTCTTACTAAATATTTTACATTTCTGGAGATATTCGGTTTTAAAGTGCTTCTAGTAGCTTCTAATGCCAATCTTGAGTTTGACTGGTAATAATAACTCACATTAATATATTACAATAATTGGCAGAAACAGTTTAACTGTATTCTAAAGCCTTACCTTTATTAGTTATTATCTTTAACAAAGGAGAAGCTAATTTAAATCACATCAGAGCATGGCTACATTGTCATGTTAAGGTTTTGGAAATTGGATGTTATTTTTGTTTGACACATCTACAACTTTAAAAGGGGCACTGGTTCTAATTAATTTACAAAACAAGTGTATCAAAACGAGAAAAGGAGGAACTAGAAAAAGGAACCGCAGAAGAATCGTGCCTCATTAACTGGAATAAAATCAGCAAAGTAACTCTAAAGGATCTCTCACTTGCTAAGCTCAACCGACCTATACCGCAAAGTCTTTCGCAGGGAATTTTCGAGCTGAACTCTATTACCACATCTCACCAACTCGGAGGCAACGTTCTGGACCATTAACAAGAAGGATTCTTGAACAGAAAAATTGAAACTTTGAATAGTATTTACCCTTATAATTCACGGGAAGTTGAATATAAACTAAATAGTATCATATAAACATTTTTTGTATTATTTAATGATTACAACTGTTGCGAAACATATTATATGTTGATTTTTCTTTTCATTTCATTTCAATAAAAGCAATGTTTACATTTATTATACAATGAAATAAATAAAACTCTCTTAAAATTATTAGCCGAAAATTTATATAAAAACTTGTAAATTTGATACAACTCAAGCAGTTTCTGTTGAAGTGGTAGAATGCGCTCCCGAATTATTCCAGCCATGCATTTGAGACGTAAATCTAAGTTGTGAAGTAGATAATATAATCTAATAGATATTGTAATGAATGGGCCGAATATTCCGCCATCAATCTCGAATGTTGGCTGCTGTAGTGGACGAGGCATAATACACGAGAATGTTCTAGCGCGTTCCAGCAGTCTTGTAAAGTGTATATAAGCGCCACTCGAAGAGAGTGAACAGTCGACAACGAGTTAATTAAATACGCGTATCGTGTAGAGAATGTGTATATATAAAATAGTGTAATATAAATCTTGTAGTAATAAATAATCGTAGTTAATTTAGTTAAGTCTGTTAATAGGCTATAGTTGTGTTTGCGAAAATGACGAAGTGAGATTTACAAAGGATATCTTAGGACAGTACTGTTTCACTTTTTGAAATCTCTGCAGCTAGGACGAACCGTTCATAAATCTTACACACACACACACACACACACACACACACACACACACAAGGCTTAAATACCTAGACCCTGATTTATTTGGAGAAATTAATTTCGACAATCAACTAATGCAACAGCTATACCTATACTACCTATACAGCTATACAGAGTACCAGCCGCTTATAGCGGTAAAAATAGTAAAGTGGCATCTGTAAGATTTTAATATCATTACTGAAGCCCCAAAATCTATTTGCTGATCAATTGTATAGGCTGTAGTCAAAATACATTAAATAACAGGTAATAATTGTAAATATCCCATTCCACTTAACAATTAGCAAAGAACCTAGATATGTATTGCGGTGATATCAGATCACCTCATTTTATTAACGATAGATCGGAAACGTGAAAACAAATATTTCACACATTAGATTTAAATTAAAAGTGGGACATGCTAAGTGATAGGCATAATTTATATGAAGGTTACACATAGGGTCACAGTTAGGCTCATCAATATTTAAATTAGAAATCAAGAATAAAAATTTCATGCAAACATAACCTAAGTTTCTCATGCATATAAAAAGGTTTCATATTTATAAAAAGGATATCAATCAGTTAGATTGTTTGATCATAATACACGTTTATGCAACCCAAGTTACATATTGGGATGGGTTTTCCATTTGTAAAGAAGAAGTAATCTTCTTATTTAGAAGCTACGATCTTTAACGTAGGGTAAATTTTTCTACTTTCCAAGAGACCAACTCAGTTTCGCGCTGTTAGTTAACTGAAAACTGATAAATGAGGTCAATCTTGTTATGACTTATATAGTACAATTAGTTTTTAAACTTTATTATAAAAATTCTGACCATTTTTATTATTGGAGGTTTTAAACTTGTCGTTTCGCTTCATTGTGACGATTATTGACTCTTATGCTATTCTTTCTCACCATTGTTTTTATGTAAACACTTGGAGAACTGTATGCTGGACAATCCGATCATAATTTGATTTTATTTGAATTAATATTTAAGCTGGAACTTGCAAATGCATTAATTGGTTAATTCGATGGTAGTATCGGACTGTAAATCATGTTTTTTGTAAATTGTAAAGATGTTCCTGTGGAGAATTTGTATGTATTAGTTGTATTGTGTAATTATGTATCTATTTTGTAAAGGATAAACCTGTTTTATTTCAATTTTGTATGTAATTAAGCTATAACAAGATTTGTACATTGTCAATCGTTTTCGTCTTGTATCATCGTTACGATGCATTTTGGGATACAAGTGTTTTACATTGTTTTAATCCTTGTTTTAAGGGCTACAATCCTGTAATCATAGAATTAAGATTCGTGATAATTATGAACAGCTGTGCGGGTTAGTGACGTCATCAACCTTACGTGATTTGTTTTTGTTTTGAAAATATGTCAGTGCAGGCTTTTGTTTCAACAAAATTTATATAAGTTAGAGCTAAATTTAACAAAGGCAGTCGACAAAACGTTCAAAACAAAACCTATGCCCGACTCCGGATAAGAATCTGTAATTTAAAGTGAAGTTAGATATTTTAACCATATGTTTGACGTAAACGTCATGTATGAATAAAGTTTGAATTAAATTAAAGTGTTACCTGAATATTTTTAAAAGTTAAAAGAAGACTTTATTATTGTTCTACAATTATTTAAAGTGGACGTGATTATTTAAATAAATTCTGGGAGAATTTATTTTTCTTCATCGATTTACGTATTGACGATTTACCAATAGAAATCAGCTGACAGGTTCTGTCACAGTGTTACCAATAGAGGATTATTATTTAAAAGGAAACTATTCTTGTAACATACCAGGTTGGTCAAAATAAAAGGTTTTAATAAATAAATTTGATTTATTTATTAAAATTTATTTATTATAATAAAAATTTGTAAAGTTTAATTTGAGTAATTTATAAATTACTTTGTTTTAACCTTAAAGGTTTTAAAAAGAATTTATTCTTTGGAAATAAAACAATTCAATTTCTTTTATTTCAATTTATTTTTTCATTAAGATAAGCAGTTTTATTTGTAAACAATTTTTGATTTGTGTTGGTTTGTTCAAGTGAATGACCGTATTGGTCCTATGTCAGGCTATTACAACTTTTTATCACAATCGAGCAAGCTTGGGAATTTATTTCCCAATTGTTAATTGTATTAATTTGAATAACATTTCTTGCCATTGACTATTCATTTGAATTTTTATTTTGTTCATTAAATAAAGTTTATGTGTTTTTAAACTTACTTATGTGTTTAATTGATGCATATACAAGCATCCAGTTTTCTTTATTTTTGAATTTAGAGTTTAGCAGTGTTTGTCCAGTTTGCAGTAGCCCTAGAGTTTACAATTTAAGTTTTTCTTCTTTTTCATGCATAAGAGTTAATAAGTGTCTCATAATTCAAATAATTTATGCTTTACCGAGTAACCCTGAACTGGCTGACTGGAATAAAGAAAAATATCTGTGGTGTATTTTTATTTTAGTCCACCGTATATAATTTATGTTTATTATTGGAACGGTGGGGCATACTATATATTTATTTTAATATCACCGCAGTATTTATCTTTCTTTGATCGAAGGATCATATCACAATATATTTAACAACGTTAATCCATTTCAAATCTTTTTTACTCTCTAAATTAATCTTGCAACATGTTATAAATGAGTAATTTAATAGTCCACTAGGCTTCAATCTATGAACTTTGAACCCTTTTCAATCTTTCATTAATTAGTCAAGCAACATTTCCCACTAATAATGAACGCACTGGGACGCTATCATGATTAATTTTCCTCTTTGATGGTGGTTTAGCGAGCTGCATATCATACTCCATACATAAAACGTGCAATACTGGGAATATTGCGATCTAGGGTGTTCGTTGTAAATTAAACATTATCAGAATAATTTTTGGGGGTTTAGGTATAATATCCCATTTAAAAGCAAATCATTATTGTTTAATCTAGTAATCCTTATTTTCGTAAACTGTATCCGCTTGTATTGCAGCGATAGGTTTCTGAAAAATATACTGAAATTTACACTAGAAACTATAAAATAAGAACATTAGTTACAAGACTTAAAAAATGTTTAAATTATAAATTCGGTTTGTTTAGGATCTTCAATGGAAGAACCAATATTTAAAGGGTATATCTTATCTTAAAGACCAACGATTTGGAAACATTTATTATCCGAATTAAAAAAATGTACCCCAAGAGAGAAACTGAAAAATAGTGTTTACCCTTGCGCTACGGTTTGAGAGCCTAGACCGATAAAACTCATTCTGGAGTGTCCTAAATTACAATTTTAAGCGCTAGTGCAAACAATGTCGGCATATTCCCAGGGTATATCAATATAATCCGTAGCAGAAATTTAAGAACCGGAGAAGTAATTGCAAAATGAAAGTTTTTAGAAGATCCATTACTGGAAAGAGTTTTCTAGTGCTTTGATTTTATCTCTTATAAATAGAAAAGTATGTACTCAAGAAACATCGTTACATTTTATGAACTTTTGCTGCATTAAAGTTTTAGTTAATCATTTAGCTAACTTTACGATTAGATGCTTTAAAGTGTATAAAAAATATTTAACTGGTTAAAATTTTAATTAATAAAGTAGAATTAAAAAAGTTTCTAAGTATACTGTGCTATTATGAATTTATTTTTCATGAAAAAACAAGTAGGGTATAGACTTGCATCTATTTTGTGAGACAAAGTTTTAAGACCTGCAAAAATTTGCTTAATGTAGCAGAAAAAACCTACTTAATTATTCAATAAAAAATTGTTTTCTCCTAAAGTTGTAAGAACCTATTCAAAGAAATTGCTGGTTTTCTGTAAGTGGCTTTTAAAAAATATTTGACGCCACCAATCGTGATGGAGTGTAAATACTCGGTGTTTGTTCTCAGCAAACACGAAGACAAAGGACAATGACAAATGACCTGTTGCGATGGTCGCGTACGTTTAGGTTAGAAAACGATATATCATTTTCACGCGGTTTTATGTTATGAGATAAATCAGGAAAATGTAAGGAATTCCATGTTGGAAAACCCGGAAAACAATGTCTTAAAATAAAAAATGTTTGTTGGTTGACTTTCAACAACACGTTTAGCTATTTGCTGTTGTAGAATGTAATTGAATGGTTCCTTCATGATATTGTTCAACAGGAGGCAAACCATTACTCTCAACTTTTTGTTCAAGAATTTTCTAAATCAATGTTAACTATTCAGCGAGTTGCTTTAAATACAACTCTTCATTCAACGCTTACACTATGTATTGTTTATTTTCCCGGCATTGGTCACATTACGTATTACTAAAATTCTCAGTTGCCATCACTTCCTGCTATTGGTCAATTCTTTTGACATTCGTAGCATCTTTGTTAGGAAACTTGTTTTTCTATATTTAATACTCTATAATATTTACTCTATACGTTAGTAACCAATTCAGATTAATTCATAATTATGATGGAACCAAATGCTTTCCATAAACATTTGATCACACGTAGAGATTAATATATCCGTCAGATAATTATAAAGTTTCAGTTAGATTTACTGCAAATACTGAGAAAAAATACTGAGTAGTCTAACATGACTTGATTAATATACGAGAATAACACCATTTAATATAATCCAGGATTTCATAATCTTATGTGACTTTTAATCGAGCATTATCTGATGTTCAAGAGAATTAATTAGTTGTCTTTAAATGACTTGCAACAGAGTACTTTAAAATAAAAAAGGTAATGCCAGCAGAACAAGTTAACTGAAAACTCACTGTAACTTACCGTGATTCATGGTTTATGATATGTTGTTATTTTTGTAGTGCACTTACCTACAATAACTGTTGAGACATAACCATATACAAGACGTCTTGTTAAAGTATACACACTGTTGAAATCAAAACGGAGTTGAAGCGGCCGTGTATGGCCCTCTTTCAATTTTTACAAACATTTATAAAATTTTGCATTTATTATGAAAGAGATTACTACATTTAATACTGTATCAACATCTGGCAAAAGATCCAGGAAGGAGAATTAGTAATGCCCAATGACGTACCAAATTTTCATTTTTCCTAAATTATCTTTGTTTGGTCATGCTTGAAAGAATATGACATCATATGCCTGAAGCGTTGGTACTAAACTTTCCATTTCGTTTATTATATTTATATATTGCTACCAAAGATTATACGTTGTTAATCTGCTTGAACAAGAACGAAAATATATTACATATATGTAGTTGAAACTTGTCACAATATTTCAATATTGTGACAAATATTGTCATTGGACCTTTCTTCTAATAATGTTATATATGGGTTTTCAATTTGTATACAGCATTAAGTAAAGTAGTGTTATAATCAGATAGACACATCTGAGGGGTATGGGATGGATAATCTGAATAGGCTTCCCTAGGTTTCACATACACAACAACAAAGTTCTAACACATTTAGTGCAAGTCTTATATAAATTAGTAAAGACTAACAAGGGGATAACACATTCAGTACATCGAGAATTGAAATGCCATTTTTTTTGGTAATTGTGGAGGCCAAGAAAATACACGGGTATTGGCGTTGCTTTGAATGTTCAATAGTTTTCCAATAACAAATATTTGAAAATATCGCCTCATACAGTAGCGATTTATTAGTAGGAGCGATAGTGCATCCAACAACTATCTCGTGTAGCTGGATGTGGAGCAAGGTCTTGCTGCGTAATGCGTAGGTCGCAGGATCGATCCCTACTCAGGTAACTTTTTTGATTTGCTCTTGTTAATTTAAAAAAAAATTATCCTATTAATTATTTGAATTGAATTTTTATGTTATTTGCTTTTTATTATTATTAATACTATTTGCGTTTGTTTAATTTGTTTTTTTTTTATTTATTTCAAAACAAGCATTCCACATTTTTAAAAGGACTTTTTTAATTATATTGATTATTAATTTTATTATGAAATAAATAAAGATTATTAAAAGTTTCACAGTTTTATTAAAATATACCTGACAATATTGTTTCGACAGCTATGCTGTCATGACAGCATAGCTGTCGAAACAATATTGTCAGGTATATTTTAATAAAACTGTGAAACTTTTAATAATCTTTATTTATTTCATGATTATGGAGTTCCACAAAATAAGGCTGGAAACAATAAACAAGATTAATTTTATTAATTATATTCCATATAAATAAATTAGAAAGGGGAATAGAAAGAGATAAATATGCCGGAAAAAATGCTTTTGCAAACGTATGTAAATCGGGCGTGTTTTCCACCGGCAGTGAGAAAAAATAAATCCTATTGAACATGTAGTATACGTGTTTTGAATTAAATAGTAAGAACAGAATAAACAAATACAAATAATAATGCTAATGATAATAAAAAACAAATCGCATTTAAAAAGACAATTCAACTAATTAAATTTATTCCGGTACTAACAAGTTCAAATAAAATAAAAGTTACCGGAGCAGGACTCGTTCCTGCGACCTACGCGTTACCAAGCAAGCATCTTACACGTCCAAGCACGCAGGATAATTGTTAGAAGCGCCAACGGCGCCATTCATATCTTGTTATACTGTGTGATGCGATATTGTCAAAAATTTCGTCGAAAAACGCCAAAACACTTTTTTGGCCTCTACAATGACCAAAAAGGGGGTGTTTTGATTCTCGATGTATTGGATTGTCGGCTTGTAAGTGTGCCAAATCCCACTGGGTACAATTTTAGATATTTAAGGAAATCTATATTAAGAACTGACTATACTTCTTGGGGACTGTTTCAGATTATATCTATCATTTAAAACCGAGTCTCTTAAGTACAGTATTGTTGATGGTACTTAGATTTTTTTTAGTGTACATATAAAACTAAATTTTGAATAAAATAATACTTAGGCTATCTAGAACTTCCAAACTACCTCAAACTATATTTCTTCAAGTTCAAGATTCTTAGCTAGTTCTTTTTGTAGGGATGTTGGCATCGCTGTAAACTTTTAACATTTTTATTGGTTGTTTTACTGTTATAATGTTATCTTGCCTTTGATCAACCCCGCGCCACGTCATTCCTAATGTGGCATAATGTGAGAACGTTGGATTTACGGAGACTTTTCGGATTGATGTGGTACTTTTGAATAAGTCAAATTTTGCAGACTGTACAGATTTTTGCTATACATGATGTCGCATTTTCCCGGGACATTAGTTTTGTTTCAGTGGAACAAACAGTGGGTCGGCAGGATTACCCTTCTATTCCTATAATTATTATTAATATATAAATATATTAATATAGTTAATACTAGCGGCTCGTCCCGGCTTCGTACGGGTGGACATTTATTTTTAAACATTTTGGCATAAACGCAGAGTAAATGTATCTTTATGCAGGACATAAGCAGTTTTTTTCAAATTACTATTTATATTTTTCTTATGAAGTCGAAATACCTATTTCTTATATGTACACGCCCTTCTCCCGCACTTTGGTGCCCCCTCCCTAGCCGTGTTGGCCGCTGCTCTGCGTGGGGCCACACCGTCCACGGCGCGGCGGCGTTTATTTTACTATTAGTATTTTGTTTAGATTGACATTTTTAAATTCGTAATATCTTTTGAATGGAATGTCCTATTTGAATGATTCAAAAAGTAATCTACAGGTATTGAAACAGTCTTGAATACGAAATTTATTTGAATAAGGATTAATACAAAGGTATGGATAACATGGTCTGATTTTGGTCGGCATTTCTGTCAACTTTTAAAATGTAAAAAAGTAGTTATAGTGACATAACTACAATAGTTGGACATACGGTATAACGAAGTTTTTTGTAGATATTGATATGCTCCTTAATATTGTAGAACATTTTTTTGTTCTATCATCAATAGTTTCCGCAGCGCATGCAATGAAAGACATTTTATGGCTAATATTTGTACACCTTGGGTTACTTTATTTAAGTTTTAGTAGAGATCCCTAATTTTTTCTAGTAATAAATATAGCCTGTGTTACTCAGGGATAATGTAGCATTTTAATGGTGAAAGAATTTTTGAAATCAGTAGTTTTTGAGTTTATTCGTTACAAACATACAAATCTTTCCTCTTTATAATATTAGTATAGATAATTATTATTAATTGTAATAATGTGAATCATTAATTTTTTTAAGTATCAAAACTGAAGTATCTAAGTATCTGAAAAATATAGCAAACAAAATGCAAAAATATATTTCGGAAAAACTTTCGGATTTGGAAGAGAAACTGCCGTGGAGTTTCTTCGTTGTTTTCAATATGGCACGGTCCTAACCCAGAAGACGTCCGCTGTCTATTGACTTGAAGTCTTGGTGTTTATTTGCAAAAAAAGTACTTAAATAAAATACAATGTAAATACATGTAAATAAAGTAAGGAATAAAATTCATATCTTTTGTATTATCACTGTTTGGAAAAAAAGCTCGGACACGTCAATTTTCTTGTTTTCCTGCGGATTTTATGGACGTCAATTTTAATTTTTTAGTTTACTACTGTGGTGCCTATGACGTCATCGACTATTTTTTAAATGGAACCCCCTTATTTTTTTGCTAGAAATGAAAAGTATATTTTTTTTCTGAGTTCAGCAATACCTCATATGTGGTATTTAAAATTAATATTTTTGTAAAAAATACTAATTTTAAATACCACATATGAGGTATTGCTGAACTCAGAAAAAAATATACTTTTCATTTCTAGCAAAAAAATAAGGAGGTTCCATTTAAAAAAAAGTCGATGACGGCATAGGCCCCACAGTAGTAAACTAATAAATTAAGATTGACGTCCATAAAATCCGCAGGAAAACAATAAAATTGACGAGTCCGTGCTTTTTTCCAAACAATGATAATACAAAAAATAAGAATTTTATTCCTTACTTTATTTACACACTGAATATGTCGGTACAGATATTTTACTGTAAGAATATGGCAAAAAGAAAAACATAGGGAAGAAGGAAAACACTGATGGTTGTTTAAGTTGTTAGGTTATGAATTTATGAGATCAGTATATCTTTGCCAAGTGCTTTTACCGTAATATATCTTTTCCATGGTAATTTTTCCTAGAACCACCTGTAGTATTCCGCGAATGACTTTTATAATTGTGTACTGCGACTCTAAAAATATTAAGAAGCCATGAACTATCTCTTTCAGGCAGCGAAAGACTTCTATCATTGCAGGATGGTCTAAACAGTAGCAGAAAAGCAGAAGGGTTTAATCATCATACGGACACCTACATATAAAGCAGAAAAAAATTAAATACGGTAATGGTGAAATCGCTTGTGAAATCCTTAAATGCATTTACACCACTAAGTTTATGGTGGTGAAAGATGGATCTTCATTTACGTCTTTTGACAATGTTAGAAGTTGCGTCAATCAACTTGTGTAACTCCTAAAAATATAATTCTTGTAACACCATGCGCATATTGAATAATCATTCTTAGAATTTGGCTTATTGATAAATAAGAATAACATATCCATATACCAACAGCTATTGAGATGGTACCCAAAGAGACAGGATATTTCTAAGATTATGATTCTACAAAAGACGAAGAAAAATCATAAGCACTGAATTAATTCATGATTTTAAAAATATAAATGCGCTATGTGCATTACACAAATGTACTTTCAAATATAAAAAAATTTAAATACTTGAATATTAATTTACTCAAGGGAATTTTACTGAACTGCTAGTCTATTTCAACATAAATCAGCGAACAATGGATAATTTAAAGTTTTTTAACAGACTTCGCCATATTGTGCAACCTTTGTCCATCTAAGAATAGACCTTTATAAATCTTTTTTTATCAGTAAAGTTAAATAACAAATAAAACTTACAGAAATACAATTGAAAAGAAAAAAAACTTTAAACAAGGACGTCCCTCAACAACTAAGGACCAAGTTAAAATCCTATTTGCTATTCAAACCTAAAAGCGTTTTCGCAATCCACCCAAGAAAACGATTTTGTTTGAACACATGTTGTAGATATCATCTGCGCCCACAAAAATTGGTTTTTAATGATACAATTACAAAGGCCAACATTCAGGAATTTTCTGTAGAGAGATAAAATTTCGCAAAACTAAATAATAACAAATGTTCTCGACATTTTATATTTTATTTATAATTACAAAAGCAACACCGAAATTATAAAGTTCGGTTTAGTTTGTGTAGTTGAGGTAAGCGTATGTTTCAAAACTTTATAATTAACGTCAGAACACCAAAAATAATTATATTGGTGTTAATTTAATTTTAAATGTAAAAAATAGTGTACCCATACATTATTCCTAAAAAAAATCGCAGAAATCAAACATTGTGATGTCGGTTTATTTCTGAATGCTAATTCTTGGCACGTTCTGGAGCAATTTGTTTGAAAGCTTTGTCTATTTCACTAGTCATTCATTAGATCCCGCCGTCTATCATTACATTAGTATTCCTCCAAGAGCAAAATGGGTTAGAACGTTCAAAAGGTCAGAGGTTACTATTAGACCTACTAAAGTTCTTTAAATTAATGGGTTTATATCGTTATCAGTAAGGGAAAATCACAATTAGAGAATTTATAAAGTTATTAAGAACCGTTTCTATTGTGGCTATTCCAGGAAAAAAGGTTTGTAAACAAAAACCTTTTAAAATTTGATGCAGCACAACATGCAGAATTGCAGATAAGTGACACATTAATTTTATCAAAACGACCTATAACGGCTGCTAGCAAGATTAAACGGAAAAATGAATTAGATAAGAAATAACACACAGTGGACCATAACTTCTTTGTTTTTCATTTTAAAACAGATATTTAACGTTTCTATAAAAATATACCGGGATGTCCAGTTTAAAAAATGTTACTTTTGAAAATAACTCGAAAACGCCACGTTCAATTGTTTTTGTCTGTTAATCTTGTCATGTTACTCAGCAAAAAATAATTGCAAATTTGCCAATTTAACCAACTTCTTAGCTCTAATAATAATGGAGATAGCAATGATGGACCAATAACTGCGAACAGCTTACTGAGATGATTATGTGCAATCGGCTTTTCATTCAACTTAATCAAAGTTTTTAATTCTTACCTAACAACGGATTCCAATTAGTACAGAGTCTTGTTCGACAATCTGAAATGTTTCTTGATTATTTTGGTGTACCACAGGGAAGCAATTTGAGACCAATGCTTGTCTTATTATTTGTGTGAATGTCGTATGTTTGCGGATAATGTTAAGGTTCACTAGAAAATAAATAATCCAGTATGACTGTCAAATCTTACAAACTCAACTCGATCAGTTGTATGAGTGGAGTATTAAAAACAAATTAAATAAATCTAACCACTGACAAATGCAGACATATGACACTTACAATAAAATTTTTCTTGCTTCTTTGTTATTATATTTACATTCTTTAAGGTTCCTTTTGTTATTACTAACAGAAATGTTAATACGTATTTCTATGCTTTTGAATCAGTTAGGCAGATACAACCCGTAGTAAAATATTTAGCAGGCAATTTTCAAGCAAATTTTAGAAATTCCGTTCTAAATATGATTGACATAATTTCACTTTATGGTATAATTGGAGAAAAATATTTTTTTAGTCTAAATAAAACTAGTCATGTTAGGACTAACATATACACTGAAACAATTTAAACATAAAAAGGATATAATGAAATCTTGTATTTCTAGGTAAAAATAAGTTTTCATTGATAAATTTAACGATGTGAAGTCGTTAACACTTTTTAAGACCTAAAGAAATTTTGGCGCTTTTTCAAAGTCAGAAATTATCTGAAACAGACAGAACAGGTTCTATTTAAGATGTATGGAAAGTGAAACAAAGTTACTTTGCACAGAAAAAAAAACAACAAAGCCCCACGATTGGGCGGCAGTGCAACAAAGCATTTTTACCGGTACAAAAACAAAGTAAATTACTTAACTTTCAAAAGTTCTTACGCGAACTGTACAACACAAAATGTTTTAATACTTACTGCACAACTCAAGATTGTCTCGGAATGAGATCTTATCTTTGCAAATTTAATTTCAAGTCGCAGGTATTGTTTCCAATAGCTTCAAATTGTAAACGAAGAGATAGAGAAGGTTTAAGACATTAGAAAATAAATATTATTAGGGCGCCATTCGATTAGGAAAGTCCAGTAATTTTTATAAACATATTGACACGATACCAGTAACCAGAAACTGGAATCAGATCTAATAAATTTAATTTGATTTTTTTTATTTAGTCTTAATCGGTTATGTCAAAGTTAGATTGAGTAAAATATTTAAAGACTTTTATAAATATATGGTCCTGTAATATTCAGATTAATTAGATTTAATTATAAGTTTATTTAAAACCAACAAAATAAAAAACTTTCATATAAAGCATCGTAGTAAACAATAATAAAAATAAAAGGTCGAAAATATTTAATACACAATGATAATTCTCTTATATTAACATTGACAAAATAAAATTCATAAAGTCACAATACCTTCGTCGATTAATTCACTCCAACATCACCTTACAAAGCAATTAATACAATATTGCTTTTTAAATTTGAACAAACACTTGTCACCAAGCTCGACCGCCAGATTAAACAGAAGAATCTGGAAAACACCCTAAATTCTGATATGGCTGAAAAATCCATAAACCAAGGAATTAAAGTTCGGTATAATTGTCTTTTTGTAGAACTGATTTTTAATTAAGTTCCCTTTTTAATTAACTGTATTTTGATCAAGCCAGATCAATCATTAAAACTGAAAATACCTTTACTAAACGTTAACTGCACTGTAAATTATTTATTAAGTTTCGATAAGCGCGATTCCAAATTAATAACTTAACTTTCTGTATTTTTCACAACTTTTAAAGAACTTTATAGTTTGGTTAACTTATTAACCACAAAAAATCGACGATAAATTGAAGCAAGTGAGCTTCCGGTACGATAACAGAACTTAACACACAAAACGGTAGTAGTATAACTTAATTATACTCTTGAAGACGCTAACTTTATTCATATTAAAAAACTGTAGTAAGATTAACAAAAACTTTACCTGGGGCATCCCTGAGAGAGCCCCAGAGCTCCGTGCTCTCCAAAAGCTTATTTCGGACTCTGCTTAAAAAAGGATTCAAACTTTACATGGTGACGGGCAATCTTAAGAGGGAGCATTTCGAATATACCAATAAGGGAATGACATGGCTTTTTTTAAGCCAACCAAAATTAGTATTTTTACACAAAGAAAATTCAGAGCCCGGGGGTTCACAACAAGATTTGCAGACATGATATCTTTCGAAACGCAGATGTGTTTATTTTAAATTTATCAATAAGCACGTACAAGGAAATCTAAATTAAGGCAAGATAGGTTTTAATGATATTTTTTCATAGAATTTTAACTTAAACGTGTATGAGAATATTTAAAATGTACGTTCATATCTACTGAAATTCTGGCCTTTTAAATTTAGGGGATAAATTCATTGGAGAGTATCTTTTTCACGAAAACAAGAGATGGTAAATGCTAACATGTGCAAAAACGGTACCTTTGTTTAAAGCGAAGTCTATAGATTCTTCTAGAAATAATTTTATTAGTCTGGAATATTTATTTTTTAAAAGTGGCCCCTGATATTTAAGAACTCACATTTTTTTATCGAATACCAACACAATTTTAAATCAAGAAAAGATATACATTAATATACAGAACCGAACTAAGGATTTTTATCATTTATACAAATAAAATTTCATTTTTCGGAAGTTAAAAAAATGAACCGTTACAAGAGATATAACTACTCAGCTGAGTATTTAATTTGTGTTTCATTTTAAGGACGCATTTTATTTCTGTAGTACTTCATCAATCATCAATTTTGATAATTTTCATGCTTTTTAATAAGATTTTTTTTATTGGAATTGAATAGAATAGCATCTTGACCACATAATTAATTCTAATTATCACATAAGATTGATTCGTTTTGAAATAATATGTGGAAACCATGTTGTGTTTTATGTAAAAATCTAATCTTCTTCTAAAACTTATTAGGTGATGTAAAAGACATTTTGAGTAACCGTTTACAACAAGGAATTCTAGTTGAGGTGAAATTAATACAGTTAATTTTGGCGTCGGACATATTCACGACAAAAATTTTTGAATTTCTTCTGCTTGTACATATGTCTTCGCCGATATCACTGCAACATTTTAGTTACTTGGAAACATTCACAATATAAATACTTAGATACACAAAAGCAAATCCTTGATTATTATCTGATTATATTATATCCTATTATAATTGGCCTTCTATAATTAAAGAAATATAAACATTTCCTTTTAGTTGGTTTATAACCTTTTGGTTCTAAATTCGTATCTTACAGCCATAGAAAACTTAAAAAAATACAAATGTCACTTTTCAAGGCTAAGAATTGAATAGAATTTTCCCTTTTCGTACATCATCCCTACTCAAAATAAATAAATGTTTTATTAAATTTATCTATTTATTTTATGCTACAGTTCCCACTAACTGTTTTTATAAAGACGACTTGAGGCAATTTTTGCTGAAAATGAGTTTTCAAGAACAATAAATTTGACGATTTAATCACATATAGAAAATAAACGGCCCTGAAATTTTTATTGGGGAAAATTAGAAGTAGGAAATAGCCGAACAAAAAATATTTGAAGAAAAGGTTTGTTTCCCTTATTTTTTATAGTATATATGATATATAGATTAGAAAATAAAAAATCCTCTATATAAAATGAAAACGTTTATATATCAAGAACTTATTTCTTTTTGATGCTATTATATTTAAGAAGCTTTCCTATGTCTTTTAAGGACTTGCTTTATTATTTATAAAAGCAAATATTTAACATTGAATACTAAAATTAATTATAGATTATTCAACTGCAGTATGGATGAAAATAGGTTCAGTAATGTCTTTCGCTGGTGAAACATTTTAGACATAATAACAATTTGACATTTGAAAGCATTAATATTTAAAACTCTGCTATAATTAGGAGCATTGCATATAAATCGAACCAGTCACTTTGCCTTATTACCTTCAAATTAACGTAAACAGGTAATATGGTATATAAATAACTATAACTCAGAAATTGCCACTGTAATTCTTTTATCACTAATTAGTATGAAGTAATTGATCGTTAAAAATGTCAATAATTTTTTAGTTATTGAAAAAAATTAAATTGCAATATATCTGGTTCTACTCATGCAATATGAACAATCTAAGGTTTATTTATTTATTTAATACCTGCAGCTAACAGCTTCCGCCAATTATAGGCTAGGGTTCCTTATAAAGGGCTTGAGTAAGCTTTCATGTGATTGTAACGCAACTTTATCTGTTACAAATAATTAAGAATTTCCCTCCCCACGTTAAGTGCCAAAATTTGAACAAAACTTGATTTTGAATAAATAAAATAAAATAAAAAGTACACTGCACAGTCAGATCCTCAAAACTTCAAAAACCCCCTTATTGCTTTCTACAGGTGTCAAAGTGTAACATTGCTTACCTAATACAAGAAAACACAACATATGTACGTTTAAAGATACCAGAAAGTTTTATTTTCCGAACAATTAATTCTCACAAACTGCAAAAGTATTTTGATTTCACACCTCTTTTAAACAACAAAAAAAACATGTATAAGTATAAAATAATACCTAGAATAATAAAAAAAAATTAAACTATGCTAAATATATAAAAATCCAGGTAGTATCCCGATATCGGCTCCCCTTTTACATTTGACGTACAACTAAATGTTATTAAGTCCTACCTTATAAATATATAAAAGTACGAAAAATCTATTTATTTTTGGGTACTTTAAAATTATATAAAATAAAATTAAATCAAAATCAATTATAAATAACCGCAAAAATATTGTCCACACAACTTTATTTTCTTCTACAGACGATCTGGTGTAATTTATGTCGATTATTACATTACTTACAATGGTCACACCCTGGCATAATAAAACTCGAGAAGCCCCATAAATTAAAATGGATGGCCCACACTATCAGGATTCGATGTAATAATATTTTATGGTGAATTTTTCACAATACTACCAGACCCTGTAACAATATATAAAATTGTTACGGAATATTCTAATGAACCCATAAATTAACATACCTTTACGGGTCGATTTGGCGTCTTATCCAAAATTTGGGAAACGTTTATCGATAGCACTCGATTAACTATTAAATTATAGATTCACACAGAAAAAAAAGCATCTACTACTAGTGGTTCACCAACACAATAGATTATTATATTAAAATTTAAAACGAACTTTATTTTAAACACTTAGGGCAGATAATCCCATGTGTTTCCTATAACACTTAAGACGGAAGTTGGCCTGCACTAACCCTGGTCGAATGACCATCCAACCCCGAATGATACAACTTCGGTCAGTACCTACAGTTCTTTCAATATTGTAATATGTAATACATTTTGGAAATAGTGGTAACATTCAAAAGGGTAATAGAAACAGGATACAAACAAGATTAAAATTGATAGAGAGAATTACTTGATCTATTGATGTGATAATAATGATTAAAGTATGCCGGCTAAATAAACTAGATTGACTTATCTTTTTAAAACTAAAGCATTGCTTAACTCTATGGAATGCAGTGACATGCATCCTAATTGGTGGACGTTCCGGAAGGAGTCCTTTCCCAGTAGGCTATTTTAGAAAGTATAACAAAGAATAGTTTTGTATTCACTAAAGAAGAAAAAGGAAAAAAAATGATTTACGCCATAAAAGTGTAAAATTGTGTCACGTCTCATGATGACAAAGTAAATACTTTTTAATTATTGTATAGCTTTTAAGGTCATTTGATAAAGATGATACATATATGATATTAAGGTAATATAATAATTGAGATAATGCCTTCAATGTTTTGTGAAAAATATTATTTTAATATATTCATGTACCAAACGTATCAGAAATCACAAAACCAATCACTAAACCGATTGAAAGTACGTTTCTCAAGATATGAACTAGTACAACATAGAGGCAGTGCGTCACGAGTGGGAGTTGTCGTGTCTAGGGACGTAGTTAAGGGTTCAACTTAATAATATAATGAACATAAAATAACTACACACTAGTACGAAGCATTAGGACAGTCTGGTGACCACCAAATTAACTTTGGCAGGTTGTAGACATAACTACTCGTAAGTAAGAAGGAGGGAAGTCAGGCAAACGCTGTGTCAATCGCAGCAGTTCTAAATTTACTCTATAGGTAAACTAGAAGCAAAGTAGAAATAAAGTTACTTACCCGAGGCCAGGCTCCAAGATGACGGTGAACTCCCGAAACAAACTAAGTTCTTGTAGAGCCAAAACCTCGTTTATAAACGATTCGTAAACCCAAGATCCGCAGAAGAAAGCTAGCGGGCGATGCTAATGTTGGCGACTTTACAAGGTCACAGTGCGCAAATTGCTCTCTTTCTAAGAGACAGGATGCAGGTGTCTAGTACAGCTGTGCACTAGGATATTTTTAGCAGTAAGCTTGAATGAGATTAGAAATATGTGCACAACCTTGAAGAGCATTTATACTATTGAAAAGTTCTTTTTAACTAATAACAAAATGCTGTTTAAATCATCTATTAGTAAAGAGAAAACATTCACTTAACACACATTAATTTAATCTTAACTAATTTACAAAACACAATTATAAACTAACTATTAACTATTATTTATATTTAATCACAATATTTATTTCACACACATATAAATTCTAACTTAGATATTTATTTGTTACCACTGGCGTCTACTAACTCGTCTAATTGCTCGCGGTTAACTAATTGATTCCCTTCCGCGCCAGCCGGCGTTTATATACCGTACATTCTTCTAGAACATGCACTAGATTCTTCTAGAAGGTCTATTGATTTTTCGCGCCGTCTATAACTCACGCTGATAAATCACACATACAGGCGCCGGCGAACCACACATACAGGCGCCGGCGAACCACACCGGTAGATGTTGATGAGTCACGGCATTCTCGAACATTCGACGGCGGAGTTCAAAGGGCTGACCGCGCTCATTACACTATTTAGTTGAAATGCAACTTGAAAAATTTCAACTTTTCGTCTGTGACAATTCTAGATTGGAACTTAGTAATCAAGCTGGCATACTATTTAATTGAAGTAATTATTAAGCATTCTTTTGAAACTGGAAGCGGCAATGAAGCTTTGTTGTGTCTATACTGTTGTAGTTCAAACTTTGAGTTATCTCATCAGGCTTGAACAAAGCAGTAGAAAAAATGGCAAATGAAAAATTTGTTTTCTTTGTTGACCATTACTGTTAGGCAAACTTGTTGATAATAGTACACCTCTACTCCCTGACCTCTGTAAGTGCATGTAAAAAATGTATAGAATTACGGTTGTTCCACCAAATATTAATAATACTCATCAATAAACACTTGTGCAGAAAAACTTGATATAATCTTCCTGTACTAACTATTTTTCCTTTACGTGGCTAGCAAGTTCGCTACGAAAAGCCGAAGCTCTATGTTTTAAATATAAGGACGTTCCAACTTTGCCCATCTCTGTCCAATTACTAATGTCAGGGAAAATAGTACTTAAAAATTACTAAAAAATTATAACTTTTTATAAATACTATAAATAGGTTTATCAGACGAATTTTCTACAAAAAACATTATTTTTTATTACATGGTTTCTCAGGTCAGAGAATAGTCTCTTTACCTTATTTGTTAATTTTATTTTACGGTAGCAGTCTTGTAGCACAAATACTTTTTTCTTTATCATTTTGCTGTACAGTTGTTATCAAATTTAATATTTGAAATACTCAAATTTTGGTATTGATAGTATTGACTAGTATACGAGTTTATTATATTGAATTTTAATTTAAAAACTAAACATTGTTCTATGGCATGATACTCAAATCCTGGTGACGGTGCTTCTAATCTGGAAGCTGCAATATTCAGTATTTTTAGTACATGGACATATTAAAATACATGCATTTTTCATGCATGCATGCAGAATTTCTACAAGACACAATCTTAAATATCTTTCCAAACATCAGAATTCACGGATAGGTACAAGATTTACAAGATAGGTTAAGATTAGAAGTGTAAACATTGTCGCGACCACCGATATCACGGTTTAAATCAAAACAAGTGATCTTGGTTTTGTAGTTAAACAAATTGAATATATTATTTTTGGGCGAGGAATCAGGATGGCGGAGCATCCTTCGTACCTCATGGCACCGATTGCTATGATCATTTGGCCGACCCTATTAGAATTTAGCAGAATCTGTGGGAATTCCACCCCCAGTAGGGATTTTTATCGTGCCAAACATCGCATTGACACGGGACCTACAGTTTTACTTCTTATCCGAGAAGAAGGCATGTTTATAATTTTTCTCCGCTATGTAAATAATGTTAATTAGATATATACAATCCTGAAAGTTTAAAAGCACTAATATGTGCTTTTTGCCATCCACAAAGTACTACCGCGCAGTAATACATGAAAAATGGCCGATTTTTCAATACTTAGCACATTTCGGAAGTCTTAAATAGAACACCCTGCATATTTGTACATTCTTGAAATCAGAATATGGTCTTAAATACCACTGCACTATTTTCTTATCAATTCTGCCTACTTGATTTTCTAAAGCTATTTTTGTTTTTTGAATCTATCGACTGCATTTATTGAGAGTTTTTTTTTTAAATTATTTTAGTATATACAAAGACTCGAAAGTTCCAAAATCATTAATTTGTAAATAACTCATTGTTTTAAAATTTAAATCATCTTTTAGATACCCAGTATTTATATGCATGCTACTTTTCGCACCAAATTCACCAATACCTTCAAATCGAAAATCGGTTTGATTTTAACCCAGATACAACATTAGAACATACAAAAAATACTGCAGTCGTATGTAAAATCATCTCCTGATCCCAAAACTGTAAGATTATACAGGATGTTCATTTAATAAGTTTTCAAAGTAGGGATCTTTAGTATAAGTTTTCAGTCACCTATCTTAAAAATTTTGGAAACTATAGCTTGTCTAATGATTCCGTTGACACCCGGTATATGCAAAATTGCATATTTCTTTCAAAGTATCATTCGGTCTCTTATGTTAGTTAAAAAGCTGTCAAAATTTAGGAAATTTAGATCTGTTACAACATTCGAAGCACTGTACAGATGTTAATCAAAGTTGAGCGTGGTTAATAAACCATCGATCCCTTCGTTAAATTAAGCCTCTGTTAGTTTGAAGAGTTTTAAAACTTATTTATTTTGTAAATAAACCAAATTAATTAAAAAACTAACTAGAACGTGTGTTATCTGTAGTTGCAAACCGATCTCTTCAAACGACAAACATTATAATATTCGAATAGTCTGAATTCATGTTAGCACTGTAAATGGCGATAGAGTTTGTTGTGCCTCAAGTAATAGCTCATATTCAGAGTGGGTAGTATAAATGATATTAATATGCTTATAAATCATATGATAATATTAACCACCTATCAACTCTCCTTAAATGCAAATACTGTATGCAGCTTTGTAACATTTCCGTATCTGATTTACCTACATGACGCGTTTCTATTTTATGAATGCAAACATGTACAGAATACCACAAGTATCAAAATACATTCAGGGGGATTGATTCAGAATTCACTCAAATTGTGTTATTCTATTGATCCTATTTTGAAATAAATGTGTTTGATTTGTATTAGGACCATTAAAGGAATTTACGACATTTAATTTATTTATATAAAAAATAACTTTGTAAAGTCAATTAGGTGCAATTGAAGAATATTCTATCAAGTTTATTACTCTTTTCAGGAAAACCTAGCAAAAACCAGAAACACTTTATTCGGTAAAAAATAACAACTATTGCAACATACAAATTACAAAATTAACGTAGTGATAAGTTAAGATGAAAATACGTGTTATTATAGAATTAACTTCCGAAAACATTTGATACATGTTGTTGCGCTCTAATCCCCTTAATGGACGTGGTACAATACAGAACAAAGATTAATGGAGGTTCTGTATTACAGTACGCTGATAAACATCCAGAAGTGCTGATAGGCTATCTTGGACAGTTGTATCATGCTTGTGCAGCAGTTACTTACTTTAACAGAGTGTAATAACTTATATTGGAGCTTTCAAAGCGTCATTTTAGCTATAAAAGTGGTAGAATTTTCGAAACGACTAATTTTCAAGTTCATGTTTTTTCTGCATAACTAAAATGACAATTAGTTATAAGATTGCAATTAGTAATTAAATTATACCATAAAAGGGCTAGTGACTTCATTACACTGTGGTAAAGTATAATTATAAGAAGTGTAATTTCTTAAATAAGCTAGTAAAAAACTTTCTGCTAATAATTTTAGCTAAAATCTAGCTAGCGTTTGTGAAGTTTAAAAATTTATTTTATTTGTTGGTTTCTTGCAATTGCTGACGTAGCTTTCAGAAACTTTAGATAATTAAGTGTATGATTAAATTAAATACGTATGTGCCAATTATCTCCCATGTGTTATAATATAAGATTGCTAATAAAGAAACTTGATAACAATGTCTTTTCATCTTTGATACTATTTATTGCTTTTACGTACAGTCCTAGATAAAGTTTGATATTACGTCTTGTTACTTTCGTGTATGGGAGTTTTCAGCTTCAGTTGAGCTGTATATCGTATTATCGTGTAATTGTTTAAAAGGTATCCTGTTCTTTAATGGTTTTCTTCTTATTTCTTTTAAGTTGTATCTGTTATAACAAACTACTTTATCTGTAGAATTCTTTCCTTCAAGATTATGAACTGTTATGAACTTCAAAGTGATTTGTACTTGAAATACATAATAGTTATTTAGGTACCAGGGCGTTATGATGATGGTAATGCCAGGAGGCCGACGATGTTCCAGTCCGATGACATGAAGTCCCTAGGGATGGAAGTCGCCCGATGGGCATTATAATTTAGTAACGCTCGTGGTGCATACAGGATTTTATTTTTCACGAGAATATGTACAAGTAAAAAATTAGTTTTAATTTATAATTGTTGGCTTTGCCAAGGAAGTTCTTTACATTTATTAAACTAGGAATTTTTATGTGTGTCGGATGATATTTAAATAAGAATGTTTACTAAATTTTAAAAGTCAGTATGAAATTTTTAATTCAAATGTTTTTGATGTTTTGTTGTTGGTTGCTACCAATATGAAAACAAAAAATCTTAACACCATATGTCATCTAAACTTCTAAAGGATAAGTTAATTTTATCTAAGAAATTTCTACAAAGGTCGTCACAAAATAATTCCTGGATCACGCGCCTAGAAATTACGTTACAAATACTCATGTTCTTATTCCGTTGCAACACACTCATACGCAAACAGTTTTTGGCCTAATGATCCGGATTACTATTGAACCTAACGCTGGTTCCGATTGCAAAGTAAACGCTGGGCAGGCGTTCTAAACGACAATGCCCGCTTATAATACCCTCGGTATAATAGGTATATGTATATTTATTATGGTTACCATTCGTAGCCATAAAGGCTTTCTGCCGTAAGCGCTGTACTTTTCGCGAGACATATCCACATTGCTGTTTCTCGAAACCACCGTTAGTACTACACATACTTAGAAACCTTTCCATGCGTCCGTAACAGTAGCATATTCCAGCTCTCCTTTGATTATGATTATTGCAGTAGCAAACACCGCCGGTTCTTGGAACCTTTAAAAATTAAAATCACTTAATTAATATAATAATGTGGGTACGAACCTTTAAATTGTTTTCATACCAAAAGAAACCTGTTTTTATGTCATGTTTTTTCTTCGGTTCAATTAGCAGTTTGCACCGCGTAGTGGCGCTAGCTATCAGGACCACTTCTAGGACCACTCTGTAGGACATAAACCCAGAACAAGCTCGTTGTATTATATATGGATTCTATAATTGTAGTGATCCACAGCAGTCTGTAGAATAACAACACTTTATTGTTTTCTTCCATTGCACATGAGAGCCAAGTACATTTATTTACGGTCAAAAATATTTTTAGCACCTATTTTACTTGTATAATTCTACTGCTATCCATTTGTAAATATAGTAGAAACAAAAAACAGGCGAAACATAAAGTTTGGGTTTAAGATTTTTACTTTCATAATCCGCACATAAGTGAAAATTTAAAGAAATGTCACTTCGGTGCTTTTGCTCCTGACCCCTTCAATTGTTTTATTAAATCGAAAGTAAGTTTTGAATGACAGTTATTGTCAAAAATCGTATTTAAATCAATTGATAACTAGACTGGTTCTTCCTGGTACTAGAAAAAGAATTCACCAATTGTCGTGCCTTCGCGATATCGTATATTTTTTAAACTCTCCTAGCGGACCATACCAGAGACACTACTTTGTCACCTAGATACATTCATGATTATGAGTACATTACCTAATAATTACATGTAATTTATCTCTATTTATTTAACATTTACTACTCTACAAAGAGATTTAGTGTGTACATTTTATACTATACTAGTGCCTGGATTGTAAAAAGTATATAACTTATACCAAATACTTTAATATTATTAATATCGGAAACTTATTTTGAAAAATGGGAGACAAAATTTAATTTAATTTATTTTTCGTTAAAAAAATTGTTGCTAAAAATGTTTATTTTTTCGTAAATTTACCGAAATTTTCGGTGGTCAAAAAAATGTTTCAACCAAAAGTTTCTTACAATTTGATGTACTATAAGATTCCAAAAAGAAAAATTCAAGAAATTCAACATGGAAAAAGGCGACAGATCGACAGACAGACAGACAGACTTCACGAATTCAGAGACGAACTTTTTGTTCGTCGAAAATCAATTTGGTCAGATTTAGTCTGTTATGCAGAGAAATGTAATTGAGATGTCGTAGAACCTGTTGAACACCAAATACATGTCTACCATATTTCATGCAATATAAGTTTCAAAATCAAAAATAAAGCTTTGAACTTTACTTTACAGTGTGCATTGGGCTTTAACATCTCTAAAACTGTTTCTACACAGTCATCAGAAATACAGCTCGGTGACAGTAGAGACAAATTTTAATCCTCTTGCTCTATTGCATTTCAAATAAGATGCTAAATAAGTGCATCTTGCAAAATGCTAAGACTTCCTCAATCCCACTATTACTTACTAGTACATTGCCGTTAAGCATCGTCTTAGTAACAACCTACTGATTATTTAAGTTTCAAGTTTTACAACTGAATAAAAACAATTTGGGAATAGACGAAAAACTATTATTTCCGCTTCTGCATTTGGAAGTAGGTTTTTCAATTTTCATTAGAGAATTGAAAGTTGATAATACATGATATACCTAAGCGTGGCCTACCAGTAAGTAAAAAATCAACAGCATCCAGTCGATGCATGTGTGGAAGATTGGAATTTTCCGATATGACAATTGTCTTCAGATCCATGTATACTTTGTTCGGTTCAATATACAAAACCTTGGCAATACTTTATCGAGGATTTTGGAGGAAAATACATCAAACGAAAAATATGTATATCCATACAGCTGTTGGCAACCGTCCACCTAAGATTTGTTTAGATTTAGTTTCCGGTCATACCTTCGTCTAACGATTTAAATAAGTAGAAAATAATCTATCGTCAAAAACATATTTTTCTTTATATTCTCTACATTTTGAAGGTAAAATGCCATTGGCCTTACTAATGTTTAATATTTTCTATTTGTGTTATATTAATTATGAAATATAATGAAATATAATATAATAATGTATACTTTTAAGCTTTTTAGTATAGGAAAACCAAATTGTCCCAATTTTATTTGCACCTGACTTATATATTTACATAAATGCATAAGTTATTAGAAACTCAGCAGGTAGATTATAAGTATAAGTAATAATGCTTCTATAATATTGATCACCACGTTAAACTTGTTACAGGCAAACATCACATAATGTATAAGGTTGCTCTTACTTCCTGCAAATTTGCATGCAACTTGCAAATATTTGAATGTATTTAACAGCATGCAACAGTTTACCTAATAGTTTAAACTTGAATTAAGTACATTGATCTGTGAAATATTCATTGCTTACTTGATAACTTAATTTAACTGATTAATCTGTTCCGTTAGTAACTAAAATGAGTTATTTCATTTTCAGGATAGATATGAAATAAATCAATTGCGGTGAATATCAGGTAGTCGGGGAACAGCGTGCTTAAATTCGACATGGTCGTCCGGGCTCGATGACACGCGCGTTTTAAAAACTGTTTTTTATGTAAATGTTCCTGCTGAATCCGAAGGGCATCCGTCGATTTGGAATGACTTTTGCCCTTAAAAAGTCATTTTTATGTAAAAATTTTAAAAATAAAAACCGCACTTCTCAGTTTGCATCGTGTAACAGCTAAAAATTCACACAAAAATAAAAGTCCCACGCATGGGTGCCAATTGTAACATAACTCATTACACAAATGAAAAGGAATGTTCTCATCAAAACAAGCTCTGCGATGGGCGCTAATTGTAACATTTAAAAGTTTCTGTACACACAAATTGCTCAATACTTAGTAGGTCTGATTTCCACAACTTACTAATTATAAAGAGGAACAAGGGTGTTATAGACATAATAAAACAAACGTTGGGCGCCATTTGATTCCTAGTCACTAGTTGTAACTTCAGAATTTGCCACCAAAAAGAAATGCTGAAAGTATTGATAGAATTCAATAACTCATCAATGTTAGTTGAATTTTTGTTATTCAGGATTACTTATTTCATTAACTTTTGCAAGTAAATGATTCCACATCATCACAGTATGGTTTGATTCAAATATCAGTTTATTTGTAAATAAAATATTTTTGTGTCCCTTGACAATAATAATAGTTTTGTTAAAAAAAACCCTAATAAGAATTTTTATTGAAGGAAAAAATATATACATACATTTACATATAATACAGAGAAAAATGGTACAGATAATTTTACGTAAACTAACTCTAATCAAACAAGGTATTCTTTTTTTCTGGATACATTGGTCGAACTTTACAGTTTGTTAACGTTTCACAAAAAACACTAACCACCAGGTGTAAAACACAGGAAAAACTTGGAAAATATAATCGCTGATACCTTCTTTTGATCCAAGATCAACGAATTAAAGTTCACAATAATTGTTTTTAAATTGCCATTTCATTAGCAATCTCTTTATGAATCACTAAAAACCATATAAGTTCAACGACGGTTTCCATTGATTATGAAAGTTTATTGAAACGCCACTGATTGTGTCCCAGGATTTAAAAATATGATTTCATTATTGATTTTAACGCAACACTTTATTATATAGTGTCCTGAATTATTTCAGCCAACAATATCGAAAAGATTAATTCTTTATTATCAAAATTAATTAATCCTCAAATTTTCTTTATGAATTCTAATTACCACTCTTAGGAATAATTTTAGTGGTTACTACAACATTATATTAAGTTTGTTTATTTTTAAACCATTATTTAAATTTCTATCCTGTATTATTAGCTGCGTTATTGATTGATTTGAATTAATTTGAAGATCTAGTCAACGATAAAACCACTTCATTCATTCATTCATTCTGGGCGTGGTCTTCACTCTTCACCCAGTGCACTAAAGCTCTAGGCTTATTGTGCCCCAAGAAGTAATTTACTCCATCAGACCTGTATCGCCAAAGAAGTTGAGGATACAGTTGATTGGTGCTGAAGCAATTTCGCTCGGTTCAACGTACTGAGCCCCGAAATGTTTAAATCTTTTAGCCCCGAGGGCTGAACATTCACATTGGACGTGTAGGGCTGTCTCTTCTTCCTCTTCACATAGCCTACAGGTTGCATCATCGACGATATTCATTCTGTTGAGATGTTTATTAAGGCTACAGTGTTCTGTTAATAGTCCTGTTAAATGCCTTAGTTGTTTCCTGCTCAGTCTCAGCAGTTCCTTTCTCTTACTGGAAGGGGACATCATTAGTGTTTTAGACGTCCTGTGCCCCTGTAATTTCTCCCAGCAGGTTTTATGTTTATCTTTCAGTAAGTCTTTGATAATCCCTCTTGCGGTTAAATAAGGGACCCATGTACGTTCAGGACCTATTAATCTCTGTTCGGAAGCTTGTTTTGCAAGTTGATCAGCTTTTTCATTTCCTTCATAACCCTGATGTCCTGGAACCCACTCTACGCAAACATTGTTGCGTGTGGCCAGTATCATCAGTGCTTCTGTGCAATTAAGCACTACCCTTGAGTGAATTTCAGTACTTCCTAAGGCTTTTAGTGCCGCTTGGCTATCCGTTAAGATGGAGATTTGCCTGTTTTCAAAGCCCCTCTCTATCATACTTTGTGCACATAACATTATGGCTGTTATTTCAGCTTGGAACACGGAAGTAAGCTTCCCCAGGTTAACACATATTTCATTCCCTGTACTTTGTCCAAACACTCCTGCTCCAGAGCTGTTTTCTGTTTTGGAACCATCTGTATACCAAACAGATCCTTGTCTTTGAATCAACTCTCGTTTTCGTTCTTCATCACCCCTCTCAGGTATTTCAACCCTAAACGATTTTCTGAAGTCCCAAACGTTGTTGATTTTATCAGATTGCATATTGAGGATACTGTTTTTTCCCAGTATATTAAAGATCTCAGAACTGGGTCCGAAGCTTCGTCTCCCTATCCCATGATCGCTTATTTTCAGCCTATATGCAGCTGCCAATGCTTTTGATTCCTCTACTAGGTGAAGTGGAGGTAGACTTGTAGGTAGCATTGTTTCCATTGAGCTGTGGGCGTAGATGACATTGCCCCAGTAATACCTACACAGGCAAGTCTTTGTAGTTTGTTTAATTTATTTATTACCACTCTGTTTCTGGTTTTGTGCCACCAGATAATAGAGGCATAAGTGATTGTTGGTACAACCACTCTTGTGTATACTCACAAGGTCATGCTTGGTTTCAAGCCCCAAGTTTTGCCGATTGTTCTTTTGCAAACCCATAAGGCCCTTGTGGCTTTGTTAATTATCTTCTCCAGATGAGGATTAAAGGACAATTTGATGTCTAAAATGACGCTCAGATATTTTGCCTCTTTCCCCATAGGTAACTGTTGGTCCCCTATTCGTACCTCCTTCAAATCTTGAAGGTTTCTTTTACGTGTGAAAGGTATGACCGAAGTCTTAACCGGATTAACCGAGAGTCCTTCTTTCAAACACCATCTCTCCACGGTTTTCAGGGCCTGCTGCATCAAATTTGATATTACTTCCCCGACTTTCCCGTTTATGAGTATGGTTATATCATCTGCATATCCTTACGCATATATTCCTTTCGCATTTAGTTCAGCGAGAAGGTCATCAATTACCAGGCTCCAAAGAAGAGGAGAGAGAACTCCTCCTTGAGGAAACCCTTTTGTAACGATAGCCTCCTTGGTATAATTTCCAAGGGCTACTATGATTTTCCTGTTTTTTAGTGCCGCAATAACCCAGCCTATTATAGATTGGTTTACGCCACGCTCAATCATTGCTCTGGTAATTGAGTCAAAGGAGGTATTATCAAAGGCACCCTCTACATCCAAGAATACTCCTAGGGCAATCTCCTGGTTTTCAATTGCCCGTTGTATTCTTGTAGTTAATTCATGTAAAGCTAATTCACAGGATTTACCCGATTGATAAGCAAATTGGTTTCTATGTACAGGTGATTCCCTCAGAATATCGTCCCTGATATGTCTATCAATCAGTTTCTCCAAGGTTTTGAGGATAAATGACATCAGGCTGATGGATCTGAAGGCCTTTGCCTGGGCATAAGAATTATGCCCTGGTTTAGGTATGAAACAGACCGTGACCTGTTTCCAGCCACTTGGTATGTACCCAAGAGCCAGACTTGCCCTATATACGGCACATAGTGGTGAAGCAAGTTCCTCCAGACCATGCTGTAGTAATGCAGGAAAGATGCCATCTATTCCTGGAGACTTAAATGGTCTAAACGAATTGATTGCCCATGTAAGTCTTGTTATATTGATTAGCCTTTCGGCCAATCACCATTCTTCTCTTCTTGCCCGAGTGATTGGTATTCCTGACATATCATCGTCAGGATTTGTTCCAGTGTCAGTAACACTGCCTGGGAAGTGAGTCTCTAGCAAGAGCTTAAGAGTTTCCTCCCCAGTTTCCGTGTACTCTCCATTAGGCTTCTGTAATGAGCCCAATTTTACCTGGTTTACTTTTAATAGGGCTTTTTGCAGTTTTGCACAAGTGGGTGTACATTCAATTTCCCCACAGTACTTCCTCCATGAAGCCTCTTTTGCCTTCCTGACCGCATATCCGTATTTCAGGTTAGTGGTTTTGTACTCTGCCCAATCCCCCGTTCTTTTTGCTTTGTTAAACAGTTTACGCACTGTTGCCCTAAGCTTAGAGAGTTCATGGTTCCACCAAAGGTTCCCATTTTTCTCTCTTTTTACTCTTAGCGGGCAGCTGTTTTCATATGCTACTGTGATAGCTGATGTGACATAATTGTTCATCGCTTCGATAGCATCTGTTGTTTCAGGTTGCTGTAGACAGCCTTCTAGTCCTAGAGCTAGGTTCTGCTTAAACATTCCCCAGTCACAAGATCTAGGATCTCTGTAAGTACTAGGTTTAGCCCTATTCGAGTATAAGTCGAACCTGATATATCTGTGATCTGAGAGTGACGGCTCGTTAACAACGTGCCAACTTTTAATCACCCTACAGATCTGTGGTGTACCTATTGTAATGTCTAAGACTTCCTTTCTTGAAGAAGTCACAAAGGTTGGTTCATTACCTTCGTTAGCAACATTTAGATTATTGCAAGCAATAAATTCTAAAAGTGACTCACCTCTAGCGTTGTTTTCTGTGCTGCCCCATACCTCATGGTGTGCGTTGGCATCACATCCTACTAACAAGTGGACTTTATTGCTAGTACAATTCCTGACCAGGACTCCTTCCTCTGTTGGAGGTAGTCCTGGTTGATCATATGAAAGGTAGGCTGAGCCTACAATTAGGTCTCTTGCAATTCCTTCCATGGGTGTTTCAATTTTTGCCACTACTAGGTCTCTGGTGATGAGGCCTCATAGTGGTATTAGATGTAGGTTCTTCTTTGCAATGATACAAGTCCTAGGATGCTCGTCAACCGGGCACAATAGTTCCCAGTTAGCAGGCAATCCAAGTCCTCGTATCCGTCCCCTGTAAATCCAAGGTTCTTGTATTAGTGTCAAATCAATATTATTATACCTAATATAGTTTTGTATAGCAGCAGAAGCTGCCTTACTGTGATATAAGTTTACCTGAAGGACTTTTATAGTGGTAGTCCTTGGTTTTTTATCCATTATGCCCTTAAAGAGGTTCCACTAAGGGCCCCTCTGGTACTTCTTCTGTCTCCATCTGAATGGGCTTAGTTTCTGAAGTCGATGGTAGAGGCGGTGGTGTCGGTATACGTCCCTCCGTCTCACATGTTTTTGGTTTTGGTTGTTCACCATCCTCACCCTTTTGGCCGAGCAGCTTAAAAGTGACTCTAGAAAAGTTTAAGAACGGTGGTCTGTCCAGTTCTGAGATTTTTGCCCAGGATTTTCCGTCCAAAAGTATGATAAGTTGTTGACCTTTTGGATCTGGTTTTTTGTCACTACCTAACTACCCGCCGGGTTCTTATACGGAGCCCTGGGTTTTGGACCCGAAGTCTTTTAATAATTTTTTCCGGTTCCTCAATTGGACCCGGAATCCACGTCATTACCCTTACTGCTTTGGGAACGTCCTTAGCGTCGATGACACTAAGTTTCGCTCCCTCCCAGAGGGTACTGCTCTGTATGGCTTGTCTCAGTCAGTCCACAGTGGGTCGATCAAAGCAAGATACTTGGATCAGTCCCCCCTTGTGTCTTCGTTCTGAGAACCTAGGTGCAGGTCCTCCTTCTTCAATTTCATCCATTTTTGTGATTAGAGCGGCCCTAATAAGGTTCGCCTGATCTTCGCTTATTACCGTCTCAGGAAAGGCCTCGGTTAGGAAGGCCAGCATGATGTCAGTCAAAGCGCTTTTATAGGAGACAGAGGTATCTACCTCCCTACTTTTTTTAGATGTCCTGATGTCTTTAGCAGTGCTGCCATCAGATCGGTTCCTCTTCTGAGCCCCTGTCTTTTGGCTAGCATCCTCAGGTTTTTTTTAAACCACTTGCTACACTTTTAACAGTAGATCTACGAACTTTATAAGATTATTGATTCGACAGAACCTAATTTAAATCTCCCTAAACGATTTATATATCGGATTCCTTCAAAGTTTTCTTAATCACGTTATTAATCTTTTAATTAAATGATTATACTGCACTAAATTTAATTTTAACAAACCACGATACTGTGATTAATTGCCCTTTGACAAGACTGCCCCTGGACTGTTTTCGAAAGTCTCACGCTAACCCTCCACTCTCTTCGAGTGCTTGCAGCTAACTTACTCTTGGGGGTAAAATTACTTCGGCGTTGATATTTTTTAAGATTCAAAGCGGCCTATCCGCGCAAAGTTAACGTCTCTTGAGCCAATGAAAATTGAACACAACAAACATTCTAGAATTTTCGATTAAACGTCACGGTAATTCCCGCATCGGAAATGTGCCATGTAAAGAGTAAATCGATATTTTTGCACGTGGTCTTCAGACAATTTTGTTTTAGAAGGAATTTATATTTGTCTACGCTCTACAAAAATATATTCAACCCAACATTAAAATAGCACGTACGGGAAATAATAAATTTAACTAAATGTCAATTAATCCTTTTGTTAGAAGGGCGGCAACACGCTGGAATATTAATAAATTCATTTTTATCTGGAGACTTTTCTTCGAAACGACATTTGTAGTCGTGAAAACGCCTTAAAATAAACTTTCGCATATACAAAGACATCATTTGCTGTAATAAGAAGTCTACATTTTATTCTGGAAGGAATTTTATCTGTAATTTTATTCTAGAAGGAATGTAGCAAAAACAAGTACATCACGCTCCTTCATACATTATCATTCACACATCTTTCATACCTTATCCTGATCAGCTAAATATTATCTTTTTTAAGTTTATTTCTTTGCTGTTTCTTTATTTTTGGAGACTTTACCACTTGGTTTGTAACCCTTGCACTTTGATGAATTGATGTTTTGATCAACTTCTCATTTTTGACCAATTATTTTAATTATTCGATTGTCTTCTTGTTGTTATTTTTCACTACTAGTACACCGGTGTATTCTAATTATCTTATTATTAATACCAAACGTTATTTTGTATGAATTCTATGAAAACAAACTTATACTGTTTGATTACGTATAGGACTAGAAAATGAGGTTTTAATACCTTCTCATTTTCTTTAATTCACGCGGCATCGGTTAGAAAACAAATATTCTATAAACATTTCTGTACCAAATAACTATAAATGAATTCCATTAATTTAATTATAATTGATTTCGTTTGTTTCAGTTGAGGTTCCGTTCTTCATTCATCACGCTTATAGAGACATGAACAAGGGCTTTCGCATAAGGTAAGAATTTTAATTGAACAGCACGACTATAAATTTAACATGTTACTTTAACTTAAAAGTCTTAAGTTTTTTATATATATTTTAAGTTTTTACAGAACATTACAATTAATTTCTTAATGTTCAAGATTCTGATCCCAAGAAGAATAAATAATACTGCGAATAATTCATTTATAACAAGTTATTTTTAAGAAACCCTATAGCAACCCCTAGAAAAAATTACATATTATATTAGTTGTTTTTTTTTCGAATAGATTTTTAAACCACAGCGAATAATAATTGATTAAACGTAAATGCTAGATGCGGCTGCAACCTTCCAAACTGCATTAAAAAAGATACAACCACGTCCATTTAATCAGCAGTGCAGTTGTGGGATCAATCTTCTGTTAAACTGGTACTGGAGTTGTGAAATCAGTGGGTGGGCTGTCCTGAAAGTTGTTGTTCCTCACTTTCTTGTGCTGCTGGTTCAAATTTCTGGCTTTGTGAATTTGCCTGGTCTTGTTAATGAATTAGCAAATGTGATTGATCCTATGTTTTCCATTTCTCCGGCCATTCTAATAATCGAAGAATGGCCTTATTAGCTAATTATCAATTATTGGTAATTTACATTTCTTGATCTGCTACTTTTCACTGTAGTGTGGTTTACCTTTTTTAAATAAATTCATTAAATTAAAAATTTGGAAATTAAACTTATGTTACGAACCTTGAATTTGTTTTTATAGCAAAAGACAGCTTTATCTTATTTGCTTTTATGTCAGGTTTGCAGTTAATTTTTCTTGCTAGAAATGCATTGATGCAACTTTCAAACTACTTACAAAAAATCATTATTGTGATGGATGTTTTTTTAGAAGAAAATTATATACACTAAAGTAGCGTTCTAAAGTAACATCTCTTAACTTGAAGCACTTAACTAAGCCAATAAGACCGGGTAGTCGAAGAAATACCTTCCAAATTCAACGCCTGCCTCTCTTAACTTAATATCGTGCATTTCACGCACTAAAAAAGTCAAAAGTGTCGCGCATTGTTGAATGCCTTGCTTTGCAAGCTTCACTTTGGACCGCGTAGTGGCGCCTCCTGTTGCTGTACACTTCTCCAAAGCAGGGCAGACCGATTGATGATTGATACAAAAATAATTCCAGAAAATGTTGTATTCTTAAAATATTTCCTGCTATAATATCGATGTTAATTAACTGGATAAAAAATTTTAAAATGTAAAACATACATATATTTATGTGTTTATCAGGTTTAGGATTTGTAAGGTATTTACGCTGACTGTACTTTTAGATAGCATGGCCTTTCCACCTTTTCTATTAAACATCTGATAGATAAGAAATGCGTAATTTTATAACAATCGACATTCTGCACAATATATTTATTTTACAATTTGTGGCTCAAGTTATCATTAGTGTATTAGTGTATCAAAACATCCTAAATTTGTTTTTAATTGTCAAATAAGTTTGATTAATAAACCTTCTTTTCTACAACTGTTTATATTTATCTATTTGTAAATAAGATTTTATAAATTTTATTATATTCTGATTCTATTTTTATTGCGTCTAAAGAAAATGCATAATTTATTTATTTTATTCTCTGAACTGATAAAGTTTTTAAAACAACATTCACAATTATAGAGCTTTTTTAATATTACCATGTGTACTATCGATAGCGCTTTTCAATCAACTGTAAAATATATAAATTGAAACGCATAGGTCGAGGTTCACGATAAATCTGCGTCGTGTAATCATGTGTAGTACTCCCACTGTCAATGTTTGTTTTAAAAGTGTCAGTGGTACACTCAGCCTGCAAGATTTTCTAACATTTAGCTATTCCCTCGTCCCCCAAATCGCATCCATTTTCATAACAATTAGTTCTTAGAAACAGTAAAGGACAAACATATACGTAAATTTCTTTATATTATTTTGTACAATAGAAGAAACGGGTTTTAAAATGTTTAGTTATTTACGCTTGTAAAATATGCCCTGAAATCTAAGATTGTGTACGTTCGGGTGTGAATTATATGAGGGCCACGCTATATATTTTGCGATACAAGAAAACTACTTTTAGGAAAATGATTTTATTTATGTTCAAAGTAATCACCACCTACATCAATATCTTGCTCTCAAAAAATTGATGAATTGCTTCATCTATCTCATCCTCCGTCGTGAAACGTCGACCACGTAAATGTTTTTTTTTAGGTTAAAGAACAACCAGAAATCACACATGGCCAAATCAGGCGAATAGGGTGGATGTTCAATGATTCAACATTATTTTCACGTAAAAATTCAATTGTCTGCTTTGCAGTGTGTGACGATGCATTGTCGTGATGCAACATTAACCCGCGAATGTTGACTGACTCAAGCACTGCAGGTAAACATTTTGTGGTGTACCAGTTTGCTGTAACTGTACGTTGATTTTCAAGCTTGATTGCTTTCGCTAATCCTGTACTACGAAAGAAAACTGCGTACATAACTTTCTTGACAGACCTTTGCTTTTTCGCCATTGTTGGTGTTGGTGCATCTTCGTGAATCCACACACGGCTCTCCTGGCGGGCAGGAATATCATAAAATAGTATGTATGTTTCATCACCTGTTACTATTTTAGAAAGGATACGATGCCCACAATTATTTAACATTTATAACGTTTCCCTCGCGATTCTTACTCGCTCTGCGTTTTGGGAATCGTTAAGCGTATGTGGCACCCAACGAGTAACAATTTCTTTCATATGAAGATGATCATGTAAAATGGAATTTACTGTTGCGGATCCAACACCAAGAGTTGCCTCAACCGCTTGATAGGTGCATCTTGGATCTTCTTCGATCATACGTCTCACTCTCTCAATGTTTCCAAAAGTAACTGACGAACAGGGCCTACCAGCACGTTCCTCATCACCAAGCGATCCTCTTTTAAATTCGCTATACCAGCGAACCACAGTTGCGCGTGAAGGACTTTCATCACCAAATGCGCGTTACAACCGTTCAAGGCTTTGTTGTTCACTTAAACCGACCTTGAAATCGTAGTAAATCATAGCGCGCACATGTTCTCTTGACAAATCCATGTTTCGACACGACAAATCGTATGTACCACGTTTACTCTGTGACAGCAGCGACTCAACTGTTGTCAGAGCTTACTAATGAAGGATAGTGGTATTTAACAATGCCGTGTTGCCAGCTCTAACTCCTCTAGTTTCGTGGCGTCTCACAGTATACAGCGTGGCCCTCGTACAACAAAGAAGAGATATGACCGAAAAAGAGATATTCGGTAGTCGAATAATGCCGAATATGTTTCCGCCGTCCGTTTCACTGTATCACTTCGGTATCACTCACAGAACAGATCGTCCGGACAACGCCGTTATAGTATACTACTGATTAATAATAACAATAATAATATAGTACATTAAAGAACGCGTTTCATAACGCAAGATTTATTGCACGAGTATAAATTTAGAAAACGAGCCGCTTGCGGCGAGTTTTCTAAAGGACGAGTGCAATAATGACTTATGAAACGAGTTTTTTATGCTATTTTTTCTATTTTGCGCATTTTATTCCCTTTTTATATAATAAAAATTAGCAATTTCAAGATTTAGGGAATTTTGTTGTAGTTGCAAACAAGTTGACAGCACTGATATGACATTTGAAGTATTAGAGTGAAGTATTTGTCAATTTTCTGTTTTTCAATTTTTTTTTCAATTCTACCAACTTTGAAAAAGTTGGGCTATTAAAGCACCCAAATGAGCTATGGGTGTTTTGGGTGCTTTAACAGCTTTATTATAGACGCAAAATAGAAAAATAATAATTGCTACTTCCCATTACCTGGTGAGCCAGGCCCCAGAATTTATGAAGCTTGTGCGAGAGACAGATTAACAGATGATATTAGCAAAAATCCCATATATGTGTTCAGTAAGGAAAATTGCAGTAAACCTTAATCAGATCTGCCGGTACCAGCAGTCGACCCGGGCCGCTTGGATGAGAGAAGAGCACGCTAGTTTGCACACTACCAAGGCTTGATTGTAGTAAAGATTTATTAATCTTTAAAATTTAATACATTCTATAGAAAATAAGTTTTTACCTAAAACCATAAGTATTATACAAAACGGTATCTATATCATATATATCGTAGGTATAAAGAGCTACAAATATGTTTCCTCATTTTCCTCGAAGGTTGTCTAGATGAATAAGTTCCGGGTTTGGAGAAAAAAAGGTGTTCATTTAACATATCTCCAATGTCTTGTTTCAAAGTTGGAAAAAATAATTTTTGTTATATTTATTAAAATAGAACGGCTGCAGGGAATGCCAAATATTTCAGATCACATGTTAATTTAAAATAATATTTATTTATATAAGTAATATACAATTAGGTCTCCTCACAGTACAAATTGTGTAGCATTTTTCTTTAAAATATAGCAATCTTTAAACAAATTGTAACCAGTTGTTTTATACCACTACTTAGTACTTTTTAACTGGTCTAATATCTCGTACTTAATAGTTGCTGCACGCTTTTGATTTCAGATAACCTTAAATTAAATAGACGAGGACGAGAAAGTAGGCTTCACATCATTTTCTGCAATTCGTAAATTTATTTGATATCAGACCATATTTTTATATTCTACTAGTGTCATTATTATTTTAAAAATATAGTTTGTCTTTTTAAGCAAGAAAATGCACCTTTTACTTTAAAGTAAAAAGTGCGAATTAATTTCAGAAGTTTTGGATATTAGACTCTTCCTTCTCATCTGAAATTCAAGAACAGTGAGAATAAAGCTTTCTACTTTTAATACACAGTGCTGAATTAATTTACACTAATTAAAGATTACATTTACTAATTTGTAATTTTCCTCAGTTTAATCTTAGAGGATGTTCAACTACTGCTTTGCATCTTTACTTTTTAAAGCTTATTTTACAATTTTTCTTTTAAAGTATGTTCTGCTTTATAGATACTTCAAAAAGTTCAACTAAGACGTCCATTAACTTCTATGAGAAATAATCAATAATAAACAGGAAAGCTAATTAGCTTTCGTTAGATGGTGTTTAGTAAGCGCGTTAAGGTCATGTTAATAAAACTAATAAAACGGAATGCTGTATGTATGCAAAATTTAAACTAGTTGATGCTGAATTGCTAATATTTTACTAACAAAGCCTCAACGCAAAGATCGACGCTTTATTATTACATTCGTCGCTGAATATATACGACTGCAGTTTTTCGCGAACACTGAAAGCAAAAGAATAAAAATACGAAAGACTTTTTGTTATATACTGTATTAGAAATAATGCTTCAATTTTCTCCACTCGGAATATTTCGCTAAAAGGTAAAAAATTGTATTGGTGAAGGATGAAAGGAAAATTCTGCGTTCGCTGATATCTACATTGTTCGTCTATAAATAAACAGGGAAAACTAGGTTTCTTGAAAATTCATAACCGACGAAAGTGAAAAAAGCAGTGTGAGATTATTAGGATATTCTTATTATTAGTTTGCATTTTGAGAATTCGACTTTAAAAGTAAAATAAATTAAATTTAAATTAGATAAACTTTTTTGTTGTACTTTTGATTAACGATTTTATTTTTTCCATGCATTTTTAGTTTCTAGTTTCGCTTATGTGGTATTGCATAATAAAAGATGTGATAATTTACAAGATAAAGATAAAGATAAAGATACAAGATAAAAATGATATTACTGGAATAATAAATCTAAAATAAACGTCTTTAAGGAATAGTAAATCTAGAATAAACATCTTTTATCTTTAATCGTCTTAACCAATGTTTCTGTGAACGCAATCGTACGGGTGCTTATGGCATACTACCCTCAATGCACCCTAACTTAAGCTTTAACCCCCGCACTATTCAGTTTACATCCCACGCATATATCCATTGGGTATTTTTAATGCACCCTATTTGTTAGAGCCAAGCTTAAATATTTCAATATGAATTTTCGCGCCAGTCATACTGCACCCCGCAGCGAGCTGTCCACGTAAAGTACATAGTTTAGTTGTGTGTTGGCCTCAAAAAGGGTTGGACATGTTTGCATGTTTAACACTTAAGTTTAAATATAGTTATTAAAAGCATTAATAGACAACAGAGAAGGTGTTTTATTCAATCAACTCATCATTATTTTTTAACAAATAAACAATAATCAATATCGGAATTTTTATATGATGCATTCGCTTTTCCTTCATTTAACTTTACTTTTCATAATTTTCTAATAGAACTGTTGCATCTAGGGTGATTTACATAATTTGCCTTCTTTGCACAATTATGTCAAACCGTAATTTGAATGATCAGATGAAATGCAATGTTCTTTGAGAATCTTCTTCTCAACACTAATACAGGCGCGTGCTGGGTCAATTGTAGGGCCCGGGAAAATATTTCCTAAGAGTTCCCCACGACCCATTTCGGTTAATCTTTTAAGGGTAATTTATTTATTTAGATTAATTATTAGATCATCTATTATATGGGATTCATTAGTAACTGTCAATACAATTTTCACATTCTTCTTGCGGAAAGAAACTTACTGAGAATGAAGGTTGTTGTGGCCCCAAGTCAAGGAGATGAGAGAACCATGGAGGTCCTTTCCACTACAAACTATGATTTAGTAATTGTGAGGGGAAAGTCCGTGTGAGGCACTATCAACCAAATTATCTGCTGACGGAACGTAATACCATGACAAAGTAGCCACGATATCTTGAATGAAAGTTATTCGGTTAGCCACAAATGTCTGGGATGTCTTGCAAGCGATCGTATCCTCAAACGTGATCTGCTTCTTCAAAGCATCAATAAGATTTTACACCAATTCTGTTGCCAACACAGCACCGCACAATTCCAAACGTGGGAAGGAGAATATTTTTAGAAGTACAACTCTAGTTTTCCCGCACATCAAGAAAACAGATAGAGCCGTCAGAATATAGAACCTTTAAATGCGCTACAGGACTGTAACCAATTCCAGATGCAGCCGAGAATGCATGAAGTTCTTTTATGACGGCCGAGTGTAAACTAATGCATCTAGACAATTTTAAATTTGAAAGTTTAGGAAGTTCCAACTTGAACAAATTCCAGTTATTGATCACTGCCTCAGGAACAGGTTTGCTCCAATCTATTTTCGCCATCCATAAGTGCTGTATCAACCTTTTTGCAAAGAGAACCACTGGGGTTAGAAAGCTTAAAGGATCGCAAATTATCGCTACTTCCGATAAGATATTTCTTTTTGTGCAAAGGCGATCTATACTGTGACACAAGTAGAAAAACACTTCGGCCATGGGGTCCCAATGAAGACATAAAACTTTAATAAAGATAGGTTCTTCTTTGTCGAATTGAAGTGGCATTTGGACATCAGCCGCCAGTTACTTGCCCACTTACGCAACTCGAATTCATCGAATCGCATAAACTGTATTAACTTCAATTCAAGTTTCCCATATAGAATTTGCCGATGTTCAACAAACGGACCAATATTGGCAGCCAATATTGGGCCAGTGTTGAAATGGTAACATTGGCAAGTATTTGGACCATTTTACACAACCGAGATTGGGGCCCAATGTTGTTGATATGCTGATATAACTCTGGTTTCATACTGGCACAATATTGGCAGTATATCGGTTGCAGACCGGTACATATTAATGATCATTATTATATTTTTTAATTATATTATATTGTACACTGAGAAACATAGTTCGGAAAATCTATTAGTTTAAAATTAGTAGATCAAGAGCGTTAATATGACGACGCAGACATAACATGTATGAACCATTTTTCTCAGTGTTTAATTATATGGCTCCGGGCATTATAATGTATTATTATATTATTAATTGTTAATACAAGAACTTTGTTTATTAAACACAATAATTTTCTTAAATCAACAAAATCGTACAACGACATAGGTTTTGTTGAATAAATGTATTATTTTCTGTGTGTAATTAGCCAATATTAACTCAACAATGTTAATATGTTGGTATAACCGGTCTCATACTGGCACAATATGGATGGATATCGGTTGCACACCGGTGTATACTAATGATCGTTATTATATTTTTTAATTACATTGTATTATACACTGAGAAAAATGGTTCGTAAAAGATATGTCCGCGTCGCCATATTAACGCTCTTGATCTGTAATTTTTAAACTAATAGATTTTTCGAACTATGTTTCTCAGTTAACAATATAATATAAATACAAAATATAATAGTGATTATTATTATACACCGGTATGCAACCGATATACTACCAATCAGTGGCGTGCGGTGAGAGTTTAGGCTAGGGAAGCAACTACGATTTTAATTTTAATATACCTACCAGGTACAATAAAAAAAGAGTGCTATAATTATTAAGCTAAAAAGTTTTTCAAAGAAGAACTTACACTTTATACTTATGGAATTTGTTGACTATTATTCTTTATTTTTAAAAAGTACTACTATTTATTTATAATGAAACTCAATTTTCCGGTCTTTTTTAGCAAAATACCTGGTAGAGGTTTTAATCTTTGTTGTTAAATTTGAAAGTTCTGGTTTTGATGTGCCTTTCTCAACAATTTGTAATTTCTCTCCAAAACTGTATGCAGAAAATTGTTTATCTGATAATTTACAAACTGAACAACAAAATCGCCGCGATTCAGATGTGTCGGAAGTACTCGAACCTTGCACCGAAGCAACTGAATTTGCAATCATGACAATAATGCAGTTTTAAATTTGCAATCATAACAATAATGCAGTTTTAAATTTGCATACCGAACAAACTAAATTAAAAAGAATTATTTGTCTTTAAAAAAAATCCAATTTTATACAAATTGAAATACTAAGATGCTAATACAGTCTCATTCGCAGATTTACTTAACCAAAACTAAATCGAACAAATAACCAAATTATAATAAATAAACATTTGGGCACGGAGCACACTAAAAATAAAACGACCTTGTCTACCGCATCGTCCGTATACTACAACACTCCCGCTCGCCAAGGCCAGGAGAAGTGCAGTAAGCAACGAAATCAGTGCTTATATGCAGTGTATATGTAACACGTTTCAATCGGTATTACCTTTCCGGGCAAGTTTAATAAGCCTAATTTAAATTAATACTTTAAATAATTATACTTTTTATTGTACGGAATTGACATTGAGCTTAAATTTAAATAAACGATTACCATAATTTTATAAAAATACTTTTGTTAAGATTGGTTTTTATTTTTAATAAATCTTAAGCGAAGCATTGCTTCCATTGCTTCCATGGACCGCACGCCACTGCTGCCAATATTGTGCCAATATGAGACCAGAGTTATACCAGCATATCAACCAGTATTGGCTGCCAATATTGGGTATGGTAACCACCCAAGTACTTGCTAGTGTTATCATTTCGACAGTGTCCCAATATTGGCAATAACGGTGCCAATCGTGAGCCAATATTGATCCGTTTGGAAAATTTTATATCGGTTCTACGCAGAACCTACAAAATATCCTCAAATTACGTCATCAACATAAATATGATAGGCAACGCACCCGCATCATTAGGATACTTCGATTCTTCTAAATTAGCGAGTTCTTGAATGGTTCGCTCAGACTAAGAACGGGGAAGAAAATTAGATTCAATCGTCGCTGTTCGTCAGGTGCGGTCAAGTTGAACAGCGGCGAGGTATATTGTTTCTACTTTAAATATAATTTAATTGTTGGTAACTTAAATTCAGTCATGTCGTAGGGTTCTTGAAGGCATTTTTATAAAGGCACACCGGGAAACTCCCGGTATCCCGGTGGGCCAGCACGCGCCTGCACTAATACCCTACATGTTCGATAGTTAGTAACACTCATTTCTAATTTATCTGAGCAAAACAAAAGTAGCTTAATGTGTATCTATCATTTTCTCATCAGTTCCAGTTACTGCTACTTCACCACCATTTGCCTTATGACGGTATGATCCATATTCCATGCTTTCTTTAATTTTCCAAATATTTAATAAGAATTAGTTCAATGCCCGTATAATTTATGTATAATAGACAACCATTTTGAAACACAGGGGTTAAGGGTAAAATATTAGATCTGCTTGAATAGTATCTAATGCAGAGAAGAATACGAGTATGTGTTAAAGTGTAATATTATTATTCTGAGCCTCATGGTATTCATGACCGTGTTCCTCATGGTTATGTGCTGAGATCTCTATTATTCTTACTTTTTATTAATGGCATGACATTATTTATAAAAACAAATCAGTTAACTACGTATGCTGATAATTCTCGATTTGTGGTCTCAGTTCAGAACGTTGAAGAATTAAATGCATTAACCGTAGATGTTGCTAATCAGTTTTTTTAACGGTGCACAGATAATGGCTTAGTAGTTAATATAAAAAAGAGCGAATGCATATGCTTTCAAAACGCATTCCCTGAGTTCAATTTTGAATTCTTTCTTAAAACACTTATATCACAGCTGCATCTACATCGAAATTCTTGTGCATTTATTTATATGCTAATTTAAGTTTAAAAGATCAAATTGATATAAGTTGGGGGAAAAATTAATTCCCCATGTCTTGTTATCTTGCATTTAAAATTAGTGCCAGATCAAAAAGCTTTATTAAATATTTATTATGCAATAACTTATTGTCATTTATCGAATGCTACTTTTCTGTGGGGAACCTCAGTGAATAGTAAAACGATAATTATAGCATAAAAAATCATACGATGACTTTTTAAATTAAATAAATCAAGTAGCTGTAGTCCAATCGTTAAACTCTATCAGTTACTAACGTTCTCTTGTACGTATTTGTATTTAACCATAAGTGTCTTAATCTGTCTAAATGTATATCTATTGAACTTCATAAATTGAATAATTTGGAAGGTTCCTTTATTACACAGAAAAAGGCTTTTTAAAAATTACCAGAAAATTTCAGAAATTTAGATTTTGCTTTACTTAAAGAATAGTCAAAGCATTGCTAGTCGCTACAGTCTACTACACTATTAATAAAAATCTTAAATGATGTAGTATAGATATAATGTAGTAATCACTATGTTTTATAGTTTGTTCAAATGTCTTTTATTGTTAATTATTTTGACGTATGCACTAAACTCTGCATTGGCTATTTTATAAATAAATTTATTATTATTATTATTATTTCGACTTTCTTTCACTCAGCTTTCACTGGCTTTTCTATAAATAGAGTAAATTTTTATATTTTTCTATTTAATGTTCAGAAACATCGTCTCTCCATGTTGGTTGCATATTAGGGTGGTCCAACAAAAAAGCAAAGTTGGAAATCTTTTGCTCTCACCCCTTAGGATTATTGTATATCGAAGAAAAAGGTATCCCTATTTTTTTATTTTGAAATCGGACGATGTTTAGGGGTGCCTCAAAGCCCTTAAAGTTTCGCATTGTATTTTATATGGGGAAAAAACACGTTTTCGTAGATTTGGTGTAGAATCCTAGAAAATCAATATTTTTCAACCGGACTACTCTGTTTCTCTTCAGAAATTTATTTGTTAAATTTCTTATATTAACTATTTTTTAAAGACTTGCAAAAAATCCCATAAATGGAAGAAACACGGGAAAGTGGTTAAAAAATATTTATTACTATTTTTTAATATAAAAGATTTTGATAAATAAATTATTGGATGTCATTCTCTCAACATCTATACCAAATCTATGAAAAAGTGTTTTTTCCCGTATAAAATACATGGGAAACTTTAAGAGCTTTGAGGCACCCCTAAACATCGTTCGATTTCAAAATAAAAAAATAGGGGTACTTTTTTTTCGACATACAATAATCCTAGGGGGTGAGAGCATAAGATTTCCAACTTTGCTTTTTTGTTGGACCACCCTATTGCACATTCTACATCTGTCTATAAAATCACGATGTTTCATGATGTATTTTTCGTAGTTTCTTGTTCGGATAATCCGGTCTTGAATAGCTATGATGTACTCCTCTGTTTCAGGGTGCAGGTATCCCTGTTTTAGCCATAAGAGGGAGGAATCTTTATCAATTACAGGGTTGTCAATGAGACTGGGATATTTCCCGTGTAGCGTTTTTTGTCGCCAAAACTGTTGGGGGTTGGCCCCTTGTGTAATTGTTCTCGTCGGAGTAGATTTAAAGGCGTGTAGTTATTATCAGCCTGAACTACAATCTACAGCAGAGGATTTGTGGAGTTGTGGAAGTACAGACGCATGATTGTCTATTACGTTTGACATAACTTATAGATATTTGTCAATCCTCGCCCTACCTGGTTTCTTAGCAGGTATACCCTTTCAGTGCCGCTTTTTGGATGATTAGCTCTAAATTTTGTAAGTGTGGTTCTAGTCAGTATATCCAGTTGAGGAAGATCAGTATCTGACTATTTCAGTATGCTAAATGAATATACTAGAACAGGCACCGCATAAGTATTGATAGCATTTACATGGTGCTTTGAATTTAACTTCAAATTTAGTATCTTAGTGAGTATAGTCTTATATTTGTCTCTGAATTTAGACTTCAATTTTGTGTGCTCGATACGTATACTCTGTTGAATTTGAATACCAAGGTACTTGTAAGTTTCATTCATTGGTAATTGATAGAAGGCTTCACGACATGGTGGCAGCATGACTGAAAGTTTTGACTGTTCTGTTGAGGGTTTTCAGGTGATCATGATTTTCAGTGTAAACGTATTTCATGAACTGCGATATATCTTTCCGTTCTTGTCTGGTATATCTGCTTTAACGAATACAATACATAACGAATACGAATACACGAATACATAGAAGTTTTGCAAGCTTTTTAATCGGGTTGAAGATTTTAACGAAGAGATTGTTGATCAAATAGTATACAAATGATTTCATGATGTTATGTAATTAGCTGTAATTTCGTTTTTTTGCAGATTGCTCGACAAAAATTTGTTCCTGCATGAAAAATAAAGTTTATTGCAAATGAACGTGCAAATGTCCTTGGTAATATGGTTTACCAAAAGCAGACATCGAAACAGATTCGGAATCCGAGTATTCCGGGTGAATGCATTTACTCGGTTTTTCTAATTTAATTTCTTCCTTTCAAATAGTTAATAGATAATTGCACACTATGTACGAGGTGCATTTAAATTTAAATTATAATTTAATAATTATACAAAAATTAACAAACGAAACAAAAATTACATGTCATCATTTTTCAATACAGTCTCCCTCTTTTTGAAAACACTGTTCAGAAAACACATAGTTCACGAAACCTCCGTATTCCACGAGAAAAAAATCTTTTGGCTGCAGACATACCTATTCTCGAACAGCCTCAACGACTTAGAATGAAACTTTTTCCCTCTTCAAAATTTTTTTAATGGTCCGAACTATAGGGCAGACAGTCCACTTCAATTTTTAAATTCTAGCTATTGTACGAGTGGCGACATGAGGACAAGAGTTATCCTGCAACAGATTTCTGACTTTTTTACGCTTGCAGCAGCGTAGGTCAGTTTTCACTGGGCCTTCTAGTAAGTCTAAATAGTACTCTGCGGTTATAATCCGTTGTTCTGTTAGGAAATCCATGTGTAAAACGCCCTTCAGGTGCCAAAAGAATGAAGAAGAAGAAGCCATGATTTTCCTTGCGGAAACAATGGACTTTGCTTTGTTTGGTTTTGGAGACGAAGGATATCGCCACTGCATTGACGCTCTTTTGGTTTCAGAGCTAAATTAGTGTACTCAGGTTTTATCAGTAGTCACAATTGACTCTAGAAAGGCATTCCCATCTTCTTCATATCGTGCTAGTAGTGAATGAGCAATGTTCAAACGTGTCAGCTTATGCTGGTCCGTTAATAGCCTTGAAATCTAAAGTGCACATACCATTCGAAAGTTAAGTTGGTCCTTGATAACTCTATCTGCACTAATAACACTAATATTGAATGTAAAAGCAATATCCTTCACTGTAATTCGACGATTATCTTGAACAAATGCATTAACTCCGTCAGCAATTTGTTCTGTAGTTGATGTTCTCGGGCGCCGAGAAAGCAGTTTGTGCTCCACATGTTGTCGGCCATCAAGTATCTTGGGATGAACTGCTTTAGTACAAATGATTACCAACTCTGAAATAGATCTGAAACATATTTAAGGATAATTAGAAGTTTTTAACCAGGTAACAAAGGTAATTTACAAAATATTTAAATAAGGTCCAAATGGTCATTGGTAACTGTTTAAAATAAATTAAGCATTTAATTGCTTACTTAACCCTGTTTTCTATGTTTCTTTAGTAGTATACTAATGTTTGTTCATGTTTGAACAACTGTAACAATTTTGAACAGGCACAACGAGTGCAATGGGTCAACCTTTGTTGTAGTTTGTTAGTGTGCTGTTTGTTGTAACACAGGCAAGTTAATTTGTATTTCACTATCTAAGTTAATTTTTTCCATGCATGGAGATGCAGATTTCTGCATGTGTTTTAACAATTGGAGATTGGCACAAATGTGTTTAGGGGACAGTACTAGAGCAATTAAGAAAATTAGTGAGTTCGGTGAAGAAGAACAACAGTTGCTTGTTGCTTGAGTTTCCGTGATGTGAGTTCTACATGTAACTGCCATGAAATTAAGTAGCTTGTGAAATATCACTCTATATTTGGGTGGTATTGCAGCAATCACTAGAGGATTTAGGGAAATTATTTTAGAGTTGTTTCTAAAGAAATGAGCTACAGAGCTTGTCCTACATAGATAAATCTTTATACACCACTTGGTATAAAAAACATTTTTACCATTAGAAAGCTGTTTCCCTAAGTCAAAAGTGACATCATCACATGTGTTTATGATGAACAGTAATGATTAGGAGTCATTGAAGATATTAAGTTTGGAATAAGAATATTTATGTGACTGTTGAAAATCTCTAATTATCCTAAAATGAATTCAAGATCCATTTCAAAATTAGTTTACTGTGTAACCAGATTTGCTTGCATTCCAAATGTCAGTTTAAAGCTCTTCATCCCAAAATACTTCATTAAAATACTTAAATAAGGCATACTTCACATAAGACAAATTATTGGTTTTTTCGCGATCTTTGAAAGGCCGTATTTTTTAAACCGGTTGAATCTCAAATACCGAGTTTTTATCGAAATTACCTACCAGAGAGTAGGCTATTGTGTACAAATTTAGGAGTGTTCAACAATTGCTCAGCAGAGCTATTTAACCATGAATTCTCTAAAAACTTAAATGTTTATGACCCTGCAGAAAAAAAGATATACAAGAATCAAAGTTCAAATAATTATGACACAGACTATTGGTACACAGGTACATGCAAAAAAAGTTCAAGTGTTCAACAAAATGCCTTCTCCCTTAAAATTTATTATGAAGGAATCATTTTTAGGATAGTATAGAGGCATATAATTGTAGCCTATAATGTGCTTAACACCACAGTTTTGTCTCATTGCTCTAGGACTTACCGCAACTGAGATAAAAGAGTTACCGCCAACATTTACAACGCGCGAAAATGACGTGCGCCACGATAAGATGTCAAATTTCCTTATCATGCCACTTTGCAACCAGTGATAATAAAAATAAAATAATAGTAGTTCTGAACTGTCAAGGTATGAGGCTCACTACACACAGAATATATATATTTTTGAAAATGGTCAAGCAACCAATGAATTCCTTTTTGTACGTATTCATTCATTCGCGAGTTCGACAGCTGGTGGAGTTGGACGTGTTTTAAATTATTTACTCGTACATACCAAACTTTGTCTTAATTTATAACAAAAGATGATGAAAAAGAAGTTAGACGAATTAAAAGTGAAAGAATTGAAAGATGAATTAAAAAAACGCAACGTCGAGCAGTCAGGCAAAAAAACTGAACTAATTAAAAAATTGAAATCATCATTAAATTCAAGCTACCTCATGGAAAATGCCGTTATTAAAAATGAATTAAAAAGAAGTGAAAACATTGGAAAAAAAACAAATAAAATTAAATACGTAAATACTATTCAAGCAAGTATATACAACGTCTGGAAAGTATGATAACAGAAATGCAATATTCTCTTTCACGTTTACTTAAATATCAAAATAAGAAAATCATAAATAATAAAAGTAACATTAAGAAAGACGGCACAAAAATTAAAGCAACGAGCCAAGAAGAAAAGGACAATAAAAAAATAGTGAACGATAGTTATAATAAGAGTGATTCCATAACAAAACCCCTATTGTAAAACATAAAATGTTAATTTTAGCGGACAGTCATGGACGTTACCTTTCCGAAATTTTAAATAATCTACTACCTACTAATTACGATGGAGTGTATTTTCAAGCCCAATGGTTACCTCGAGCAAGTTACTGAAAGCATAGAAAAACTCACGAAGTATTTTGGTAAAAACGATTTTGTTGTAATATTAGGAGGCACAAACAACGCGCTAAAAGGTAAGAGCATAGACAGTAGTTTTATTAATAGGCTCATTGAACAGAAACAAACAAATTTAATTTACATATCTGTACCATATTGGTATGGCAGAATAGTTTTAAATCAATTTATCAATAAAATAAATATGTGTTTTTATAAAGCCATTCAACGTTCCGCATCTTCGATAATTTTTCTTGATGCAAACAGAATATTAAAAAGTAGTGATTTCACGAAAAGTGCCTTTCATTTAAATAAGACTGGAAAATATAAATTATGTAAACAATTAACTAATATTATAATTAATAGTATTTCTAATACAAATAACTCTGCTAGATGTGTAAATTGCGGTAATCTAATTTTAAATGAAGTTAACGACGAACAGCCACAATTAAATATTAATCCACTAACAATTTCTTCGCAATCTGAACCAATTAACACAGGAACCAAATCGACTAAAAGATTATATCCAGATCTTACAAAATTTTACGAACTGAACCAAGTTAGTCCGACTAACCTAGTCAATATTGATTCAGTTTCAATAAACGCTCAAATAAATAATTGTGATCTCACGAAATATTATAACATTAGTCAAGATAACCTGCAAAACTCCGCTACCATTCACTCAGATATCGAGAATGCAGAAGATCCTGTGAATGAAGCACCTGAAGAACTCAACCTTACCGACTTCTCAGCTTTTTTAGGAGCAACTCAAACATATTCACAGTAGCTCATATATACAAGGATTATCAAATAAAATTTATAAAGATTATCAAGTGTATTTTAGTGTAAATTTTATCTTACAGTCTAGAAAAGGAATAAATATATTCGAAACGTAGACTAAAAATACAAAAAAAAGCAGAAATCTTTTTATTATTCCCTTATCCGAAGAAATACCAGCAAACATCATTAGTTTGGGAAAAGAAATAAACTAGAATTATCAAATAAAGTTTTAGATCTTGAAATATTTCTCGATAATTTTAAAGCTATACATGTTAGTTTGCATTTCAGAGCACTGGTTTTCTTTATTACAGCTTAACTGTTTAGCACTTCGTGGATATAAAGTAGCAACGTCATTTTGCAGAAGTAGTCATAAACGAGGGGGGGTACTTATTTTCGTTAAAGATGATTTAAAATTTTCAGTCGTTGATCTGAATTTTGTACCATCCCATCCATCGAGTTAGATTTTGAATGTTGCGCAATCAGCTTAGACAAGTACAATCTAAGAATTATTTGCATTTGTCGAATACATAGCAGCGATGTAAACATTTTCTTTGAAAAATTAGATCGTCTCCTGCAATATTATAGTCACGATCATCATTTACTCATCTGTGGAGATTTTAATATAAATTTATTAGAAAATCCATTAAATAAACGAAAATTTTATATTTACTGCATTCTTACGAAATTCTTCCCACCATTTTAACCCCTACGAGAGTCACTTCTATCTCCAGCACATGCATCGACAATGTTTTGACAACCAATATTGATAGGATTGAAGGCATGCGCACTCTCAATATTAGTATTGATTTTTCGGATCATAACGCGCAAATATTAGCTATACCAGTATCTCAACAACAAAATACTACGATTTGCAATTGGATTAGAATTTACAACTCGAAAAATAACCAGAAATTTTTAGAGCTTTTGCAAAATACAAATTGGAACCTCGTCTATGCCAATCATTATACAGCTTATCAAAAAGTGGATAATTTTTATAAGTTAGTTCAAGACGCTTTTTATAAAGCATATCCATTAATCCGTAAATCCTTAATAAGACCTAAAAACTGGATCACTGCAGGTATTAGGACTTCCTCTAAAACAAAGAGAGAAGTACACACAATCTTAAAACTTTTTCCAAATGAAGTTTTACGTAATTATTATCTGCGATACAGCTTAATATTAAAGAACGTTTGCAAAGAATCTAAGAAAATTAACACCAAATATATAATCTCACGGTCTAACAATATTGCTAAATCTACTTGGCAAATAATCAATAAAGAAATAAATAAAACCAAACCTAGTCACAACAATGTCATCCTTAAAATTGATAACACCATTACTTCAGATCCTGATGTAGTTTCTAATTGCTTTAATAACTATTTCGCAAATTTGCCTTTAAACTTAACCAAAAATATTCAGAATAATAATTCAGCGCTTGATAAATTACGTTCGTTTAAAATATGCAACGGCAATTCGCTTTATTTCAATCCTACATCGCCACAAGAAGTATTGAATGTAATCCACAAACTTAACAACACAAGTGCTGTTGGTATGGACGACATTCCAATACAAGTGATTAAATTTTGTTCAGTATATATTTCAGATTTGATATCACATCTTATAAATAGTTGTTTCAGTGTAGGTTATTTTCCAAGTCAATTTAAAACATCGAAGATTATTCCCCTTCACAAAAGTAAGGACAAATCTTTAGTAGAAAATTACAGACCAATAGCTATACTCCCTGCTTTTTCTAAGATTTTTGAGACATTAATTAAAAATAGGATAACAACATTTTTCGAAGTAAACAATTATTTTTGTCAAAATCAGCATGGTTTTGTCCAAGGTAAATCAACTTCAACAGCGTTAAATAACATAGTAGGTAATGTACTTCACTGTGTTAACAACAATCAACGCGTTACTAGCCTAAATTGTGATCTTTCAAAAGCTTTCGATCTGGTTGATCATTATATAATACTAGAAAAATTAGAATATTACGGAGGTCGCGGATTAGCTTTACGTCTTCTAAAATCGTACCTTAACGACAGAAAACAAATTGTTGAATTGCGTTATTTAAATCAAGATAATGAAATCGAAATTCACCGTTCCTTAGTAAACAATGTGTATTATGGAGTACCACAAGGATCAATTTTAGGTCCGCTACTTTTTGTTATATATACATAAACGATTTGCCGTACAATGTTAATGCTGGGGTCACCTTGTATGCAGATGACTCTAGTGTAAATGTTACGGGTGCCAATATTCAGGAATTGGCTTATAATATAAATCAAGTACTCCATGATACACAAGATTGGTTTTCAGCGAGCCTTCTCCTAATTAATATGGACAAAACTTGTTCGATGTCATATTTAAGCGACGGAGATAGCGAGGACTTATCGTATCTTTTAAAAATCTACCATATCAAATTAAAAAACTTACACTCCGTTAAATTTTTAGGTTTAGTCGTAGATCGTCAATTTCAGTGGAAAGAACATATGCACCGTGTCCGCGTAGGTTGGCTACATATCGAAAACTTTGTTATTATTGATTTTATGAAAAACAGTTAGTCTTCATAAAAAGTTCTGCATGTTCTAACACCCAAGATTCAACCATCAGATATTAAATTTTTAGATATTAAATGTTCACTGACAAGTGCCTCCTATATTAATAATGTATTAATCTTCAGACTTAAACTTTCAATGTTATCGCAGAGAAAATGTAAAAATAATAGTTTGTAATTGTAAATAAACAATATTGAATATTTAAAAATTATTTTTAATCCATAACATCTTTTCTTATTAAAAATTTTCGATATGGTCAAAAATGAAGGTACTTTACTCTTGAACAAAAATGATAATTATTATGATACGACTGATATAATTTAATATCTGATGGTTGAATTTTGGGTTTTAGAACATGCAGAACTTTTTATGAAGAATAACTGTTTTTCATAAAATCAATAATAACAAAGTTTTCCATATGTAGCCAACTTACGCGGACATGGTGTAGATGAAATGTTACCTAAACTTCAGAAAGCTATTTACTGTATACGACGTTTAAAATATATCTGTGACTTATCAACCTTGCGTACCGTTTATTTTGCGTATTTTAAATCTATAATCAGATATAGATTGATTTTTTGGGGCAATTCGATACATCTCTCTAACATTTTAATACTACAAAAAGAGCATTAAGAATTATATACAGTATCAAAAGTAGAGATAGTTGTAGACTTTTATTTATAAATCACAATATCTTAACAATTTATAATTTATTCATTTACGAAAGCTCGATATTTGTTTTTAATAATAAAAATACTTTCAAACAAAATGCGGATGTTCATGACTATAATACTAGAAGCAATCTTCTGCAACCTAATGCTGCTAAAAATTCAACCTATTATAAATCATTCATGTTTACGTCGGTTAAAATTTTTAATAAACTTCCTGATCAGATCAAAAATTTAGAAAATATTAAAAAATTCAAATGTGCACTAAAATCGTATTTGACTGACAACTGCTTTTATAACCTCGAAGAGTTTTGGAATACTGGAAATACTGCGACTGCTTAGTGTTTGAAATTTAAACTCCATATCTATATTATCTTTAATACTCCTTTAATATGTTTTACATCTACAATGTTTTTATAATATTTTATATCATATACACTACATGTTTTTTATATTTATGTTTGCACAATATTTTGTTTTATTTTATTAATATGTATGTTTTTTATTGTATTGTTCAACGCCACTGGCACCATAATAAATGTTTATCTATCTATCTATCTATCTATCTATCTATCTATCTATATAACATTTATATTTTTTCATGTTTAGGTTAATCTTAGTAGATATTTTGGATCTAAAAGGATTCAGAACCCTGAAAAATAAAATACCTCACGTGGACCTACCAATCTGTCAGATTTTATCGAAATGCATATGTTGGGTGCAAAGAAGTATTTTATTCCGGAAAAAATTACTTTTTAGAAACTTTGATTGAGTAGTTGTTACGTAACTACAACTAAATTAATGACTTTATAGGTTTAATTGCTTCAGTTCCGAATATTTTAGTAATTACGTAGTTGTTTCTACTATTTATTGAAACTATGTAGTTCCATTACTTCTGAGTAACTTTTAAAGTATGCCACTTAGTATAATTACTTTAAAGTCGTTGCAACTTCAAAGTGGTATTATGATTGTACCAGTAAATTGCCCTAAGCTACTTTAAAGTTCTTAAAACTTGAAAGTAGTACTGAATGTTCTTGCGACCTGTCTGAAATAACGAACTAAAATAACGGAACCTCACAAGTAGTATTGAAAGTAAAACTTATGTTTTTGCTACCCAGGAGAATCACTTTAAAGTGATTTTTCGTAAACTACTCCATCTCCATATGTGCTTGTAAAATATTAGATGTCATTAATCAATTTGCAATTTGTTGTGATTGTTAATAGATATTTTACTATATAACCTTCATTAAAAATAACAAATTGGTGCCAAATTGTGCCTTAAGAATAATATAAAAATGTTTTCTGATATGTGTATCAACTTATAAGTATCCTTGTCACATGTTATTAAAGACATTTTTTATTAAAAAATATATTTACAGAAGGCGTGTTGTTATTTTTCGATCTATCATCACATTTACCAGAAAAGTTGCAATGGTTTATAATTTTGGTATACTGGAAAGACAAAAATAATCAAACATTGCATCGCTCTTTGTACTATTGAGTACGTATTAGAAATAAAATAGTAATCCAATTTGTTACACAATCGCAGCACTAGTATAGAAAATGATAGAATATTTGTTAAGTCGCAGGAGTAAGAGAGAGAGAGCAACCATGCGACACAATGTGTCAAAGAGAAAAGAAATTCCAGGAAAGTAACAATTACTACATTCCCGCTACATAGCCTAAACGTAACCGAAACGTATCTGGACTAGTTCCAAAGAGGTTACTGCTACCCAAAAATTGTCCCCCATTTTGGTTCCCGGTACATAATAAAACCGTAGCAGTTACGACGTGCTTGTGACTAGTAGCAAAAACTTAATAGCTCCACCGGTATTTGCTGTTACGTTGCGATAACTAAAAATGCTGCTTGAGTAACCTTTAGAAATGGTATTAGTACAGGATCCGTTATTGATGTCGTTGAACACCGATCGAGTAACTGAATAAAATGTATTTTTTTATGAAATAAAATATGTTAACAAAAGTAACGTAGATGAGTTGCCTTTTAGATAAATTTGTTCCAGGATATTTTTAATTAAAAATTCAATATTTAATTTTTTTAAATACTTTCACCGATCTCGTAACCAAAAAAATTTACATTAATTGAAAGTGCAAACCCTATAGAAGACGCAAACATAGGGTTGCTTACCTTTTTCTGTTCAAGGCTATACAGTTGCCAAGTTTAAATAAGTGAATTGAAAGTGATACCTTCACCGATTGACTAACCAAATAAATTATATGTCAAAATAAAGCTTATTTTTTTTAAAACGATAGTATAAGGTTGCTTGCAAAAAACCGTTCAAGAGTCAGGGTTGCAAGGGATTAAAATTTTTAAATCGAAGCGCGCGAGAGAGAGATAGACCCATTCTATTCAGTGCGATAGATGGGGAAGCAGAATGACAGCTGCTTACACTACGTCTGTCGTTTGAAATTTTGCGAGAGAGAGGGTCTATGCGTACTGTCCAATGCGATAGAAAAGGACGGGGCATAGCAACTGGGCCCGCCTCTTGTGATCGGTGAAAGTATTTAAAAAAATTAAATATTGAATTTTTAATTAAAAATATCCTTGAACAAATTTATTTAGGCAATTCATCTACGTTACTTTTAACATATTACTTTAACATATTTTATTTCATAAAAAATACATTTTATTCGGTTACTCGATCGGTGCTCAACGACATCAATAACGGATCTTAGACTATAACGCAAAGTTTGGTTTTAGTCTAAAAAGTGGAGCTTTGTTGAGCTAACAATGAGTTTAAGCATAATGGTAAAACTTTTGTCCAAGAATGTACATGTACGCAGTTGACGTTGTAATGGTTAATATAGTTACAACAAATATATATATATAAATGTTTAATTACAACGTGTAAATCATTCAGATATAATAAACAAAATAAATCAAACATTTCGGTTTGTTTAATCCATGTTAAAGGGCTGCAACACGGTATATGAAATATTACACCTCATATATATTTATTAACAAAATTTTAATAATTATTTTTATTCCGTCAGAATACATAAAATTATTATTTTATATTAAATAAAACAATATTAGTTAAGAGGTTTTTCTTTAAAATCTGATGCAAAAAAATGTAATATGCATTTTTACCATTAGTTATACACGCTGGCGCATTATTATCCTCGTGAGAATTTTAGCAGCATGTGAAAAGTCGACTCTGTAAAATATTGCAGGATTTACGAACAAAATACATTTTATCAGATTATGCTTCTGTTTCAATGTCAGAATAAGAGTTGTGTATTACATATGGAATGACGTGTATCGAGAGTAATAGGATTTTTGAGCTCGAACAAAAACGGCTTGGAAATTACATTTTTACAGATTACATCTTTGCAGTTATTGAGTAACATTAAAAAGTGTCTATACTTTTACAGAAAAACATTTTTCAGGAAAAACAAAAAAAATGATAACATTGATTAGTTTCTATTTTGATACAAGAACGAAGCAAATTAAAATAAGACCAGATACATGCCATGCTGAAGTAACAGCTAGCTAGGCACAAACTACGAACAGCTTAACCTAATTTGAAGTATAGACATTTTCTATAGTTGGAACGTGTAGATCTAGATATTCTTTGTTGTAGTGTCCACTATCCCACAAGAGTGTATTTTGTCCTTTCTTCCAATTTATATAAGTATCTAAAAAGGTTTTCTTATTTAGTTCTTGTGAACTACTTGTGACTGAAAGTGATAACTATAAGTAATTTCTCAAAAAGTTAATTCAATGCTTATTGTATCTGTATTTAAAATACATCAACCGCAGCAAGTAGTTAGACATAGATACGACAAACAAAAGTTCCCTATAACATCTTTTCTCAGAAGCGTTGTTTTCGAAAAAAATGTGCACTTAGGTCAAGTCATTATAAATGATTTTTATTTATATCATACCCAAAGATTTCTAAGCGTTAGCTAAGCTAAGTTCATTAAAGTTTCTAAAGTACCTCATCTGTTAACATCTCTAAGTGTTAATTGTATTGCTTTTGAAGTCACATTAGAATAACACTGTTTTGAAATATTCTAAAAGCTTTTGCTTGAATTGCTCTTTAGACGGTTTTATGCCGAGAAAAAGATAACATCGTTACCGAAATACATATTGGCAATTAGTCAAATACAATGTGTGGTTAGGAGACACCGTTAAATATAGTGTTACTTCAAATTCTTCTTTAACAAATTTCTATACTTTTATGAATAATAGTGGTTGCCATATAGATTTATCAAAATCTATACTATGTCACTAACCAAGTCATGGTCAGCTAGTTATAAAAGTTAATTAAACTTAACGTTTTGCGACCTGTTAACAATAATGTCCGTTTTTGCTTTCTTGTCACTTCGAAAAAAAAGAGTTTATTTCAGAGTGGCGGTTCAACCTGCCATGTAATAATAAAGCAACCAGGGTCTAGCCTACGTAGAAATAAAGCTTTCATATAAAAATGTTGCCACTGATTAAATAACAAAGTTGTAAAAATAGATCATATGAAAATTGTTGTACAATGCAATAAGAATTATTACTAATAATCAAATAAAATTGAAAAATATTTGATAAACAGTTATAATATTGAGTTTTTAGTTAGCTTTTAGTTGATTGAGACAATATATAACACTTGCTCCTTGCTCTTAAATTATTATCTGGGTCACGAACATGCTTGTTTTAATATATTTCGTCCAGATGGACGCAAGGGTTCTCTCATTTTTATCAGAAAACGGATAATCTGCGACGGATACTGTGTGCAGCAGGACAACTTTATCTACAATTTCTAACTAGAACTTTAATGAAAGATATTTGACTACACTGGCAGTTTTTAGCATCTTTAGATCAGATTCAGAAGGATTATTTTTAATACAACCCTTTCCATATATACTCTACTATTAAATACAAATTCCCAGTCTCCACCAATTTATAAATTTATAAGTTGGTGACTAGGAAACTAATAAAAATCTCTTCATTTAGTGATAGATTCAAACTAAATAAATATCTTATTATTATACCTGCTATACAATATTAAATATCAATATTGTGCTAACGGTATAATAACAACTCTAGACACGTTTATAACAGTTTCATTATTTTGTTATTTTCATTATTTTGTTATTTTCATTATTTTGTTATTTTCATTATTTTGTTATTTTCATAGCAACCGACAATTTCTTCATTTATACAACAAAGAGAACGCTATAAAGAAAAGTAATGCTTAACATAAGATCTAAAATAATTCCTGCTGAACTGCAACTGATATTATCACAATAATTTGCTGAAAAGCTACACAAATATTTCTTAATACTTGATAATCGTTGAGTACTCTCTGTTTAAATTTAACGTTTACAAGCCTTCAACTTAATGCAATTTCCAAGCGTTACCTTCAATTTGACATCAGTATCGCTTCGGGTTTAGAACCGTTTCACAGGCGAAAAGAGAATTATTGACCTAATTTTAGGTCAGATCTTGCATCGTAATAATAATAATCGCCCCCCCCCCCGTCCCGTACAAGCGTTATAGCTTCTGGAGCTTGGTTCTCCAGGCAATGGGTAGTAGTAATTATTATACATATATCATACCGTAGTAAGTAGACAGTAACGTCCTTGAGAATTGCATTACTAAAAATTATTTACGAGGATATCTGCTGTTCTTTGATAACTGATCGGCAGCGATCCGTCACCTTCGTAACGTTTCGATATCCTCCATCATCCGAGTTAAGTTAGAAGATTTTTCTTTAAACACATACGGCATTCTTGGGTATTTTTAATCTACTTTAAATGATTTTTGAAAATTCTTACTCACCACACTCTTGGATTAGGTGAAGCATTACATCCTTTCCAAACTGACTCGACTATTCAATAAAAGGATTCATTCTCTCGCATCAAAAAAACAAGTCCAGGAGATGAAGGCATGTCTTTTATGAGATTTCTGTGAATCTAACCTGAATACAGAGACATTGAATACGATGAGCTCTGCATTGAGATCTTAAAGGTTTTCAATGTAAATTCAAGGTATGTTCATCAATGCAATCATGCTGTAGCCTTGTGTTCCAAAAATCTTACTAAACAGGGAACGGCAGAATGAGCCTTCGCAGCTTCTTCGCGTTTGATATGGTACTATTGTGATAAGACTGTTTATATGGGTCTTGTACACAATCTTAGAAGTTATATCTTTAAGAAGGTAATAAAAGACGTGTATCTTGTATAAGATATTTATTTATTCTTCCTGTTGATTATTGTTGCTATGGCAATATATCCATCATTCAATGCCATGCTGATGGATATGTATATAATGATGTGTATTTGATATGTAAATAGCAAGAGATCATTACATAACACTCCTCGTAAAAAAAGGCTGAAGATATATTAATAGGAATAATGCAGAAGGGCATTAAATGCATCCCTCAACAAAATAATAGCATACATTAATGTCGTACTTGCATGTACTGGCATGTTTAACGTATACTAGCTACAAAAGATTGAGTGGTTTGCATCTTTTCAATGGTTCCTTACATGCTAAGACAATAAAACTTATGCTAATAATTAAGTGCTAATAATCAAAGAATTGAAAGGCCATTTCCGCTGATAGCTAGGAGGCATCAATTACTTATTGCAAAAACATGTGTTGCTGATTGCAAAGTAATGTCGGAAAACTTAATCTAACGAAACGATACTTGATGATACAGGAATCACTTCTTAGGACGTTCTGTAATTCTTACTAGAAAAAAAGAAATAAAATTTAGGAACGTGAGCAAAACCAAGGAACAACATAATAAGTGCTTCGTGAACAAGTGATGCTTGCATTACGATTTATTTGTTGTAACTTTCAAAATTAAAAATAACTGTGCTAATTTAATCTAAAAGCGTTAGCCTAAGTAGTAAGTTTGTGGTTAACATTGATAAACGTAGTTGTATTCATTTTGTCCGTAGGAATGGAAGAAGTGGGGTTGTATCTCATAAACGGAGGCAGCATTCATAGCATTGTCCTAAGGTTGTAGGAAGTACTAGGTGAAATTGCCCTTTGGAGAGTATGATTGAATCTTCTTGAATCCTATGATATTTGAGGATAATGAACACTTGCAGCTTAATCCGGTAGCACATATATTTGGAGATCCAAATGCTATTCAGGATTGATTAGTTGAATGTTATCAACGTATGATATCTTGTAATGTCGAGTTGACAAGGCTCACGTGGAAAAATATAAGTCACTGCTGTTATTTTTGCACTTGTGTTTATGGTGTATAACTAGAAAGTTGGTACACTGCACATAATGCTAATGTTTGTAAGCGAAATGGAATTTGCTAACGTTCGCGTGATAAGATGATTTGAGTTTGGTCAATAGCAGTTGCACGGTTGTAATTTTCTCGGTTCGCAAGAAATCGAATGTTTGCATTGTTCTAATTACGAGGTAATGAGGCCGTTTAATCGCGTGACCTTTGTATAAAATTTCGCGTTTTGACGTAACCAAAACTGGTTGGTTAATGTTGTTGCGAACTTCATTGATGCTTATCCGAGAAAACAAACTAAACATCTAAAGTAAATAAAGAAAGAAAGATGTTAATCCTGTTATATCCAAGAACAATCTCTTCTTATGGCATCGTTCCAATGGCAAAACGAGAGATGTCGGCATTGTTGTCTCCGAGAAATGCTAAAGACATTTTTTAGGAACTGTTACTACGGGTGTCGTAGCGTCTGCTTCTTGAGGAAAGTTATTGATGTGATTTTCATCAGGAACTGGAGTTGTTGCAGCTTGTAGATTCCAGGGATTTTTTACTGGATCCAAGGAAGTCTTTATCGAAAATACGGTGGTTAATCTCCCCAAACTGTCGGCCTTCGAAAGCTCTTATAATTTCTTATTTAAAAAACATTGGTTAGGATTCAATTTCAGTGGTATCCTAACTGACTGTGATGTCTTTGGAATGTTTGTAAGAGATTGTGATTCTGTTTGGTTGTGGAATAAATGCGCTTTTGGAATTAAATCATTTGTAATAGTTTCTGTAATGGAAGTATTAACCTGTGAAACGTGCTTTTCAAGAATTGAATGGTCAGGTTTATTAAAACAGAAAGTATCAGTGGATACATGTGCATTTGAAAGGGCATTGCATTGATAAATTACGTTTTGAGTATCGTCACTTAATTGGGGGTTAGGATCCTGAATTTGTGACGGATCTTGCGATATCTGATTACAGTTTGTTGTTATGAAATTATAAGGAGAAATGATTTCGTCTTTGAATAGGTTAACTAGTCCGAAATATTCATGGGAATCATCTTGCTATAACCAGAAATCTGTAATCTCTTTGGTAGAAATAATAGTATTTGATTTTGGGTTGTATGGAGTAGGTTTATCCAAAGAAGGATCCACGTAATAGGTTAATAATTCGTTTATGAGCGTGGTGTATGGTTCGAATGAAAGATTATTGTTATCAATAAACATGATAAGATTTGAATGGAGTTTCAAAATATTATATGGCAAGTTATGAATTAGAATATTATATTTTTGAATTTCATTATCAATATGTAGAAAGTCAAAATATCTATGATATGATCAAGACTATTGGCAGTTGTACATGTGAACTGTCAAAAATAGGAAATTTTACTAAATCTGCTGTTAACTGCTAAAACTTCGCCTTGCCATATTGAAACGTAACCAATAAAATATAAGTGACTTATCTTATTTGAATGATAAAAACGATATAAATAAACTTCTGAAAGTCGACTGCTTGCGGGAGATAATCGAATAACCGTTTCAAGGAATTCCAGGAGTGCAGGTTGTGTATGTCGGCAGACAGAAAACCAGAGCAATGGAATTATTGAAGATTTGGCATTGATTATCTAAGTTCTTTTTTCTTATCGTCATGGGTCACCAGTATTGTGATATTTCTTCACGTCTTGGGTCACCAGTATTGTTATAAGACTGTTTATATGGGTCTTGTACACAATCTTAGAAGTTATATCTTTAAGAAGGTAATAAAAGACGTGTATCTTGTATGGGATATTTATTTATTCTTCTTGTTGATTATTGTTGCTATGGCAATATATCCATCATTCAATACCATTCTGATGGATATGTATGTAATGATGTGTATTTGGTATGTGAATAGCAAGATATCATCACAGTACAATCCGAGGATTTGCTGTACAATCATCGCGAATACATCGTGAGTTGAGCAGAGCAAGAACTTCTTAGAGTTCCATTAATATAATTGATATAGAGATCTTCAAACCTGTACTCTTGCCTGGTCTGTTAGTAATCCCTAATGAATTTCGTCCCATCTGGCAACTTCGAACCTGAGTCTCGAGGGTCGCTGGTAAAATGATGGCCCAGTTATAATATCCGGCCATCTTCTAAACCCTAAACTTCAGATTTGTATTTCTATTTCATACCTCTTTGCTTTGATAAGCATTAAGACTTGAAAAGAGAACATCTGACGATCGTGGTGTTCAGAACAGGTACTAGTTTTACTGAGCACATCAATTTCAAGTTCTATCAATGTCAGGACATCAACTAACATTAATATTATCAGTAAGCATTGCTTTTTGTAAATCAGCAGCGCTTATTGAATAGTCCGTTGTCTTTGCTTTGTATTCTAAAGTCAACGCAGGTTGAATGCGTTCTTGCAATGTAATACAGCTTGAATATCGTAGAACAGTTTGATCGACATTAATTTGAGTTTGCGAACCGTGTTGACATGGACAACGACACGAAGATTGAACGAGGCAAGCAAAGAAAAATGCGTGTACTGCATAAAACGTTCTGACTATGAACACTGAATGTTTATAGTGAATACGAAACGGTCTAGGACATTTCTGCGAGGCCATCTAGGCACACATCTCGTCGCGACCATTTCGGCGCGAGGACAGTTCGGTGTAGGGGCACTGCGGCCCAGGCACACTTTGACGAAAAGATATTTCGGCGCATGTAAATTTTTTCGCGGAAAATTAGGATAAAACGTTCGGCGATTTAAAAAAACCGTGTTTTGGATTAATTAGGTTAAAATGCGTTATTCCAGTGCTTTACATAAATTGTCACATTTCCACTATCCATTAGCTGTAGATTTTAGGTCCCGTCGAGACGCATCAATTTACATAACATACCCACTACGGCGGAGTAAAAAATTTTTTTTTTAAATAGCGTATCCATGGGTGTCGAATAGTTGCCTTTTCAAAGATTCATTCCTGTGCGATGATATCTTCAGGTTCCTTTTTGAAGATGATATTTTGAAACTTTAATAAAACACCTTACCTCTTTACTTTTTTAAAACAATTTAAGACGGCAAGACAAAAGTGGCTGAAAGAAATAATTATTTTTTGCCTCAATATTATTACAAAAAAAGACACATGTCTCCCAGCGCCATCTTCAGGTTCTTATAAAACTGTTATTTATTGATTTTTATAGGTATTATGTCACAACCTTCAACATTCAAGTGTTTAAAGCCTGTGGCAGAAGTGGACTTTCAGACTGAAATGCATCTCTCTTTGTGAATGCTGTGCTAAAAGATTTTGGTATAGTCAGTAACGAGAATCCGTTGTTAATTATTGACAGAAGTAAAGTAAATAAGTAAAATTAGAAGAAGAAACAAAAGATGGAGCGAAAATCTAGTTGATATAGAAACGAAACAAAAATGAAGTGTTGTTTTTGGAATTTACTTTGACGGAAGGAAAGATAGGACACTTGTGAATTGGATAGCCGCGCGGTAAAGAGCTCAATTCTTACTCAGGCGGCCCGGGTTCGATCCCCGGAATCGGCGAGAAGATTGTTCTGTCGATAACGCCTCAGTACACTAAGCCGTGCTGTCAGATGAGCACGTTAAGCAGTCAGTCCTAGCAACCACGCCTACTTGTGGTTCAGTGGTTTCAGTGGTTTGGCAATGTTAATTACAATTAACATTTATACATTAAAACACTTGCTATTGAGTAAATAGAATCCAGTTATCACACTAAACAAATTACAGAAGAAAATGTAGTTATTGTTGCGAAAATTAACATTTTCTAATCTTAATTTTTACATTTTTAAGGAAAAAAAGGAACCTGAAGACATTAATATTTTTCCAAAAAAGTATTACGGTTGTGTTTGGTTAATCAAAAGGCAACTATCTCTCGCCCAGGCCAACTAAACATTCAAATTCAAATTTTCCCCTATATAGTATTGCTCCGCCCTAATACCCACCATTATTTATTTATTTATTTATTTTTGGGCGAGGAATATCATTGGGTTATATGGATTTACTGAAGTCAGTTTCAAGTTTGTATATTATACCTAATATAAATTCAAAACGATCGATTTATGAACTTCTATAGAACCCAGATAGTTTGTAAAGAAGAAAAACTTTTTTATTATTGATTTTCCGACAGCCACAGCTTTTTACCTCACATAGACAGAGGTGCATATCTTCGAATTACAATTTCTAAGATATTTTTCACATATTCTCTTTTTGTCAACCTATTTTACATAGTTTTTCTCAATAATAAGAAACCTTCGTTAAACGAGTTGACTTCGACTCCACACATGTTGAAACATTCGCTTTTCTGTACGGCAGAATAAACAATAAAATACAATAAACATTATAGTTACTTTAAAAGATGCTCATTCTGAATATGTTAACAACTTTCTAATATTCTGTAATGCCGTTAAAGCATATTGTAGCATTCTTTTTAAAATAATTCCAAAAAAATGCTGTTTAATCGTCTATTAACAAGAGAATTATTATTTATATACACTAATTACAAACACTATAATTATTAACTGTTAACGAACAGTTTAAGGACTATTTATTTTTAATACAACATTTATTTATTCACTGATATTTGACTACTAATTACAAAGCACATATTCAATTCACCGGTTGAACTATAGTGGTTTATGGTGGTTTACCAGTAGTTCCAATATTTTAGAAATTATTTATCCTTGTAGTATTAGAACAAGTAATAAAAGACGTATGGATATTGAAATCTGTATTTTATCACTGGTTGTTGATTGTTGTTGCTATGGCAATATCCCTATCATTTAATGCCTTTCTGATGGATATGTATGTAATGATATCATGTGAATGCCAAGATCATTACAAAACAATGATTGACCCCTTCTTCTACGCGGCCGTGATATATATCCACATGAAAGTGTGTAGAATCCTCTAGAAGTCTCCAGCACATCGACGGCCGCCGTCAATGCGTAATACACCACTCACGCGAGCTCTCGAATGTTCGACGGCGGCGTATAGGGGGTTTTCCTATTCGTTACAATATCTTTTTTGTTTTTAACTTCAGTACAATTCCTGTTTTTAACAAAGAAAAGACACAAACAAGCTATTAGAACGAAAGATAAGAAAAGAAATAAAAATCAAGAAACAGTTATGGAAAGAGTACTTGGAAAATAGAACAGACAAAAAGTACAATAGGTACAAAGAACAGAGAACTAACGTAAAGGAAAGGTTAAACAAGCGAAGTTAAAAACGCGGGAAGAATTTGGCAAAAAGATGGAAAGAGACAGCCTTGGGAATCAAAAGCTATTCTAGAAGGTTCTTAAAACGCTTCGAACAGAAAAATCACATAAAGTTAAACATAAAAGAACAAAAAAAAGATGGAAGAACTTTAGGAAATAAAGATTACATTATAGCAAGATGGAAAGAGTATTTTGAGAAAATGTTGGCGGTAGAAGGGTTGCATAAAATACCAATAGACGAAGGGAATAAAACAAATAGTAAAGCAAACATTGAAGAAGGTGAAGAACAAGGGGAAATTGAGATAGAAGAAGTCATAAAAGCTATGAGAAAGCATGGCGGCATAGCTGCAGAAATAGTTACAAATTGAAACGTTCAAAATCCACAAACGAAATAACGCCCCGCGATTGGGCGCCAATTGAAACGTCGGTTTTTTGCCAGACTAATTAAACAATAAAAGCAAAAAAAAACAATAAAAAACCATAAAAAGCAATAAACATTATACCTACTTTAAAAGATGCTCAAGATTACCACGACTTGAGATTTAGCTCTATCTTACAAATTTTTAATTCAGGTCGTAGGTATTGGTTCTGCAGTTGTCTAATTTATAAAGTAATGGATAAAGGTTTCAAAAAACACAAAAACATACACAAGAAGGGCGCCATCTGATTATGAAGCTTAATAATGATAATTAAATAGATCGAATAGATTAAATTAGTTAATTTCAACAAAGTCAAAAATTTAGTTTAATGAAAATGTGAGTAAAAACTTTCATAATTATATGGTTCAGTCTTACTAATTTTAATTAACTTTAAAATCATATTTATTTGAGAAAACACCAGAAAAAATATAAAAATATAAAAAAATTACAAATATTAAGTTCAAAAGTTTAAATAATAAGTCCCTACCTAAGAGCTCTTTTACTAATAAAAGTTTAATGAATAAAAGAATTGTATTGAAATACATATAAATGAAAAACAAACTGTAAAAATTATTACCACATTCAAAACGAGTTTACATAAATGTTCAACACTAAAAAATACATAAATCGCAATACCTTTAGTTTTCTGTAATTCACAAATCAAACCAACGGTAAACTGCACAAATTTGACTACAGCATACATCAAGCAATCGCCGCAAGTGGAAACTGGAAGGTCCGTAGATTTTTCTTTTCATAAATCAAAGATGTAAGGGCTAAACCCTCGTAATATCATTAAAGTTCCATAAGATTTGGTTATTAATTTAATTTTGATAACCATCACAAAGGTTCGTTGTTTTCATTAAAACAACCCACATATTCTTTAAATCTTAACTGGATTTAGAAGACACATAACTCAAATTTATTTATTAATCGAAGTTTCGGTCACTGAAGAGAATGTCTGTAATTATTAATTTACTTCGATACGGTAATTATTTAAACGAGAGTACGGTACGATAACTGTAATAATAGGAAAAGCTAGATTTTCCATTCTTCAAAAGCACAAACATCGGGAAAAATGTTTACTATATAACGGTACTTTTTATTAACCGCAAATTCTTGATTAATATCCGGACACTTAATTAAACGGTATAATTATTAACTGTAGATTTTTAATATTAACTTTACCGGCATCCGAAACCGGCAATCGATTAAACTGTATGAAAACTAAATTTAGAATTTTCTTTAATTCTAAATAACTAAAGTGAAAACGGTAATTCTGTAATGTCGACCGAAGTCGACTGTCTTCTTTGAAAGCTGGATCGAAAGTGTTTTTAACATTTTTTGGACCCCTACTGCTAGCGCGGAAGAACTATGCTTTTTCCCTCGCTCACGATGCAGATCGGACCAACCAATTAAAAGCCTGTATTATTTTCTAGGAGCGAATCAAAACTAACACACGCTTAGTACACGTGGACTCCTTAAGACAAATTTTATTAGCTTTTTATACGAGATTCTCGCCCTAATAAACCAAACTAAAGATTTTGTACGGGCGCGAAAACAGAAAACAAGCACGCCAACATCTGCAGACGCCAGACTTGCGGACCATGCGATTTTCTTAAGTTAAGACGCAGAGGCCAAGCTGAATTTGTGAACACGTGCTAAATGTCACCTTCCAAACAAAAGAGAAGTTTACTTTTTACCAATGCTTTCCCAGAATACAGACTGGAATATTTATATAAAGCAGTATGAACTTAAGTAAGCCTTAAATTTTATCAAGGTTTCTTTAAATTTTAACAACGCAACCGTTTCTACGGGTAAACAAGCAAGGCACTAAAGACATTATTTATTACTTCAACGTCCATTAGTTTTATAAAAGTTCGAAAACAATCTTTTAAAATATTCTTTGTAAATATATTTGTACAACAAAACCTTAGCTACAAATAAAATATAGATTTGCAGGACTGAACTTTAAATTTTTCAGTAAATATACATGCAATATTACACATTTTTGAGGCCGATAGAAAATATACCGTTACAATGTAAGGAAGTTTTATTAAGTTGGTGGTTTACGGTGTGGGGAAATTTGTTTATATTACAGAAACCATAATGTAAATTTTATTATTCTGTAAAATATCATATTTTCTTACCTTTTTGAAATCTAATCAACTTATCATGTCCTAGAAGCCAGAGTAAGCAGAATCATGACCACTTTCTGACATGAAATTAGATTGAACTTTTGCACTTGAGATTTATGTAAGTTAAAGAAATTTATACACCTCATTAACTTAAGATTGTAGTGTAATTTCAAACCTGACAGTAAAGTTTACTTGATACATTTCGGGTAATTATCCAGGAATTTCTTTCAGCTTTCACGTATGTGTCGTGAAACTAAATGCCTTTAGAATCTGTACATCCTCGTCTTACGAAATTGCACTGCGCTCTGACTCGTACGTGGTAAGACCAAAACTATTATACTGATAATGAGATTGAAACACAACCTTAGAAATTCCAATTAAAAGTTTGAATCTCGTTCTAACCTTAGAGAACTCTTCCTCTAACTCTGTTAGATAACTCTGTACAAGAACGTGCGTGTATCAGTTATATAGTGGCATTTAGGGAGTTAGATATGTATGTTTCGTTGATAATAATAAATAACGAGACTGTAACTATAACTAAACTTAATAATAATAAACTGGATACTAATCCAATTAAGCCTATATTTACAACAGTAATTAGGTGTAGGCCATGTAACTACACCGGAAGATCGATAAGATGTTTTACAAGGTATTACTGAATTAAGTCGTTTGAACAGTTTCTATTAACACTAGTGGGGTCTTATCAATATTGCTAAACAACCTAATAGCTGGTAGCTTATAAATCAACTATCTAAAAGTTGCTTTTTACTTTTTACCTTCCTTCTACTGTTTTCCCTCTTTTCTCTGGGATTTGGCATTTCTTCAAAATAGTTTCTATATATTTAATTGATTTTGTTCATCCCCTATTAATCTTAGTTTTTTATCTTCATAGTATAAGTGAGTGAGCGAGTGACGTTCTTAGCCCTTTCTTTTCCTTCTTATATTATAGTTCTTGCTTTGATTTATGTATTTTTCTTGGCACAATATTTTAAATACTCTTATTTTTTAAATATATCTTAATACTCTTGTAGTTTCTATTTTCGTTGCTGCATTATTTTTCTTTTTTTCAGTAGATGCATTTCCTATTGTTGCTTCTTTTATTATCTATTATCATTTTTCTTCTACAGACTTGACTTCTTCCCACATTTTCTCTCTATATTATAAATGGATCTTCGATGTATACGTTTTGCTACAGTTTTGTTTTGAAATCCTAAAATCTAAAAATAAAGTATAAAGCACTAATTATTTTACAAGATTGGTCTTCAAACACCATAACCTAATCAAAAAGGCGATGCTTCATTACTTTTGTAACTTGTTGAACAGTCTATTTTTATTCATTTGATAAAGTAAATAATGTATTAAATTTATTAAATGAATAAAAAATAGATTCATCATCATCATTATAGATTATTTATCAGTTTAATGAACTGATAATACAAGTAAAACACAACAAATAGATACAGTCCATCATGCACTAACTTAAAAACAACTGCGTTAATAAAAGGTTGTCTACAATTTGAATTCGAATTAAAAATATGTGCAATACAGCCCAATTTTTTTGTGATTGAATTTACGTAAAGAGGTAAGTCATTAGCAAATGTCTTGTCCCGAGCAGACAACACATTTAACAATTCTGGTAACAGAAACGACGTACGTTTCGGTGCATAGTTTCTTTTGTTTACAAACAACACAGAAAATCTAACCAGTTTTAAAGGTTGCTACCCTATCTAGAGTGGCTTTGTATAACAACAATAGAGTAATAAAAACTGCTATTTTCAAGTGAGTTTCTTATTTTACTGGAATACAAAACAGCCGTTTCACTTCTACTATCGTTTCTTCTATTTTAAGAAATAAATATGGTGTACTTTTTTCTACTTTATTCTACACTCTATTAATCTATTTACGAGTTTGGTTTGTTTATTTACAAAGTTTAATTATTTTGTAAACACAAAAGAAAAACTAAATTTTTAGTACTAACTGTAATCAGTTTTTATTGCAAAAATTAGTAAAAATAATAAATAATCAAACCTAATAATCATTCCCCGAGTTTCCAAAGTAGAATCAAATTGGGCATACAAACGAGGCATATTTAAACATTAAGGGCCGGTTTCTTCACCTTCAGGTAAAATTCCCAGTAGTTGCCGGTCAAATAAATTAAGTTTAATAATAAGGGTCCAACTTTTGCACTCAGGTAATACATGCAAGAGAGAGATGGGTAATTCACAGAATAATGTGTTAGAGAAAAGAATTAAACCCATTGACTATCTACTTAAAAGGAGGCGGGATTTAAAAAAATCTGTAATCTTTCACAAATATTTTCTAAAAATTTTAGGTAAACAGATATTAATGATATATATGATCTAAGGTTCTATGCTTTGTCAAAGATGTTTCTTAATTTTTGTTTTGTGACTGTTTTGTTTTTAGTACTGACTATGGGCATGGCCGGATTGCGGCGATGGTCAAAATCCTAACGCGGTATTAAACAGGTACCAGAGTTTGGTACGGCCGGACTGCAGCGGTCGTTAAATACTCATTAAAGGATTATCCGAAAAAAGGAAATAAATCTGCTACTTTCTCAAATAACTTCTTTGGTGTAGTTTATTTATTTTATGCTTAATATTATTCATCAATAGTTATGTAAATAAAATAATAGTTACATATATACAGAAAGAAGACAAAAATACATGATATATACATTATACACCTACATATTTATTTTTTAAAGTGGTATGACGCTCTTTGAACAAAATTAAAATTATCTATTTTATTATTTTTGTACAAAGTAATGGTATTGGCTAAATACGTTATTTTTTCTTTATAACACTTATTTGTAATTCTTTTTACAATGTTTAAACTATTTAATTTGATGTATGTGTCTAACTGCATATTTTTCAACACAGCCATGAAAATATATAAATTTGGTTTTACTGAATAAAACAGGGAATTAAATTTACTATGAAATGACTCGCAACAGTTTGTTGTCATCTCTGTTGATGACGTGCATGATGCCCAGATGTGTGGCGGAAACTTTGAATTCTCGTCAATGTAATTATCCACTAAATAATCGGAAAATCGCTGTAACTTCTCGTTTTTCGCTTGTATGCTTATAAATTCTATAAAGGTATCACCGACGTCTTCTGGATCCAAGAAAGGAAGTCCAAAAATCCAGCGTAACCAGTCTCCTTTAAAAAAAGTAGTGTTAGATATTTATGTCTTTGCACTTACTGTTGATGATTAAAAATAAAAATAAAAAATAATCATTTACTCATCTTACCTGTTTCTGACTGTTGATTTTTATATTCAGCCGTTAACCCCAATGTTTGTATCTTTCTCCACCACGCCTGTGTCAGGTGAAATCGGCACCCCATTATATTACAATTCGGCCACGTCGTACGAACTGCCACGTGGATGCTCTCTTCAAAATCGGCGAACACAGTCTCCGGATGAAACTCGTAGCCAAATTTCCTCCCTTCTTCTATAATCGACCTCAATGCTGTGGAGTATGTGTTTGTCGATTTATTTTTCAGTAGACAAAATGCCAGTGGTAGATAATGGTTATTCAAAATTCCATGTATTGTAAATAATTGGTAGAAGTACTTTGTACAATAACGGAAAGTTCCATCTATATAAATTGTTTTTGAAGAGCATAAAATTTTTAAATTTGTGGGTGGGCAGAACACAATCAAATTCAATTCTTTGTTATTGATCAAAACAAACGGTTCTCCTCTGTTTGTTGATGTATCCACAGAACTTAGTGCTTCGTGAACGTCACTAATATTGACAGGAAGAGGTGGGAAAAGGCTTCTTCTTGCATCATATATTCTTTTTTTGATTGAGTATGTATCAGAAATGTTCAAAGATTCAGCAAATTTGGACTTTGCTAATTCACTGTATAGCAATTTTTGTGGCCGTTCACAAGGATCATCCATTGCTTTTCTTTTAACACCGTTCGACACAATTTGGCGATCAAGGTTTTTGTTTACACAGTGGTTATGTTCTCCATCCGATTTCAGTAACACTTTCAAATTTTCGTCAACATATATTTTTGCATTACACGTTTTTACTGTGCAACACCACTTAACACCACTTTGAGTAACACTTTTTTTATAAAATTTAAATGAGTTCAACAAAATCAACTGTTTTCCACGTTCGCTAAGCACTACTTCCATTTTGGTAATAAAAATTGTCAGTTGTTACCATAGAAGACAAACTAAAGGCCGATTCATACTATAGGTCCGGTCACGGTGAGATCGCGGTCCGATCACGGTCAGGTCAAATATTAGAACATGCATTTTGTATTGAAGTATTCATATTATGAGGCACGGTCAAGTCATGCTCTCGTCAAATGACCGCGGTCTTTCTGGCGAGGAATATTTGAGCGAACCGAGACCGTGTCGTCTGAGCAAAGACCGCAAGTCTGAACAAGTAACGATCATAGTCAAATCAAATCACTCATACTGGTGTACAGTGAGGTTGTTGCATTTGTTTCGTAGTCCAGAAGTCCTTTGCATAAGGTGAAAAACTCTCCATCTCTTTTTCGGTGCACATTTAAGGGATGAACCCAATAGTTCCTACGCCGTTTTCTTCGCTGAGTTTTATTATTTTCCTCTTCTTCCTCGTCCAAAATGCAAGCCATTATGGCTAAGTCCTTTGTGGAAAACATAATAATTGCAATATAATTATTAATTAAATATTTTAATATTCCTCCGCTCGTTGCTTATAATAAAATGAGACTGATCGAGACTGGATGCTCGACCGCGGTAGTGTGAATGGTCCATCAAAAAACCTGACCGTGATCGTACTGTGACCTGACCGTTACAAGACCTATAGTATGAACCTAGCTTAACTGAATAAAAACAAAATAATTCATAGCTAAGGTAATTTTTTTTTTTGGGAGGGGTGATTAAAGTTACCAATAAGAACCAAGAGATCATAAGTTAGAATACGCCCTAAGAGGAGAAAACGAATTTCCCAAGAAGTGAATTTTTGGGGATTACGTTAGCAGGAGATTATACATACCGTATTTATGTTCAATATCTTATATTACTTATATTTCTAGGGGTCCAATATTCGCATAAAAAGCTTTTTTTAAAAATTCGCTCCAAAATATAGGGGGGGTCTTATAATCGAGGGGGTCTTATTTTCGAGTAAATACGGTATAAATATTTTTCCTACTTACTTAACCCTGTCAGAAGGGATTAGAAAGTTAGCAGAACGCGCAGCGGTGTCCGGCCGCAGTCCGGCCACCTCTTTACAGGTAAATAATTTCGGCCGCCGCAATCCGGCTATGGAGTCTAGGGTCTCGTCTAACCATCGCCGCAATCCGGCGATACCGCTGACTATATCTATGTTTCAAGTTTATTCTTAGTTTGTAGTATTTTTATTAAAACAACTGAGTATTTAATAACTTTTTAAAATTTTAACGTATTTACATAAATAAATGCCTATATTATTACTTTATTTGTATTTATCGCTTACATTAATTTTTGCGATTATTTAATTACCTAGAATGCCTCTATTTTTCGATGATTGTTTTCATTATTATTTTCGTTTAGTTATTTTTTATTACAGGTAAATAATAAAACATAAACACGCTATATAACTTTGTTTAACTAATAGATGCTTTTATTTAAAAGGACTATTTTAGAGTGTGTGTCAAGAGTGTCAAAGTGTGTCAAAGAAATTTTGAATAGAATGAGTAACAAGAGTTTTTACAAGCGTGTTTTTAAAACAAGCTTTAAATAATTTAAATATCTTGCCCAGGTAGTTGTCCATCTCTGTTTAATTCGGTCTCTTTCCTACACAGTATAAGAGGTATTTCGATTCTTAAAGCAGCAATGTCCTTACTCGGGACAAGACATTTGCTAATGACTGTACCTACATGTAAGGGCGGCATATTTTAGTTTGCCTGAGAACTCTGAGACGACAAAAAGGTGACGCCATTTCTGGGTGAAGAAAAGGACCCCTTTTTCTATAGCCGGTCACAAATATCAAAGATTTTTTACTTTTTATCATAAAATTAATACTAAAAAGTTTTTACTCCTGTGAACCGTATCTTGCAGATTATATACAACAGGTTGTAAACGGAAGTAAAAAGGAGAGGGTTTTTATAATACAAAGAAGCCAATAAATATGAAAAAATATATAAATTCAGCCTTCTCACAAGCCAACGAATTAGTAACACCATTCAATCTTACTAGAAACGGTCATTTCGGTCAGAATTTACTTTTTTCAATTTTGTGACAATATAGTGGCTTTTAGGTGACTTTCAAATGAGTCTAAGGCAGACCGAACCGCCCTTCTATCCTTCTCCCTCAGACCAACACTGCTTCTGCTATATTCTGTTTATGTTGCAACACAGACGGTGTCAACCAAGCCATTATCCAACGCATTAATCATCTTTCACCAGGCTGATATATTTTGGTTTATAAAATACATACTGCGATGGTAAGTGTAAGTCACTACCAAAAATGTTGATTTGAATTATTGGACGTTGATGATTATAATCAACACGGTTAAAGTCCGAAAATGATTCTTGAACCTTACTATACCTATTGGATGAGTTCAGAAGTGTTTTCACTTAACCAAAATAGATAAAATCACAAGAGGCGTATGGATATAATAATAATAATATTTATTCAAGACCAAATTAAAAATTACAAAAATCAAATTTCACAAAAATAAAACTTAATTTAAATGTATATGTATATGATATAATATTTTTAATGCAAATTCATATAGAAAAATTTATAGACTCTGCTGGGACTCAAACCCAGGATCCTCCACTGTCTAGGTGGTATCTCTACCAACTGAGATACAAAGAACGACTATCAGCATAGCAAGAAATCTTCCATATGAATTAGATATTTTAGCAAACATACAAAGTAACTAGATATTTTTTGAATATTATTAATGAAGATCAGCAAGCGCATGACAACATCAATATTCAAAGTATCTAGATTATTATGAATCATCCCGAAAGGAAATTAATTATATAAATTTTAGATGAAATTAATTTTTGTTAGATTGATTAATGATTTTACATTAAATAATAATTTAATGTAAAATCATGAATCAACTTAACAAAAATTAATTTCATCTAAAATGTATATGATAAACATATGAATAACTTATAAAATAAATATAAGGAAACTTATGAAATTTAATTCTATACATAAAAATAATAATAGTAAGAAAAAAACAATAAGAGAGAAAAAAAATTCTAATTATAAGAGATAGTGAAGCCAACCTAAGCAAAGCTTGTGTGTTGAATTCACTTCTCAAAAATACGGAAAAAATAAAAATGAGAACCAATCTGTTTCCTCAATGTATTTCAACCATGGGAACGCAATTTTCACATACTAAAAAAGTTTTTTAAAAAGTTACAGAATTTTTTCAACTAAAGTAACTCAACAGAATACTCATATCTACTGGAAGCAAATATTGAGTTACTTTACTTTTAAAAGTCCTAACATTTTTTACATTCCACAAATCTCGGGGTATTATATTATAAATTCGTGGTGCAAGATAGTTCATATACCTAGTGCCAATAGCTTGATACGCTCTTATAACTGTTACTGATCTGTTTGTTACATTTCTAGTCTCATAACCGTGACTTGGTTGTGAGTTTTTATGATAGTTACATAGTATAGACCTTATATATAGCTGCCTGATCGTGCATAGTTTAGTTTCTGCATACAGTAATGTGGTTGAAAACAAATTGTCTTTCGACAGTATTATTTTCAACACTGTATTTTGTACAATCTCCAGAGGTTTTAGAGCGGACTGGTAAGCTCCACCCCACGCTATCAAACCATACTGTAAGAGAAATTGTATCAAAGCATAATACACTGTTTTCAGTTGAAATATGTTTTTTACAAATCGTTTGAATTGCTTTAAAAGATAAAATAATTTTCTAATTTTCTTAATTACTTCCTGTATATGAATATCCCATTTTAGATGACTGTCGATATGTATACCCAAATACTTTATATTTGTAGTTATTTGTATTTGAACAGTAGTTCCCGGTATCTTTATAAAATTGATAGAGGGTAATCCTGTTCTATACGAGACAAATGGCACACATTTAGTTTTTCCATACTTTAAGGTAAGTAGATTAACATCAAGCCATTTTTGTATGTTTTTCATGTTTTCACTTATTGTATTAAAAATGTTTTCCCATGAGGACCCAGTAAAATATAATACCATACTGTCTGCGTAAGAAGATATTTTGTAGGCGTTATTGGGTTTCATTTACGTATATTATAAACAAAATTGGCCCTAAAATACTACCTTGTGGAACACCGTATTTACATAAGATTCTTTCACTGATTATATTATTTATTTTGATCTGTTGCATTCTATTATTTAAATATGTCTTAAATAGGTTTAATCATGCTCCTCTAATTCCTAAGTGTTCAAGTTTATCTAGTAAAATCTCATGACTGGCTGTATCGAATGCTTTTGATAAATCTAAGAATACAGCGGCAGCATTTATACCACGGTCAATATTTTCATATATATTCGATATAAGAAGTTGCATTCCATTTTCAGTAGACATATGCTTCCGAAAACCAAACTGATTTTGCGACAATAAGTCATACTTTTCGAGAAATTTTACTAGACGAACCTTTATTACTTTTTCTACTATCTTTGATACAGTAGGCAACAGCGCTATGGGGCGGTAGTTAGCTACATCACTCTTATTCCCGGTCTTAAAAACTGGGATTATAATAGCAGTTTTCAAGACATCAGGAAAAATATAGTCTCCAAGGTTAAGTTAAAAATATGCAATAGAGGTTTGACGATAAATTCTTGAATTTGGATCAAATCTTCAGCATAATACCATCCCATCCCGCTGACCTTCCTAACTTTAAAGATTTTTAAGTGGGTTAACATGAGCTGTTAACCCAGGTTAACATGAGCTGAGGATGAGTCCTCAGTTACAGGATTTAGGAATAATTATTATTTGTACATTCTCTGACCTCGTTCCATATGGGACTAAGGGATGGATTAAGATTTATTTATTTGGTATCAATACATGATTAAAACTAACATTATAAAATATTGAGGGATAACTGATGTCCACTTGAAGTTAAATCTGAAAATAGATTGTAAATTAGTATTAATAAGAATATAATGATAAAATAGGTAGGGTAAAATAGTCTAGGAATGGGTTACCATGGGTTACTATACCTTTAAATATTAAATATTAGAAGGAATGTAAAGTTTTTTGATCTAATCCATACAAACCTGTAGAAAACCACAATAAACAAAGTTGCAATCCAGAAGATGGAATAAACAGCTTACTTGTGATAAAATTACTATTTAAAGGTCAGTAGGAAGAAGAAACAAAAATTTTAAATCAAAAAGTAGAATGTGCGGTAGTTGGGTCCGAGAAGAAAATCTAAGCCATATAAGGTGGTATTCTAAAAAGTTAAATTAATGGAGAAAACAAGTAAAAAATTTACTAATAATAAAAAGCCTCACAGGAAAGTAATAAACTTTTCGTAGTTTTTCCAAAAGCTATTTCAGCTTCCATGGAGTTCAACGCCGGAGATTTGGTGTCGATGGGTCATCCTGGGAAGTTGAAGATCTCTGTCCTAGCCACCGTAATCAACATGATCCTGAAAGAAGAATAATGGAAGCAGTCATGTTCGTCATCAGGTTGGTGTAAATGAAAGAGTGTGGTGCATAAAGAAAGAGAAGTTGTTAGTGTTGCTTACTGTGTGTTAAAAGGTTTTAAGGATTTGGTGTACATTGGAAGAAATAAAAAAATGATACTTCCTTTAACATCAGAATTGGTAAAACTTCTTAAGGAATATTTATATCCTGAAAATCAAAAATCAACTTACTAAATTACTTCGTTAAAACAGGTAAAGCTTATACTTATCCTTTTTCTTGTTGTCTCCATTGAAAATTCAATAAGACATAAACACATGTATTCTTGAACTGTCAAAATAAAAGTATAACTTGTTAAATTTAAGGTTGAGCGTACAGCGAGCATTTTTAAATTATAACGTAGCGGATGAGTCTTTAATCTGAACCCCATTGGACTCATCCAGAAAGGTAAAAGAGTCTCAATAAACAAAATCGTAAGAATCTTTTAGCACTAATATGAACAGAGCTCATTCAAGTTTAAGTGAAATGATTCCTAAAAAAATGATCAAATATTAAGCCTTGTGAATGTGTTTTGTTTATTTTCTGTTAACTTAATGAAGACTAAAAAATTACTGTATAAGACAAAGTATTAAACGTAGGTATACGTTTTTTACTCAAATTGATAAGGGACCTAAGCTGAAAACCTCTTCATAATATAAAAAATATATAAAATAACGTCGAAAATAACATAATTCTTTAGTTCATCCCTAAGGGATCGTAAAACATCTATTACCAGTAAGTATTTGGAAAACGAAAGGAGATTTATAAGATTTTTGATGAATTCTTTCCAGGGAATTTACTGGGATGGCCGTTTACAATTTATGAAATAATATACGTATGTATTGACAAGTTTTTTGTAATATTTCACGCACAGTCCAGATTTGCCATAAAATAATTTTTAATTTTTATTATAAATTGGGAATTTGTAATTTTTACTTCTTAGATCACAATTCTCACAATTATAGCATAGTAGGTACAGTAAAAGATTAGATGAATCGATGGGAGAGAATTAGAAACTTCAAGATAAAAGAAGTGTAAAGAATGATTAATAACTAAACTCTACCGAGAATAAATCATTCCGAAGAACACCAGGAAAAAATTATATCCACACTTTTACACGCGCAGTATTAATAAATTTATGTTTACGCCCTAGATATAGTAAGATACCCCACATATTAAATTACTCTGAGCTAAATATATATCTGCACTGAAAATCAGAAAAGCAGTAACGGATACGTATATATCATACTGAAGTTATTGTTACAGACGCTTTATATGTTCCATTTGTAATCCGATACCCGAAAATTACGAGACCATTAACGCACTTCTAGAAACAAAGGATGTTTTTAGAAATAAATAGCAGTAAAAAGTTGAAAAGGGATTGTATGAATAAATCAATGGTAGATAAAATGTTTGGCCGTGTACTATCGTATATACTTCACATAACCACTAATAGTTATCAAAAGCCACCAAATGGAAAAATGCAGAGTTATCCTTCTTACAATTTGAAAATCTGAAAGTCGCTGTATTTTGAATATTATTATAATTTACAGTTTTCGTTTTGAAAGCTTAAAAAATATATGTTGGTGATTACATGGCCATGACAAAAAGTTCAAAACTCGTATTGAACTGTTAATATTACTTAAATTAATCTATGGTAAATAAATAGACATATTCAACAGTCGTGTAAATTAAAAATTTAAGAACATTAGACTGATATAACTCGTCAAAATGTAATAGGTGTATCAAAAGGTTAAAGAAACCTTCTAACCATATGTAGCCAAACCTTTACAACGGCGTTGATGATGGCCTGGAACAGGAAATATTAGTTTATCAACGAATACGCTATGTAAAGAATATGGTTAGCTTTGAAACTTCATGCTCTAGAGCGTTTGTAGAAAAATGTTATTTAACTGTGCAAGTAGTTAAAAAAACAGAAAATAGGTCCATAATAAAGTAATTCCACTATTTATCAGTAATTCTCCTGGCTCTCCGAATAGATCCAAACTAGTGTCTCTGACCCGGGAAATCCCTGGGAAAAAGTCTCGAAGATTCCCCAATTTTTTTTTCTCGAGTTACGAGAAAAATAATTCCAGACACGGAACTTTTGTATACAAGATACTCAATTAAAGTTCTTACTTTAGAATTAAGGTTCTATTCTTTCCAATTTTATTAAACATTAGTTAATATGGGCAATACTGAACAAAAGCGTCTGCTTAGACAACTGATCTTCTTAATCACTTTTTAAAAGAAACTAGCAAACAGTCATTTCAAAAACATACAAATTATTCACAGCTTGCCTATAAACAATCAATAAAGTGAAAGAGATTAGTTTCAGTAGGAAGCTTGTTAGGCCATTCATTAAGTAAACTTGTACTCTCTATTTAATTATATTCAAAAAGGGTTTCTATCCGGAATTTCCTATTTTATTTATAAACAAGTACTAATATTTTTAAATAGTAGTCTTCCTAAAGAACTAAACAGAATGCTTTTATTTTAACATATTTATTATACATGATACGAATGTCATATTCGCTCCCATAGCATTCTAGCTTGCTATGAGCAGCTATGCAAGCTAGGTATAACAAGAATTAGGTAATTACCTAATTCAATACTATTTATCTTTATAATTCATCCTTAATCCGTGTTTGGATTAGGGTTTCTGAATTTCCACAATTTTTCTATCGCCGGGACTCTAGAGTCCCGGGAAATCCTGTGAATCCCGGATAGTAATTTTACGTACTTAAGTACCTATACCCTAACATATAAATGAAGGATCCAGGTCAATGCGTGCACATCAGCTGTAAGAACATTACGATAAGATAAGAATGTAGTCAGAATATTGTATTACCGGGGCGCTTTAAAAAAGTCAGTAGCGTACGTTCGGATAGTACTTTTTAACATTATGTAAATTTGTCAGCGTTCAAGTATCTATTCAACCCTAATAACGAGTTATAATTAAAAATCTCATTACGTTTTAAATGGCATAGGGTAATGAATACATTTAAAGAAAAGTAATTGCAAAAATTACTTGGCACTGGTTATTAATTGTATTTATTATAATTGCAAAAATGATGATGCTGTATGATTAACTACTAAACTTGTTACCCGTTTAGGGTATTAATTTGCACTGCTTTAATTATTTGTGGTGTTTTACATTCGAGTATGAATCTTGTACTATCTACTTTTAATATGAGATGTAGCTATCAGGAAAGTTATTATCACTATGCCTTTAATTCATTATTAGAAAGGAAATATTATAATACAATTACTTGTATTATAATTACTTGAACTTAAATATTTGTTACTATATAAATAAAAACAATGTTAATCTGTAAATTATGAAAAATTAATGTCGACATATAAATAATACAGTCTATTATACCTGATTATTGATTCATAAAAGCATTAGTGATAGAAGCTTTATAATGAAATCATATTGGACATATATTATAATAATACATAATAATAATAATAATAGGTTGTTCGTTTATTTATCATCCATCTATATGAGCTACTGAGATATAACTTCTTCTAAATCAGCATTTTCAAATAATAGCCAATTTTGAAGATTTGCAATTTGTGAAAAAGAGTGTTTCTCGTTTCCAATCAATAATCATAACTACACAAATCATAAGTGGTGTTAATTTACATTTTTAAGTGCATAAGACTGATACTAAATGATGGTAATCCTTTTTATATATGTATTAGGAATCGTACTGTATAATAATTTACCAATTTCAATAAAACATTTAATGTATAAACAATTTGTTACTGTTGTAAAGGAATTACTTCTACAACATGAATTTTACTAAGTGGAAGAGCATATTCTTAAGGGGTTTTGTTTATAACAATATTTCTGCTTTCATATGTTTAATTTAATTTATATTTTTGCCGTTTACTTGCATACATATTACATGGAAAACAAAAATATGCCTAACTTTGAGTCAAATAGTATTTTATTTGTGCATATGTATCTTCTTGATTTGATTGTACTTTCTACTTTAATTTTTTTGTTGACTTATGCCATTCACTTTTGTTGTCTATACGGATGAAAATAAATTTTATTATTATGGGTGGAATGAAATAATTCAACTTCGACGTTAATAATAATTGTTCTTGTAGTATAAATTAATTTCATTTTCCCTATTTTGTACGTATATTCGATTATAAACGAATACACATTAAGCATCAACGTTACCCTTATTAAATCACATTTCGTGACGCTACTGAGTCATTCGAATTCTTCTGTTGCTTCTGTTATCAGATAAATTACTCGAGTCGACCACGTGATCGTGGAGTGAACACTGCGTGATTTGCGATGCTTTTTACAATTCTGCCCTCGTGATATCGGTAATTTTAAATCCTTCATTTATATGTTAAGGTATAATACATAAATGCAAATATTCGTTTTAAAAATCGCTGCGAGTAATTTTCGAATCACTTTCCCCAAAAGTCCCATTAGAAAGTAACTAATAAATAATAATCAAATAAATAATATTTTATAAAAAGCACAGCTATACATATATAATTCTCCTGTCATAAAATTCTTTATTTTTTTTTCTCTGTTATGGCAAAACCTTTGCTGTTTAGTGTTGTATTGTTTGTCGGAAAGCTTCTTGAGTCATTCATAACTATTACAAAACATTCAACCAGGCAAGAATTATTTCAAAAATTCATTTGAAGTTTCTAAACAGTTTTCAATACATTCGTGTACGGAAAAGAACAAAGCGGTGCTTTGTTCTTTTCCAGATGGTATTGTACCCTACAACTTTGTATTATTTGTATTATTAAAATTGTGGAGATTCAGAAACCCTAATCCAAACACGGATTAAGGATGGGTTATAAAGATAAATAGTATTGAATTAGGTATTACATTTTTACAAATAAGATGCTTACAGTTGTGATTTTAATAAAATGTCGATTTTTAATTTTTATAAACCGTTCTTTAAAAAATATTAAACTTTAGTAAACTAGAATAATATGCGCTCCGTGTTTTTAATAACATCACAAATAACGGTATGAGAAATAAGTAGCATCGGATGAGAGAATTTGCTGAAAGACTAATTTGCTTTGTATAGGAATCGATGTGTAAAATATAAATATGGTATACTAAATAACTAATATTGTTGTGTTAAACAATATTAGACAATGCACTATGCAGCCAGAAAAACCGGAAATGATTAAATGAATTATAGCTTTCAACGTGACGTTCATCATTCTTTATATTAATTTTCTTTAAGATTTTGTACACAAAAATGAGTTTCAAATTAGATCTCGATAAAATTTTAAATTCATCCCCTTGCCACAAAAAAAGAAGATAATTCTGTGTTCTTATATTTAACTTTCAAATTTTACAAGAAAATTGTTGATTTTTGGGCTTCTGTAGATTTTAACATAATTAATCGAAGTTAAATTTGTAGAGTGTTATAATTTTTTGTTAATTACACTTTTGTGTTAAACGAAAGTCTTCAAGTTTGTACTTTTCAAACAATTTGAAATAATTATTGATGTTAATTTATTTAAGTCTTCTCTGTACTAGCGACTGTGTTTAATATTTATGAGTTATCTCATTAAATAAAAGTATTTTTTTAATGAGAATATCTGTTTTAATTGCGAAAGATAATGAATTAAAGTTAAATTTTGGTTTTCCCAGTTGTGTTGAAAATTTCGAAATCTTTATTAGTGACTGAACTTTATGTTAAATTACTTAATTGTGTACTTCACTACTACATACAATCGTAACTAAATCTATCTTCTGAAATTTGAAATCGCTAGCTGTTGAGATGTTGAAAAGAAATTTGTAACCACTGAATCAATAAATGTTATTTTATAATTGTTGGTTTTTCTTAGTATATGTGCAATTTTTTATATCTATACCATATTTTGGCAAAATATCAGAAAAAATTGCTCATATACTAAGAAAAACCAACAATTATAAAATAACATTTAAAACCAACACTAACACTTTTTCATTTTTATTTAATGCTAAAGACAGAACACATGATATCATGAAATCGGGCATTTACCGTTTAAATTGTTCTTTTTGTAGTTCGGTATATATTGGACAAACACTTCGAAATTTTGACATAAGATATAAAGAACACGTACGTCATTACAAAAATAAACATCCTGAAAAATCGAATTACGCCAAACACCTTTTAGAACAAAATCACACAATGACTCCTCAAAATAATATTAAATTTCTACATTTTTGTAATAACAAACGCAAATTAGACATTTTAGAAGCCTTTGAGATATACAAACACAAACTCAGGGTACCTTTAATGAATGAGCAACTTGAGCTCAGTAATTCTCCGTTACTGGAAGTATTAGATATTTAATTCTGATTATTATTATTATTTTATCTAGTTACCTATTTTGTATCTACCTTAGCGACGTGTTTGTTTATAATTATATTACCTTTGATAATGACAGCATAGCTGTCGAAACAATATTGTCAGGTTGTATTTTAATAAAACTGTGAAACTTTTAATAATCTTTATTTATTTCACTTTTTTCCATAATTTTCGAACTCAGAAACTTATCGAGAAGCTTTATTTTTTTAATAGTTTTCTTCAAATTTTTGTTGAATCGTGACATTTCAATTATCCGAATTATTTTAGAATTAATGTTGACAAGACTCTGGATTCGAGAATGTGCCACTTTTGAGTTATTAAATCAACGTCTGCATTGCATTCAGAAATTATTCATCGAACAGTTCCCCACAATACGCTTCACCCGAATTTCGCGTCCAGATGAATTTCGTTACTTTGGATTACTTATACAGCTTGATGATATTACTCCCCACGTCGCATAGTAGACTTCTCACTTGATTTACAAGGGAGTAAGTAATTTCTGAAATTTTATCCAGGAAGTTTTCTGTTATTTTCACAAGCACGATTATGTCATCCTCTTTACCTGTACAACAGTACTAGGAGCTGGAGCTATAGAGAATCCTTAGAAGATGGTTTTGACACTTGACTTCTACGGTGACGTCTTTATATAGTTTTGATTCAATAAACTTGCAGTATACACTGCTGATGCCATCGAAAATCAGTTAGTGCTATTCGACCCCATACATTGACTCGCTCGTTTTAAACCTGCGCACAATAATGTCTTCCTCCATGGATGTGGAACTTTCAGTGTGGCTGTTCGTGTATATATTGACCTCTGTACCACATTCATCTCTCAGAATGTACACTTCAAGAAACCATCCTCAATTGGAATGCTAACGGGATACAACGTCAACGTTATCTTCTAACTAGCCAAGTTCCTATCAAGACATCTAGTAGCAGTTGCATGTATTAGTGAGACTCCTTTAATAAATACAGAGACCTTTAGTATTTCCCGCTATACTATTTATAGGGATGACCACGAAGAAGGACTTGCTTCAGGAGGGGTAGCTATTAGGGGTAGCAATTAATCAACAGCTTAATAAAAGACTTGATCAAGACAATAATAGCATTTTTTCCAAACGGTATAAGGTAGTATAATATGTTAACTTATAATGGTCTAAACGTTTATGCACCTACAGAATATACCTACTATCCAACCAGATTAAACCATAAACCAGTTATATTAGATATTGTAGTTGCACAAAACTTCTCAAATCCTGTGAATTATACGGTGGTTACAGATTTAAGTTCTGATCATCTACTCATTCTGATAACTTCTACTACCACTCCAATATATACAGCACCTACTCCTCGATTAGTAGGTGGAGTTGTTAACTGGAAGCTTTTTCAAGTCTTCCTCGATGAATCGGTACATGCACCCAAAACAACAATCACCGATAACATCGACAAACAAACTATCAAACGTACACAACGAAGATAATCGAAAGCGTGGAAGCAACCATGCAACCGACTCTTCAGCGTCATCAATATAACTTTCAACAAACCCCGGGTTGCATCCTAGATTTAATAAGATGTAAGAATAGAGTACGTAGAGAATAATCAACGAACGCGCTTTTAGCACCTAGCTTTTCTTGCTTCTCTATTTATTGCTTGCTTTAAAAAGGGATATTTTCCAAGAGATTGGAAAAAAGCACATGTTTTGCTATTTCATAAGCCAGGCAGTGATAAACACACTGTAGAAAGTTCCCAAGCAATCAGCCTTCTAAACACTCTAGCTAAGCTTTTTGAAAAAGTAATTTTGGTACGACTTGATCAAGAGATACAACGTTTAAACATTTTGCCACATTTTCAATTTGGTTTTCGCAAACATGACAGCACTAATCAGTAACTTTTACAGTTTACGGAACTCATTGCCAAGGGATATGAAGACAAGCTGTATACAACAATAACTTTCTTGGATATCGTCGGCTTCATACGAAAAGAGTATAAGTCCAAAAATACTGTTTACAAGAAATGTAACACTTTTTCATTTTTTTGCTTTTTTACTTTTTGCTTTTGCTATTTAAGCGATATCTACTAATTATTTTACGGATTTCTGACATTTATTTTAAAGAATAAGTAATATTTAACCAGATGATGTTAGAATCTCATTTTTTTAAATTTTGGCACTTATGCTCTTTTCATATGAAACCGACGATATACAACAGGATTTCGACAAAGTATGGCAAGAGGGTCTTAAATACAAACGGCCTCACTTCAAGCTCTCTTCGTATATTGCTGCTATAGTTTTTCGTTTTTGGAAGATCGTGAGTTTGCAATGCAGATTAATTCAGATATTTCTGATTTCAAACCAATTAGAGTAGTAGTACCTCAAGGAAGTACTCTGGGACCAACGCTTTTTAATATTTTTGTCTGTGACATTCCCAATACTCATGGAACAATAGCAATGTTTGCCGACGTTACCGCTATCATCAGTCAAGATTATCATCTTGATATAGCAATTGACAAACATCAAACAGCAGTAAATCACTTATGCAAATGGTTTTCCTTGTGGAATATTAAACCAAATGAATTAAAATGTGAAACTAAAATATTTACTTTGAGAAGAATAACTAAAAACGATAACGATAACTAAAAACCTCAACGAATCGTTATCAATAATTCACCAGTTGAGTGGAACAACCGGGACCAGTCCGTAAAATACTTGGGGGTACATTTTGATACACGCCTAACTTGGAATCTTCATATTAATAAGAAACTTCAGCTAGCCTACTCCACATTACAGCAGTTATTTCCAATACTGAATCGCAAGTCTACCATAAAGATAGACTGCTTACTGCAAATCTACAAGTCTCTGTTAAGACCTCTCATCTTATATGCTTGTGAAGTGTGGGGTGAAACTTCTCAACTTAACTCAACTTGAAAGAACTGAAAATATTCCAAAAAATTACTAGAATAGTGACCGATGCACCATGGTTTATTCAATGACTAACTTAATCAAGAGCTCAATCTACCTTCCATTGAAATGCAAATTAAGAAAATTGTAAAGAAATTTTCAATCAACATTACAAACAGCAATGGAGCAATTTATTACAATATTGGCCAAAGAAAAATTCACACTAGTTAAAAAGAAGTCTGCCTCAAGATTAATGCTCAGAAATTTCACTAATAATTCATCGCACATTACACTCTGTTCTTTACACTCTATGTTAGCTTCTAGTCAGAACTGCTGTAAATAACAATTGTAAATTGTTGAACCGGCAAATAAATGATTTAAAAATACAAAAGGTCTATAACTACATATCAGCAATTGCAACATAATTTTATATAATTAGTATTATGTAGGTATGGCATTTAAAATATTTCTACAATTTTCTTGTAAATTTGAATGGAAGCCGGAAATAACTCGCAACTGCCTTGGGAATTAATTTTCTCGCGAATTTACTGATACTGATATTGCATTAATAAAAGTTTACAAAACAGCTTCTATGGAATATCAAAACGTATTCATATTAAACCTTCGACTTTTATATTTCTCCGGTATAGCAAATAACAAAGGAATATTTTCGTATAAAAGGATATTATACATGGTAGCATTGGCTAGCGACATATCTATAGTTTGGCTTTCACAAATTGGTTTTTATGGCTCTGAGATTCAAGTAGCGGCAGTACACAGTAAAAAATAATTGTTGTTAAGTTACATTTTGTCACATTCACTACAATTTTATGCAACAATGTTTAAAATTCTGATATAATTCAACTAAATTCAAATATCACGTAGTTTGTTACCGGGTGCTATTGCTAATAAAGGAAAACTTGTTGTCAGTACAGCAAGTATTTTGTTGAAGTGCAAAATGTTTTTAGAAGTTACTAAATAAATGATTACTTAAACAATAATCATTGCGATTTATGCACAACATTTTTGTTCCACGTTTTTAACAAAATATAGAATCAATTGTGCAGAAATAAGTGAATTTTTAACAAAAATATTTCAAAAGACTAACAAAACTATGAGTTATTTGACAATAATTTATAGTTAAAATATCGAAAGCACCTGCTATAAAAATCAAAACCTAATTAGTGAAAAGTTCAAACCTGTTTTAGTGAAATAACAAATAATTCTGTTATATTGAACAATGTTAATGAGAATGTGTGCAAGGAGTTGTAGTTATAATGGCAAGAATATTGTATTCTTTTCTTATCTTTATAAATGCACATGCAGCAACTCGCGTTTTTTTCAGTTAAACAATGATTGCATTTGTTACAACTTGATAGTCGTTTCTCTCCTGACGTCCCATTCCCGGCACCATGATTCGAAACTGTGAATTTAGCACGATTTAGCCCATGATGATGTCATGGGAGCGCTCGTCAAGATGTAAATGATCCGCGCGGGGTGAATTTGGTACCACCGTCCGGCATTCTTAATTAAACTTTTGGCGTTAACAGCACCAAGTATTTAAACGCGGTAAATACTAAATACCTATTATGAGTTAAATTTGAATAATACTATATTCGTGTTAACGTGTATTATTTTAAAATTTAAACATGAATCTCGATGACCAAAATAAACAGAAATTGTACTTTAGGATTAAGTACAAAGAAGACATTGAATGGTGCACAATTCTTAGCCCGTGCACATACCAAGAAATAATTAGTGCAGGTAAGTAAGTATATAAATATATTTTCTCGTTTAATATGTTTATTCTTTTATTGAACAATAATGTATAGTATGCATCTGCAAGCAAATTCTTAAAATTTAGAAAGGTAGCTTTCATTTATGCATACAAATATGCGAATCATTATTTTATTTAAAGCCTTCCCTATATTTTCATAACGTTATTTGTTGCAACTGGTTGTTTTAAGTTGTTCCATTTGTGTCTTTAAGAAGTTAACTTTATAAACAATAAAATTCTTTGATCTATTAGAAATCAATCTTGCGTTTCTTTATTGATAATGTATGTCTGTGACTGTGGATCACTCCCTTCGATTTAATATTTATATTTACTGGTAAATTTTAAAAGATTTATCAGAATTTTTCTCAAAGGAACATTTGTTTACTAAATTTTCAGGTGTAATATTCTTATAAAGAATGTATTTTCTTTATAAATATGATATCATAGATAGGTCATTGCACAAGCTGTTTTGAACAAAAGCTTTAAAAAAATATAAAAAAGAAAAATAAATCTAATAACATAAGAACCAATGATTACCCCAAGATGGTAACCAAACTTCCGAATGCTTCAAAATCATATTCGACTGTCAGAACTATGCCAAACTTTGAATTTTATGTTAATCGGTCAATTTTTAAAGAAGTTCAATATGGTGGGGTGGTGTAGGTCAAATTGTAATTATAAATATTCATTTATTAGGAGTGCATGGTACTACCCTAGGCCTAGGCTAATCATGCTGTGTACTATGCGCACTTGTGTTTGAACTCAAGTGCAGTTAATACATATGATCTAATTTGCATCAATAATTGTACACTGTTTTAACTTTGCAGTTTTTGTACTGGTAACTTTTAGAACGAACTTCTCAATTCCTATTTATTGAAAGAAATAGTCCTTGCGCATTTTTTAAAATTGGATAAACCTGTTTGGTTTTTCATTATCTTATTTTTTCTTTATCATGGACATCTTTGGCAGTGGCGTATTTAGGGGGATTATCGGGTCTGACCCCCCCCCACTCCCAGAGGTTTCTTTAATAGTCTAGGTCATTTATGTATCTACAGCCCTGGTAGTGTAATGTCTAGCGTGCTGGACTTTCACCCAAGCGGCCCGAGATCAACTCCCGGTGCCGGCAGATCTGGTTAAGGTGTTCTGCAGTTTTTCTTAGCTGTGACACAAATGTGGAATTTGCGCTGTTCCATCTGTAAGTCGGTTGCAACCGCACGTAGGGCCTACTTAATAATAATAATATTAATCTCCCCCTCCCTCCCGCATAAACTAATAGCTTCTGGGGCCTGGTTTCCAGGTTATGGGTTGTAGCAATTATTATTATTATTATGTACAGAAACCGTGGTTTCCCGTAAAGACCTAAAAATTTAGTAGTCCCCCCCCCCCCCCCGAGAAAAATTCCTAAATATGCCACTGACATCTTGGATAATCCAAAGAAAACAACACTTTTTTGAGATACATCAAACTATATTATTCAAACTTTTTAATTTAAAAATTTTCTTCAGTTTTCTAATCAAATGGTAATAATTAAAATATCAGTAGGTAGGAATTTTTGTGCAGATACATCATATACTACATTAACATGCATTCTTTTGGAAATGAATATACTTTACATTTTTATTATAATTTTGCAAATTTCCAAAAAGCATTGTTTTATACAACTTTTCATTACTATATACAAGTTTTCATTTATAGTAAAGCAAGGATTTCCTTCTCTTGAATTGGTGGAGTTCACACTTCAAGATGAATTTGGTGCGAATCTAAGAGAGAATTTTGCAGAAGAGTATATCAAGATTTCCCCTAGAGGTGTTTTGTTAAAAATTCGTGAACGTGAGTAACTTCTATGTTTTCTTGATTATTAAACTGTTTTATCTGAAAATCTATTATTACAGAATTGGATACTTTTGAATCTGCTTCCACAATCACCACATATAGCCTGAGCCCAAGAGATGATATCTCGCTAGATGATGACAATAGCACATCTTCATGTTATGTTGACCATCCTACAGAGGCAAAACGAGTTCTTACGTCAAATCATCAAAAATATATTGCACCTGAGGTAGCTTATTGTTGATAGGTTTATTATTTATTGTTCTATTATAATATAAACTTATAATATAAAAAGTATGGGGGAGCGTAATGTACTTTTGACAATAGCTCCATTACCTCCGTTGCACTCCCATAAGAGTTTGTGGGAAACCCCGACACTGCAAAATGCGGTATAAGGGGAATGGATTATGTATGTATGTATGTATATAATATAAATTGCAGGACCTTCGAAATTCAATAGAAAAAGCACCTGGAGGAAAGGAGATTTTCCATTTTTACAATAAATTCTCAACCTTAAATGATGAATTCCGTAAAAGATTAGTTAACCTCTCAGTCAATTATTTAAGGGAACATTTTCCAAATAATTGCATGCCTTCATCGTTTTCAAGGCAAGATTGTGCCAGAGCATTAATAAAAACTTTTCCCAATTTAAAAGATCCTTTTTCTCCAGAGGGATATGTAAGTGTTCTGTCTGTTGTTTGGTTACTTTAATCAGATTCATACTTTTTAGGAAGCTTTTTATGATCCAGTAACAAAAAAAGGTTTCCTAACTACCAGACTAAGAACTGTACTGCGAAAAAAACATAGTTTTTCTCCTCTATCCAAAAGATTAAAATTAGATGAAAACGTTGAAGAATCACTGCCTGCAACAACTACGCCTGAAATAGAAGAGGCAATAGCTTACATGCGGCATGCCACTCCAGACACTCAAACAGAAATAATTAAGGAGAAAATTGTATTAACATTCGATTATAGAAGAAAACATGGATGTGATCCAATTACGTATCCAAGATTTTTAGATACAAAAGAATTGGTAAGTTCATAAATCTTATTAATCATAGTAAATAATTCTTACTTTATCAGTGTTTATTAATTTTTTTAGATCTCTTATGAATTTTCACTTCTATACCCAGGTAGTGCAAATGCATTTGTGCAGGCATTTTTATCATATGTAGATAAGATTTTGAGAATATATACAATTTCTTTGAAAAACACCTCTTTGGTAGATGTTCCTACAAAAGAAGCTCCTTGTGGTAAGCATTTTGAATAGAGTGTAAATTTAGAAAGTAATCATTGTTATTACTTTTAGTTTGGAATCGAATAACCAGGGCAATATTGGCCATTTTACATTTTCTTCCACCCCCGGCAAAGGGACGACATGCCTCAAATACCAACAGAGAAACTGTAGAATCTGCACAAGATTATATTATTGTCTTCCAGAAAGTAAGTCCCCTATTGCCGTTCATGCTACATACACAAATAATGTTTTATTTGTTGCAGACTGATGTTCCTCTTAAGACTATTCTAGAGGTAAGAAAAACAACGCAACCTTTTCTATTGGCAGTTGGATCAAATATAGCTACCATTGATAATTACTTTATGATTTTAGATGAAAATATTTTATCTACGGAACACATAACTGGCTCCAAAGATGTAATTGCAGCCATTGATGTGCTTTTTAAAACTTACTTTGTCTTCAATATTGAATATAATGAAAATGTAAAACCATTTTGGATGTTTATCCAAGGAATGTTTTACAATATATACCAAGGTATAACGTTTACAAGTAGAATGCGAGAGCTTCGTGCTAAATTGCATAATGTGAACTTTTAATTATAAATGTTTCAAGAGTTTTCAAACGTTACTTTTTATTTTTATGTTACTTTTTAAATGTTCGATAAATCAACTGATTAAAAATGCTGCAATTATATCTTTGACACTTAAAAATGTATCAATGTTATATTTGTAAAAGTAACTTTTCATGTGAGAAAGAACTTGTTAAACATTTGCGAAATTATCATGCATTATTTGAAGGTGCTACACTGGCCTTACAATGCAGTTTCCCTCCTTGCCCTTCAACATTTAAAACTTTTTGTGGGTTTAAAAAACATATTAAAAGATGTGCACTGAAGGTAAATAATTTTCAAGGTTATCAGTCTTCTACTGAGTTTGCTATAGCTCCTGGTATCAGCAATTCTAACATACCTGCAAAACTACTAAATTCTCCAAAAAGCAATTATTTAAATTTGGAAGAATCAATCTCTGATTGTAAGACTGTTTCTAATCCAACTTACACATTTAATTGTAAAAATGCAGAATTTGAATCTATAGTAAACAATAAAACATGTAATAATCTACCTAATAAAGCAGTTGAATCGTACATATCAAAGTTATATGCTGTTGGCATTCCCGAAACTACTATTCAGTTTATTGTAGACTGCACATCTACATTATTTGAATCAGTCTTGGACAGCAGTTTGACAAATGTCTCTAATCGAGAAAGTATAGAAAATTTACCAATAGAACTCAAATCTAAAAATTTATTTGAAAGTTTCCGTTCCACTCATAAACGTAGAAGCTATTTTAGTGAACTTATTGTTAAACCTGTAGAAGTTCCTATTGGAATTCGTTATGACCAAAAGTGGAATAAAGATACAAACCAATATGAGCAAGTTCCAGTTACTTGCACTTTCAGTTATGTTCCAATTTTAAACACTTTGAAATTCCTTATTAAAAATGAATCTTTTTTGTCTTTAGTTCTAAAAAAAAATCAAACCTGCTCATCAATTATATCCGCTTATGAAGATGGTTTAAATTTTAAAAACAACAGTTTTTTCCTGGAAAATCATTCAGCCTTCCAAATTCAGTTATATTTTGATGAATTTGAAACTGTTAACCCATTGGGGTCCAAAACTGGAAGCCACAAAATGGGTGCTATATATTTTATAATTAGAAATATTCCTCCATACTTCAACTCAGCACTTCATAACATACACTTGCTAGCCTTATTTTACTCACTAGATATGAAGAATTTTGGAATTAATGCAATTTTAGACAAAATAGTGTATGATATTAAACATCTGGAAACAGTCGGTATTATTGATGAAGCACTAGAGAAGCCGTTAAAGGGAACAGTAGTTGGAATAAGTCATGATAACTTGGGCGGTAATCAGCTGTTTGGTTTAGTAGAATCATTTTCTGCAACAAATTTCTGTAGAATATGTTTAGTTGAGAAAACGGAAACTAAATATTTATGTATACAGGACGATTCCAAATTACGCACTACCGAGAATTATCAACAAAACTGTCAAAGCACATCAGCAAGCTCATCATTTGGCATTAAATTTAGAAGCATTCTTAATGATCTCAACTATTACAAAATATTTGAAAATATTACTGTAGATATAATGCATGATATACTTGAGGGTGTGGGCCAACTCGAAATAAAATTATTTTTAAAATTCATAATTAAGGAAAATTTAATAACATTAGAAGAAATAAATAATAGGCTACAGTCATTCAACTTTGGTTACATAGAAAGATGTAATAAACCAAGTCCTATAAATTTGGAGAAAAATGCCAATTTATTAGGAGAAAGAGCTGCACAAACGTGGTGTTTGTTAAGATATTTACCTTTAATATTGGCGGATGTTATTGCAAAACTGTCAGATTTACAAAGAAGAAAATATAAGGTAATTAGACTTCTTTTAAGCATAATAGACATTGTATTCTGTCCAGTCAATTCATACGGAATGATCATAAAGTTAAAGCAATTAATCTCTAGACATCATAAACTGTATCAAGCAGAATATCACACCAATCTTACACCAAAACATCATATGATGATTCATTATCCTACAGTAATATTGAAAAGTGGCCCCTTAGTTAGTTTTTCATGTATGCGTTTTGAGGCAAAACATGCATATTTCAAGGATCTTTGTTATAAATTTAAAAATTTTAAATCGCTTAGTAAAACACTTGCATTACGTCACCAGGAATATATGTGGCACAAATGGGAACATATGAATTTAACAACCCAACCTGTTTATGGGAAATGTACTTCAAAGATGATTGATAACAATATTTCTTTATTGACTTTGAATGTTGGAGAGTCTGCAAAACTGCTTTTCACTGATTCTGTACAATTTGTAGGTTGTACATTTAAGAAGGGGTGGTTTATTATTAACCAGGTAGATGATTATTCTCTCCCAATATTTTTGCAAATACATGATTTATTTGTTGACAATGAAATTCCGTTTGCCTTGTGTATAAAATGGGAATCTATCACTTTTGATAAGCATTACCATGGCTATGTCATTGATCAAAAATCCGTCTTAGAGTATGAAATTGTAAATTTGACTTTGTTAAAGCACATAGTTGCTTATGAAATTCACCATCCATATGGCTCTGATTTAAACTGCATTATTTTAAAATACGAAGTGGTTTTGGACACATAGAAAAAGTATCTTGTATGTTGACCATTTTATAATTTTGTTGCATTATGTTCAACAGGTTCTTTCTTTTGTAATCATTTATAATGTGAAATAAGGAAAGTGTTTTTAATATTTTATTTTATTTACAAGTTAATATTACATACATGTATTAATATTTTGTTTAATGTTTTAGTATCATTTTATTCTTTTCTTTTTAATGAATAATAAATATTTACATTGCTCTTATAATTGGTATTATTTTTCACTCTATTAACTTCCTTCACTAGAGCAATGAACATTATTAATAATCAAACAGAAAAGCTAACCTTTAGGTCATATTTATGTTCATATATCTCAGTCTGGATGATGAAACGAATATTTAGCAACCGAAGGTCTCTCTCATACAAATGCTTCAACCATTTTGTTTAAATCAAACACTGACCAAAGAAATTGAATTTTTACAGCATATTTATTTAATGTAAATCCTTTCTAACATCTCAGGACTGGATCCTTCTGAATTGTCATAACTTAGCTTGAAGTGCAGGTACAAATTTAGAGTTCTTGCAAAATGGAAAGGATTTACAATCAAATATTCTACAAGTTTAAAATTACAGTTGGTTGGAGTGTTTCATTCAATTTTTATTTAAAATGCTTGGAAGTTGTTTGAAGACAAGAGTAGCTGAATATGCCAGGCACTGATCTCCCTAATTATATGACATTAGCAGCTTTCATATTTGGTTATTTTACGATGTTGGTTGTTCTTTTAACAACACAGTATATCCAAAAAGCATGCATTTGTTGTTAAAGTAACAATATACTTTTAGTGTAGTAACAAACAGTGTTGGCAAATAAATAAAGATTAATGTTAAAATTACAATACCTATAGTAAAACTACAAAAAAATTTCTAGGAGTTAACTAATTTTTTTGTAAAATGACTATATCTTTGTTACAGTAACTGACTGAAATAGTAAATAAAACGAACAGGAATGCTAAAACTACAACAATGCTTAATAAAACCATAAATAATATTTTGAATTAGACAAAACTTTGTTGTTCTACTGATAACATGTAGTTGTGTAATATGCAATAATTTGTGTATCTCTACAACTAATTTCGTACATTTAATAAATTTTGTTAAATTACCAACAATAGAGAATTGTCAATTTAATACATAACGGGGTTGTTGTAACAATATTTTGTAGTAGGTGGTGCAAATTGGGCGTTTAAAAGATTTATATTGGATTTACTTTTAATAAAACTATTTTGCTGCTTTCACAAATGTTGAAAGAACTTCTGCAACATGCTTGAGCAATCTACTTTGTTCAGGAATATCATTTAACAAGTAGCTTTTGTCAATTTTAACAAGGTGTTTATGTTAGAGCTAACAAAATCCAGTATTGTTAAGTGCACTACACTTTGTAGTGGATCGTCTGGGACTAAACATTTAGTTAAAATTTAGTTAAATTTAACTACATATTTTTTACTGTGTAATACTTATTGTTAAAATATCTTAATCTCAAGTACCGAAAGTAACACCTATTGTTAAAAAATCTTTAGAAAGAGCATTCACCAACAGTTGTAATTCATGAAATAGACTTTCGTTTTGGTTTTTCTTTTTGAGGTAATCTAATATTTAAGTATTACAAAATAGAAACGATTGATATATTTTTAGAATTTATATTACAATTTTATTATGTCAAATGAAAACAGATACTAAATGGTACAAAGCAAGAAGCATCGGCTTTATAGGTCATCTTCACTATTTATATCACCATCTGACTGGCTGCTGTCAAAATCTACTCTAATTACTTTTACACTATTGTACACATTGATGACTATTTATCTGACATCTACTGACAAGCGGTGGTATTTTCTTAGTATTGTCTTGGTGATATTCGTAAACATCGTCAGGTTTCTCAGCCATTGGTACTTCTTCATTTAAGTTTTGTTGGACATCTTCCCACGGACGGAACATATTTAGCAATGAATAAATACAACACAATAGGTATAAATAAAATAATACCGGGGCGGAATACTCTACACTCCAAGAACTGTAAGCCGAAACTAAATCTGAATTGAAAAAGGTATTGTTCAAGTGTGTTGTTTCTTATTTTAGCAACCATCCTAAACTTTTCTTTTATGTCGTAATAAATGGAGTTTTTAAAAATGTATGTTATACTTCTTATAAAAAATTCCTAATACTTACCTGGTAACATTTGACAACATAAACTGTAAGCTCAGTATCGTTTTATTTATAGCTTTAAGTAGTAATCCTATAACAGCTCTTTGTTGGAATAACTATTATTGTCAAATACCGGCCAAAAAAACAATTTCTGCAAGCGAAACTATACCTTAAAATACGGTTTTTGGCCGAAATAGTATGAAAGATTCGGCCGGCCGAAGCGGATTTTTTTTAAATTTTTTCTGTCGCAATCTGACTTATTCGAGTGCATTTTAAGTGAAAAACTCCTTATTTATCGTTTAACAAAAAAAATTTAAATTTTTAAAATATATACATCAGCATTTATTCAATTTTTAGTATTTCAAGCACTTATTTTCAAGCCATGTCTAGACGATGACGCAAAGAGATCGTACATATCAATATATGTACGGAACAATTTCCGACTAGAACTTCAACAATAAATTGAAGAATTTGGGTCAAAGAAATCACGAGGGTGAAAATGCAAAACGCATTGCCAATCATGCCGCCATCACCCTGCGAGACGCGGCGATTACGTGTCCGACTTAAATATTAGATTGTTCCCGGAAAATGCCGAAAACTTACTTTTTATCTACCACAATCTTCTTAAATTAAATACTGAAATGTTTTTTAATACTATTATATTACGTTGTTGTTTTTTAATAAGCTTTTTGTAATTAAGTTTTTTATAATCCCATACTGTTATTTTTATCAATTTTGTTTGGTTATATTTTATATTACTTTATTATAGCAATTTTCCGACACCAATGTTTTCTTTTTGTGACATGATTTTGTATTCAACAAAACTAATCAAAACTCAAATTTCTATTGTGCTTCTGCCGAATAGTCGGCGCTTCTGCAAATGTTAATGGCCGAATATTCGGTACTCAGTGATTTGGCCAAAAGCTGCTTTGGTGCACCACTAAGTTTAACAGAATATTAGTATCAGATAATTCAAACCAGTTAATATTTTTACTTAAAAGAAGTTCAAAAATAAAACCCACAATAAAGAATAAACTTGCTTATTGCTAATGCCATTATGCAAGAACCATATACAGTGTGTTTTTTGTAAACGATAATATAGGAAATCCAATGGAATTTTATCATTTTCCTCGTAAGTTTGTACCCTTTCAAATGTAATTAGAAATCTTGGTATCAATCGAAAGAAGAATTCATTTTACGTCAAAAAAATATTAAACTTTATGAAGAAAACCAAAATCGATTTAGAAAAAGACATAAAAAGCTTATTGATTTACAGCTTTTGGTAATAAGTTATTTAAAAAATCTGGAAGCTGAACGCCGATTGGTGTAACGGTTAACGCTTCAGATTCCTAATCAAAAATCGCGAGTTCAAACCCCGTCATCGTATACTTTTTTTTTTAATTGTATTGCTTACTAATTACTCCTATTATTTTTAGAACTTTATTACAAGGATTATTAGTTTTATGGCCTTTTTTCATTTGCCTTTCTGATGGGTAGTTAAAATTGTACAAAAAGTAACGGTAAATCCCAGTAGCAAAAATATCTAACAATAAAAAAAATTAATAATCGTTGTAATAAAGTTCTAAAAATAATAATTAGTAAGCAATACAATTAAAAAAAAGTATAGGATGACGGGGTTTGAACTCGCGATTTTTGATTAGGAATCTGAAGCGTTAACCGCTACACCAATCGGCGTTCAGCTCCCAGCTTTTTTTAATAACTTATTACCAAAAGCAGTAAATCAATAAGCTTTTTAAGTCTTTTTCTAAATCGATCTTGGGTTTCTTCATAAAGTTTAATATTTTTTTGACGTAAAATGAATTCTTCTTTCGATTGATACCAAGATTTCTAATTACATTTGCAAGGGTACAAACTTACGAGGAAAATGATAAAATTCCATTGGATTTCCTATATTATCGTTTACAAAAAAACACACTGTATGTATGTCATCTATTTAGAAATTGAATGTCTGTTTGTTCATTGCAACAAACCATTATTGTCTTAACAACATTAATTAGTAAACCGTTTTAAATTACACTCGCTTGCTTACTTCTGCACCACCAACCGAAGCTAAGTATACCTACAGTTAATGGACGACGTGTGACAGTTATTATTGCTGATAAACCATCTCGTTACTCTCTATTTTGCAGATCAGGTTGTAGTCATGTAGCATGTAATGCGGCGTTTCACAGCTCAATGCGCTGTATAATTAACGAGAATTTAACATCAGAATTAACAAGACTTACGAGTTGCCTGTCAAATACCTATTAAGTAATAATCTCGTTTTAATGATTTTAGACGACTTAATAAAAACACAAGAAGGTATTAACTAAAGATGAAAGATTTGTGCAAATCTACAAATCCACATCAAGCATCCAAATAATTGAATAAACACTCTGGAAAAGTCTTAAAATGATAGTCAGTAAAGTTAAGTTTCGAACAAAGACAAAAGGCAAGTTTCTTATTGTTAGTGGTAAAGTTAGTTGTTAGACAGGGGAATTGAAAATAAGAACATCTTTGGATTTGGCTATCCAGCATGCGGATACAGCTCAAGAAAACTGTCTAAATGTAAAACGTCTGTCTCTTGTTCTTGTGAATCTACAACTGGTTTAACTTCAATAAACTAACGAAACAAATTAATTTATTTTACATACAAAATGTATAATGCAAGTTCCTTTTCAACAACACAAATAGTGTTATAAAAATTAGATTAATTGCGATAGCACTAAAAACTAAATTGCGTAAATCAATACCGCTTAACAACTACCAACACATAATTAAATCTAATTATACATCACATAAAATCAACAAGTGTATAGGCCAATTATAATTTAACTATTAATCAAGCAACGCAGTGATTATTTACCTCATTAGATTTTTAATGGAACTATTACATCTGGACTCAAAAAGCAGTTTTGATTTTCCCAACGCAGATTACACAGATACTGTAATTTACTTTTTTATTTTGATAGTCATGTGAAACTACTCAATGGCATCGTTGAATGTAATTTGCTTAAATGCTTACGTTAGGTTTATCTAGTTAAGTACTAAATTAACGGTTCTCTGCATTTTTATTCTTGAAGCTGTTGCCATCAAAATACATTTTCAGTAAATTGCGATCGATAACCGCTTAGTTGCATATTTCAGGAAATTTAGTTTAACGTCTTGACTGGTCATTTTCCCGTTCGTAAACTGCTTAATCCATTTTGGTCGAGTGGGCTGCAGATATCTCACCTAACTTTTCGTGTATAGCTTATTAAAAGATAGGAACGAAAAGTATTTATTAAAAAATCCAAAAATAAAATAATTAAGGCAAATGAAGTACCTATTTGTTATTGACTAGTATACTCAGTTAAACGAATTGAATGCATTTTTTGTTTACTTCCTCTTATTGTGCTTACATTCCTGATTATATTGTGAGCCTAAACACTTTTGTGATTAAATTGCGTTTAACCCACGCACACTGGGGTTTTTTACCCATTTTGCTGATCAAAAGTGATTTTAAAAAGTTGTATAATATTTTATATAAAAGCTCATAAAACAACAGATGCGTCTTTTTTCTTATTTCGAATCTCAACGTTACCAAATGCGGTTATGTAGTCATTGCCTATCACTTATTATTTAGGTATTGTCAAATAGTGTGTTAAAGTTCATTTAGTGGTGCTTTTTAGTATGGATTCTATTCCAAGAAAGTAGAAATCAAATTACTTATTATTGTCTTAAAAACTTAGGTTTTCTTTAAAATTTAAAAGGAAATACTTCGAATTTCTGTAAAACTATGAAAGCTTTTTAGTAACGTTGAGCTATAGTTATCGTCCATAGTAGCCCAAAATATAAATCTTGCTTAGAATTATTCTATATATAGCTATTTACTACTTTATAAGTAAAAAACTATTGAGCATTTTTGTGCTTCTTTTTAAGTCGGGATTGGTGGTGAAGTGGGATAAGTCGGGGGTGTTTGTTAAATAACGCGTTCAAAAGTTGGTCTGAGAATGGTAAGCTTAATATTTTCAACTGTTTTGCTCGATTGAGTTTGTTTAATAATAATAAATATTAATATTAAATAATCACTCTTGGAAACCCGAAGAATTGTTATCACACATCCAACGTTGCTAAGGAAATTCTTCAATAAATTAGCCTTTTGACCGTCATGTCTTGACGGGGTTTCTCTAGTTAGCATTAATTTCCTATTTATAATAATATCAAATGTAACTATGTTGCATATGAATGACCTTATGTTATTATACTGTAAAATGGACAGAGCCCGTGTTAAACGATTAAATAAATAACACCTCTTACATAAGTTTTGGGAAATAAGAAATAAAAAAGTTTTGGGAAATAATAATAAGTTTGTCATTTGTGAAATGGCGTATAAAATAGATATTCAAAAGTCCATCTACAACCTAGTTGGACAGGTGCAAAAACGAGAAATAGTAAACATTTTTCGCGGGCAGAATATTTCAAAAACTACGATATATCGAACAATTCGGGAATGTGAAGAGGGTATTCCATGTGTAAACCTGCCAAAAACAGGCCGTCGACGTAAGTTAACAGAAGTTCAAGCTAATAGAGTAGCCGAACGTTCCAAAAACACCATTGGAGTTTCCACCCGTAAGCTTGCCCGCCGTTTCCATGTCTCGAATGCCACAATTTCTCGATGCATCGCAAGAAAAGGCCTAAAATACAGAAAACGGAAGAAATGTCCCAAGTATACTGACGCACAATTGGCCAGAATCCCTCGTTGCTGTAGAGCTTTGAGGCGTCATCACTTCGCCAACAACCGGACAATTATCCTAGACGACGAAAAATATTTTACTTTTAGCCACGCAGAAATTCCAGGAAATGCAGGTTTTTATACAGATAACATTGAAGACACCCTTAGTGATATCAGATACAAACAGAAAGCCAAATTTGCTGACAAAGTTTTGGTCTGGTGCGCGATATCTGCGGCAGGGATATCCAGAGTTTATGTAGGTAATGTAAGAGGTCAGGCAGTGACTGCTGAAGTATATATTCGAAACTGCTTATCCAAATTGATTGTTTTTATTAATCAGCACCATGCTAATGATGATTACATATTTTGGCCTGACCTTGCATCGTCACATTACGCCAGAGCTACACTAGACTGGTTAGAAGCCCACCATGTGCCGTATGTCCCCAGAAATGATAATCCTCCAAACGTCCCTCAGGCAAGGCCAATTGAAAATTTTTGGGCTCTATTGACAACAAAAGTATATGATAATGGTTGGGAAGCCCGAAATCAACAACAATTGCGCCAAAGAATTCTCCAAAAAGTTAGAGAAGTGGACTTAGAAAGCGTCCAAACCTTAATGCGACACATAAGACAAAAACTTCGTCTTATTGAGGATAGAGGACCCCTAGCAGCAATATAGGAGCCAAGTGTTAAAGTTTAATATCCATTAGTTATTGTTATGTTATGTTCACTTAATAAAGGTTTCTTGAGTTTAAATAATATTCTTCTAGAATTTTTCCCACAACTTATGTAACAGGTGTTATAGTTAACTCGACTATGTATACGGATATTGGGAAACCTAAGACCTACCATGAGCTTCCATTAGCCAAGTTACAACATCTAGGTTATAAACAACATTTATTATTGTGGCTTAAAAATATTTAAATTTTATTATCTAAATAAAAATCGAAAAAATAATTTTATAAAGTCCGGTGTCCCATTTGGCACCGTTATTATTCATATTGTTTATTAATGATACAGTTGAGCACATTAAGAAATGTCAAGTAACTGATTTTTGCAGACGATATACAATTTTTTAAAAGTTACAAATGCTAATGATATTACTATATAGTTTTAAAAAGCGATATAAATGTTACAGGAATATTTATCTACAACCTTTACTAGAATCAAAACTATTTCTATGATTCTAATTATTCTATAAATAATATTAACTTAACCAAATATGATAATATGTGGGTAATTCTTCAGAAATATTAAATTTACTGTCTCTGCTTATTTAGTATTATATTACGAATATCTTTTTATCTGTTAGTTCAGTACAGTAAAGAGGTAATAGCAGTCTATCTAGCCTGCTATATATTAACAACTAAACTATTTGTTATAACAATAAAAAGTTAATTTTATTGTTACATCTCATTTACTTGGCATGTCCCTAGTATGTATTTTCAAAGTAAAAAACAGTTTTTCTAAGGTACCAGCTAATGACTATTGTTCTAATTAAGGAGAATTGTAGAAAAAGTATAGGGATCTCATCTGGAGTCAATTAATATATAAAATATTAAGCATCGACTATTATGTTATCAATAAAATATTGTCCCTGATCTTTTTCTTATTTGCGTGGACCTAACTAAAAGAGAAACATTATTAAATTTCACGTATATTATAAACATTTCTACAATATCAACATTATACATGTGTTGCTTATAGTATATGAAATTTTAGTGAAATCAACATCTAGCGTCTTATTCAGTTGATCCTTAAAGTTTATAGAGGTAGCTTATATAGTTTAATGTGAGGGTTCATTTATTTCGCCTCATTTGCATGGTTATCATAATTTCTTACTAGTGTTAAATTTAGAAAAAAAATTCACTACTTGTAGAAGGTAAAATACACTACTTGTGTTGCTTCAGTGTATCTAGTATGAAGACTCCAACAAAAATACTCTAGGCGCTATGTTATATTAATGCTCTAATACTCATACGCGTGGCATTTTCATTGTCTCATTTGTGTGGATTTTTAACTCCACGGGATGACAACTTGTCCACGTAAATGACAAATTCTACATATATTCATGTTCTTACATTGCGTGCCGCAAAGAAAAGGTGAAAAAAAAGTAGAAAAAAAATTGCGAGAAGAAAAAAAGAGACAAAATTAAAAATTATCCCCCATGTATTAAGGACTTATTTTGAATAACTGCAAGCATCACATTTAGGATACCGCAAAGAATCAAACAATTTTGTAATAAATTCAAACTAAAACTACGAAAAGCATCTAAATCAAGAAGAAGTATTCTTGAATGACACTATATTTTTATTCAGATAACTACAAAGTCTCATTTCTTCTTTTTTCAATTGTTACCTATCTCACAGCGAATAGGGCACTTCCTTCAATCCAGTGATGTTTCTGGTTCATTCGCAATATTGCAACTTTCGTATTTTGAATTATGACATGGGCTATTTTTTTAATTTCGTAAAAGCGTTGAAGTACACGTGTACACTAAAAATTGCAAATAGAAGAAAGTACATTTAAATAAATTGGTTTTTCTATCTTCAATTTTTAGTGTTACACGTTTTATACGATCGATGCGATGTTTCACTGAAAGAAAGCAAGGTATGCACATCAACTACTTTTATTAACTTAACAGAGTTGCACAAATTCAAATAATTCATTTCCGTGCATGTCTGCATTAGAAAAACAATAATTTTAAGTTGTTGAAACAAAGTTGTTAAACCTAATGCAATATAAGTATATGATGTCGATAGACAAAATCCGTCGTATGTCGCTACAGTAAAGAATGCGGTTATTGGTATTATTACGACGACTGACTATTGAATGCAACGACTATTTACTGATTATCAAAATTCTTATTATATCTTTTGTAACACTTTAATTGTGACTTTGTATGCTGACTCTACACTCCAGCTCTAGCTGTATGATTCGAAGAATTTTTTACATTTAAAGTTTAAGAGACAGTTTAATACGAGTTTTTTCAATTTCGGGATGTTTGTAACTTTGAAGTTTAAACGAGCATAAGTTGTAATTGGCTTACACCTACTTCTGTACTGTATATTTTTCTGCGAAAATCTTTTAAACTCGAATTTTAGCGACATACGAAGGGTTTCGTCTGCTGGCGTCACATATATGCGACTAATAACTATACTCAATTACTTCACAGACAATTAATATATAGTAGGGGTAATATAATAAGCTTTATTTAGAGCAAACTATAGTTTTACTCAAATGAAAACAAAAATATAATCTTGTTAATTATTTAAAATACATAAACTTAGTACTTTTAATCTCAATAAACCATTGTGTGTAAAATACTTCCTTCTCAAGATAAGTAAACATAAGATCGATGCGAAATCTTCCGGACAGCATGTGGGGTGGAAACTGAGTGTAGTCTGGTAGCCTATTACAAATAAGATAATGGCCCTAAACATTGAAAAAGTTAAAACAATAGTTTTCTTTTTAAGATTTGTATTATTACCTTTGTCATTGGACATGTTGGAACGTTTCCACATTTGTAAACTGATTGCAATCCAAAATTGTTTTATTTTAATACACTACAAACATTGATATCAAACTCCACAGGAAATCCGCGATATTCATTGCTAGAAAATTTATTTGTTCAAAGATGCATCTACAAATTTTATAAATTATCATTTTAGTAAGTGTATTTCCTAATTTTAACCTCTAAATGGTTTCTAAGATCCTTGTCTAATCTGATCGATATAATTTAATGCAATAAAACTACGATTATATTTAAAGTAGTGTATTTCTGCATAACCGAATTCCTTACTGTACCGAACCAACTCAGTTCTTTCAGATATAATTATTTATAGTATCATTTTGGTAAAAGGAACCAAAACTTGTCATTAAAATGGATTCAGATAATACAAACATTCTTAAGGATAAACTTAATATTTTACAGTACATTTTTTTAGATACGCTACAAACGTAGCCTACAGAAATATGACATTGGAATCCAGTTTTGATTGTTATTTATACAAAAAGAAGAAGATACGGATAGTTTGGTTTGAAAATAAGATCTTACATTTGGAAAATATTGAAATTGTTTTGTTGCATGGCTATTAGATTATAAGTGATGAATGAGATAGTTATAGTGTTTTACAGGATATAACACTGTATGTAAGTACTCGTTAGCAGAGATCGTATGAATTGGCCTTGTATTTTTTTATTATCCATCTCACATAACAATGAGCAAACCATTGGACGAAACAGTGATGTGCTAAAAGTATTTTAGCTAAATGTAATTTTTCATCGCATCTTTCACATTTTAAGTAGTGCTTAGTATAGCTAGAATATTAAGTTGAAACTCAGTTTGCCTTTACTACATAATAGCTTTAGTATAAAATACCTGTCTGATAAATTCGTTTTGTTTCCATGTTGTTGTCATCCTGTTGGTTTATTTGCGGGATATTGTCAAGGAAAAACGTGTTAAGGTGTTCAGCGTTACCTACAGACTGAGGCAAAGAGGAATTCCTAGAATTTTAACTTAAGTTAAGTTGCTTCAATTCTTTCCATATTTTTTTGTTATTATTTGGATTTATTAAGTTACTAAAATATAGTTTCTTTTCTCTACGTATGCAAGTGTTGGTTAAATTTCTCATTTGTTTATAATAGTCCCAATCACCTACTATCCGAGTACGTTTATACTGCTAAAGAGCTCGATTACGAATGGATATCATTACTTTTAAGTTATCAGTGAGCCATGGTGCCGGTTTTTTTTTAATTCTTATTGTAGTTATAGGAGCCACTAAATCAAAAACTGCTAAAAGTCTTTCAGTAAAGTAGATAACCTTCTCATCAATGTTATGAAAATCATAAATATTTTGCCAGGGGATTGGCCGTAGTAAATTAAGATTCTTAAAATTCCTACAGGTTAAGAATTTAGTAAAATTGTTATTACAGCTAAATCTGATAAGTTCATTAAGTTCATAGTCAGCTATGCTAATTTCATGTTCCTCCCCAGACGAATCAATCAATTCAATATTGCTAACCAAGATAAGATCAATTAAACTAGCACTGTTCTATGTTATACGTGTCGGTTCAGTTATAATTTGTGATAGTCCTATTCTATCTAACAGACTATGCAATTCCTTAAACTCCCTACCATCAAAATCCAAGCAATCAATATTGAAGTCACTTAAACAGAACATTTCGTCATGAGTAGGAACAATAACTGATAAAGAATTTTCAAAAGCACTTAAAAAGTCAAGATAATTCTGTCTATGTGACCTGTAAACAACTCCAAATGCATATCTACACTTTTAGATTCTACGGACACCCACAATTGTTCAAGATCAGTGTTACTATAATGTGTTAAATACCTTACCTTTTTGAATTTAAATTATTGACGTGAGTATAAATAAAATGTTCATAGGTACCTACATGTCAACTAATTCGTAATTGCAAGCAAATCAATTTCTGATTGTACCTTCCATATACGTTGTTTCCGTTTTACGCAGATAATGCCATCAGTAGTCCATATGTTGCTTATTCCATATTTTTGCCGTGCTTTTTGCAATATGTTAAAATTTGCCGTTGTTAAAACTTCAGCAGTAAATATGCCAGTTCCTTTCAATCTAGATTTAGCCTGATACACACTCGTATACGGAGGTTATAAGAAGTAAACTTTATTAAAATAGGTTTAGTTTTACCAGCCTTTTTCTGGGCTAATCTGTGACTTCTATCGATAACATGATTTGAATACTCAAATTCGATTTTTAATTTATTTTGGCAAAATTCAAGAACTGCGTTATCACTAACCTCGTTACCAGTTTCTGGCAATCCACATGTGCGAAGGTTATTTCTTCTGCTGTATTGTTGAAGTTTATCAATTTTTAGGTCAACTTGCAGCAGTGCTTTTTCTTGCTTAATACATTTTTCTTCAAGCTTCGTTACTTGACCATTAATAACACCCAGTTCGTTAGTAATACTGTCACAAACGGAAATATTTATACTTAAATATTTTATTCAATACTCAACATCTCTTCCGTTTGGATAATATAAAGCATGCAAGGCCACATTCAGTTGCCTACGCTAGTGCAGCAGCTGCCGTCTCGCGACAGACATGTGCGAGGTTTTCTGCGAAGCGCACTCGCTTCGCCCACCGTTGCATCCGTTGGCATGCAATATCTACGCCTACTTCCTCCGTCGAGGCGAGGCATCCCACACGATGTGCCTGCAGGTGTGCATTCCTTCAAGAGAATTCACCAACACTTCCGCCCAGCTGCAGCTTCGTACCAGGCACCGACAGCGCGCATGCAATCAACCCACAAACTTACCAAGAACTTCTGCCTACGGATTCCAACTACGATACGAATTACTTCCTCATTCGGCAGTATATAACCAGCTTGCTTGAGCTATTCAAACCAGTCAGTTTCCATGACTCCGACACTACATCTACAAGCAAGCTGGTGAGTACTCTTTTAATTATATAAATGCTTAGTGGTTAAATTAAGTGGGCGGCGCTTAATCGCCCACTCTATGCAGAATTATGGGGAGTTGTGTCCAGGCTTCCCCGGCTTAGTTACCAGGAGGTTATCTCCTACATACATGCTTAGTTTGTAGACCTAGTGCTGAACAGGGTTGGTTCCCACCCTGTATTGTAGTAGTTTAGGAGGACATATACGTCCTCGCCATATGTCAACATGTAATCCCTTTGTAACCTTTGTAAACCTTTTGTACTCTGTTTATTGTCAACATGTAAACCTTTTGTATTCTGTTTATTGTCTTAGTATATAGTTGTTTTTACAACTTGTGTTTGATTCCTTTCTACCTCTGACTACGTTCCCCAGTCACGCAAACCCCACGTGACAATACACCAATTTCCTTTAGAACGATACCCGTAATGTGAGTAATTACGGTTTCTGATAATAGTGTTTGTTTGATAATTTTTTCTATTACTTCATTTTTTGATTTCTTCATTTCCCACATCTTCTTTATTAGGTTTGGGTTTGGCCCCCATTTTTGTAACAAAAATATCTACTCAAACCGCAATAATTTTACTATTTTAAAATATTTACCTAAATGCAGGACTGCTATCAATTTATATTTCACACGGAGCTGCAAAACGTGCGTCTAACTTGTACGACAGGCCATACCAGAATTGATATCATTATCAAAGGCAGATAAGATCGATAAACAAATACGTTGCTAAGGATAAATACAGAAAATAGGTAACTAGATACAATACATACAAAACTAAATATCTAGCTCTTCTAATAAAGGAGAATTACTAAGCTCAGTTTGTTCATTCGTTAAAGGTACTGTGCGTTTATGTTTGTATATTTCAAATGCTTCTAAAATGTTTTATTTGCGTTTGTTGTTTTGAAAATGTAAGAATTTAATGTTGTTTGAGGTGTCATTGGGTGGTGCTGTTCCAAAATCTGTTTGGCATAATTTATTTTTTCTGGATGTTTATGTCTATAAGAGCGTACGTGTTCTTTGTATCTATGTCGAAATTTGTCCAATATAGACCAAGTTACAAAAAGTACAATTCAAACGGTAAATACCAGATTTCATGATATCATGTGTTCTGTCTTTAGCATTGAATAAAAATGAAAATGTGTTGGTGTTAGTTTTATAGGTTATTTAGTAATTGTTGGTTTTTCGTATTATAGTAGCAATTTGTTCTGATATGTTGCCAAAGTATGTGTAGTTTGTGTCTTGTATTTGAGTATCAATTGGAAATAACTTTTTGGGCTGCAAATTTTAATAATTTTCATTTTTTGTCAACTTTGAAGCTATTCTGTTTAATAATAAGCAGGGCTTTAAAGAAAATGATTTTGTATGTACTTATTGTACTATATGTAGACATAATGTAGACAAAATAGCAGATCTGTAAATTTAGCCAGGGAACTGCAGCATGAACAAATGATCAAATGCATGAACCTCTGAAATTGGTAAAATCTGCCTACGTCGCTGATGAAAAATGGCCACCATTATCAAATAGTTGCCAGTAAAAATTTAAAAAAATATTTTCTTCCATCTAAAGACTAGGGTAACAAGCTAGAAAATTTTCATCAAAATCAAAAATGGTGCAGACCTATAAAGAGGCTTACTTAAGAGACTCACAGAATTACCAGCATTTCTTGGTTTGTTCCATGGTGCATATTATCGACACTAAATTTGTAAACTTAATAATTATTATTGCCTGTTGTTTGAAGCCTAATTTGGCGAAACTCCATAATCACGGAATAAATCAGATTATTAAAAAGTATTGCAAATATCAATCTAGATAACAATTGTTTCGACAGCTAAGCTGTTTGTATCAAAGGTAATATTAATCTAAACAAACACGTCGCTAAGTTAAATACAATAAATAGATAACTATAAATTAATAGAAATTAAATGTCTAACAATTCCAGTAACGGAAAATCACTGAGGTCAATCTGTTCATTCATTAAAGGTATCCTGAGTTTATGTGTCTCGAAAGCTTTTAAAATCTAATTTGTGTTTGTTATTACAAAAGTGTAGGAGTTTGCTGTTATTTTGTGGTGTCATTGCGTGATTTTGTTCTAAAAGGTGTAATAGTTTATTCTTAATGCTTATTTCTGTAACAACACATGTGTTCTTTATATCATATATCTGATTTCTAAATTTCGAGGTGTTTGGCTACTATGTACCAAAGAACCATTTAAACAGAAAATGCCCAATTTCATGATATCGTGTGTTCTGTCCTTACAGCATTAATAAAAATGAAATTGTAGTTGCTGGTTTTTCGTATTATATATGCTTATTTTTAAAGTCTCTTGAGGTTGTCGATGGATTTTTAATTCTTATTATTAGTCTCCACCAAAACATAAATTTTACATTAAAACAGAACAAAATAGGGCTATTGACTATTTAGATTTAACCACTAAGAATGACACACACACAATATTTGAATTTCCCCTAATAAACACAAAACGTACACATACATACATACAGCATTATCCCAACACATTTCCACAGACATTTTGAATGCTTTCGAGATATACAAATACAAACTAAGGGGACCTTTTGTGAAACTTCTTATTAATTTAATTAATTTAATTAATAAATAAAAATGTTTAGCAGTGGCGTTATGTCTTTGCATACACTCTTAGCCCCAGATTATAGTGGAGCGGAGAGGAGATCAAAGCGGAACGAAAATAATTGCTAGGTAAGCGGTGCATCGATGTGTACCTTGTTTTACAATATAAAAAAATATATACGACAAAATATATAAATAAATGAACACAACTTATAATATAGAACGCCAGTACTTTACTCTAGCAACAAGAAATAGCTACTTTGTAAACCTAACAAATTTTCAGGCTAAAAATTACAGGGCACCCTTTAACAGAAATAGAAGTGGGCGAACTGATATGAATCGGGGTTCGTATACAGTTTTAGAAATTATAATTAAATAATCTTATGCGAATAGGTAGTGTTTGATATTTAAGTAAGCAATCCTACGGAAATAGGATTAACTATACCCGAAAGCTAACAAGCCACATCGTACAACTGAAACAACAACTGAAGTCGATTTCTGCCACTGTGAGAGTTTTATGTGAACAGAAAAGCATTTTTAAATCGCTCCTGACTCTCCCTTTCATTTCTTTTAAAGTCTTTTATTCGTAATTTTCTAGACACAGAGAAACTTGTTTCAGATTAGGGTTTGGGATGAGCTTCGGTTTTCGCGGTTTCTCCATTTGTTTGTGGTTTACAACCATCCGTTTGAAAGCCACAGTAGGAAGCTTTGAAATTAAATTTTATAAATGTACAGAGACTTTAAATCCCGCTGAAGGAAAATTAATTAGAAACACCATCTATATTAAGACTTTAAAGTGATCCCATTAAGCGATGAAATCGAATTAATTATTTGCTAGTTACGACTATCTTATAATCAAAAAGTATTATGGAAGGTAAATTGAAAAATGAAGATGTGTCATGAAGTGATCTGATTAAATTTAATGTACGGTGTTTACCTAATTCAATATATAATAGAGCTTTTCGGGTTATTAAAGTGGTAAATAGAGAAATGGTGATGATGAAAACAATTTGCTATGGTTTCTATTTTTTAGATGCTGGAGAAAACTGAAAATCGGCCCAGATCTAAGATATAACAAAATATAACATAATATAACAGGACATACGAAGCATACACAAGTATTTTGAGGCAATCTGAACTGTTTTGACGTCCGTCCTCTGAGAGTAAAAAGTAAATTGCCCTCGCTAACCAAAATTCTAACTTGAGCTATGGACTGAAAGACACCACAAGATCAAAACTCATAAACCTATAAATGTATATACCTTCTTCACTTTCTAGAGAAAATTGTCTAAAGAACAAACATACGGACTCCAATAATAGACCGAGCGCTGGCGACCAAAAAGTGTAAGAGTTTTGTAAAGGCTGATATTAGCTTATATTTAGGGTGTAAATAAATATCCTACACAAAAGAAACTCGGATATGGGGACACTCGCCGTCAGCGCAGCTTGAAAGTTGCAACAAGAAGTAGTGTCATCTAAGTGTCTTCTAAAAGCTGAAAATTGATCATTAAGCAGTTTATGTAATAAAAAACTGGAAAACAGTCATTATACAGCGTAATGATCGAACGCGTTGCATCAGTACCAATGCGGTGGTCGCATGTCTTCAAAATGAGGTCAATGTAAAGAAGTGATTTGAAAAAGCTGAAATTTGGTACAGTACTGATTTATTGAATAAAGTTTCTCAAAAAAACAGTCAGACTTCATTTTGATAGAACCGAGCTAGTCAGCAGTCGCTAGAAGTAACAACTGCTTCTTACTTGCTGCAAATGCTGAAAGCTCACTTAAAATTGCCACGAATTTCTACACTCTACTTTAATCGTGACGTATTGATGTCTGCGGCTACTGCTGGTTTGTCTAATGATCACCAGTACAACCTAACCAACCAGCAATAAATCCATGATCAATCATGAATCTATGATTATAAATACGGAGGTAAAATTGGAGCTACTACTGGATTAACCTTAAGCTTACTGCAACCAGGAGAGGTCATTCAATCTGGTCCTCACTCAACAGTCCTAGGATAAAATTAGCAACAATGCGTCTCATATTCATGTCAACTACTGTTACGTACTGTTAGCTATTTAGTAATGGTAGCTTCAACTCCTACTTCCGCAACTTTTCTTGGTGTTATACTTACCAACAGCCGTTCGGCCTTTATTATAAGGTGCTTTAACGTCTTTGAAGACGTTGAAACAGTGACTAGTACATATTCTTCCCTCTTTGAACTTATCTACACAAAGACATCAGAAATATGTAGTCATTAACATTCTTGAATCTAAAAGCTTTTGTCAAATCTATTACTGCCTGTGGGAAAAACCTCAATATGTCTTGGTATGTTTACTATTAATCATTTAAAATTAGAGACATTTGCAGTCAAATATATTTATCTAGTTGTTTGTTTTGATATTTACAACATTAGTAGATGACAAGCAGTAGCAAATTCTCTTGTTAATATTTTTCAAATTAACAATCTAGGTATATCTACATATTTATTGACTTCTACGGTCCATTTCATTTCAATAGGTTTAACGTCAAACTACTAATAATAATATAACAATGTACATAAAGCAGTATTGTAACAACTACATCATTTTGTGTATCTAGATGCAAATACAAATACTGTCAGAAAAAGGTACCTAGATACAGATACAGATGCTTTTGCTGTGAAGTATCTAGATCCAAATACAAATCCTAACATAATGTATCTAGATACATTTGTAGATACTTGCTTTACTGTAATCACCCGGAAAATAAGAACTTCGTAGTCAATATTTTATACCGATAATAGTTGTTTAACTAAGCATCAATTCCAGGAGTAGTCTAGGACAGCAATATTAATTAAAATTTATACATATTAAAAATGACTAATTATTAAGCAGAATCTAGTATCTAAAGATAAGTATAGTGTGTATTCAAACCCTTCCATTTTTTAGAATTATTATGTGTTCTTGTCACACTTAACTTGCGTTAAATTTTAATAAAAATATAAAATAAATCATTATTAAAGCATTCCAAACATGCCACTTGTGTAGACTTCCTATCCTCAGTCTTGGTGTTGCGCAGAAGGTTAATAACTTGAATGAATTTCAATAATTTTCATTTTTTGAAAACCGAGAAAATGTTTTACCACTTTAACAGAAACAATCGTAGCCTAGATTTATTTCTGATAACCTAATTTCAAAGTAGGTGTTGGTACGATTCACACTATAACAATTTTGAAAGTTCCTAGTACTATTACACCACAAACGTCGCTAAATCTGGTTGCTTTTAGTTACCCTTCATGTAACGATGTAACCGAATACATTGTACTTACTCCTTATCACATTTTCAAAAGCACTTCATTAGGATAGTTCTTACTTTGAAAGTTCTCAAATTGACTGTTGATAGAAAATATAGGAATGTGTGTACCATAGCCCTTTACTGTACTCGCAGACTTAGAGGATTTACTTATGGCTTGTCATGGTACTTATCTACAAGTCCAGTAAAATATACATTCCAGACTTATTACGTAAATATTTAATAACTATTACATTTAATAAAGCATGATTTCTGTTTATTACATGAATTCTCTCCATATCTGAAATTGTGATACATTTTTATCTAATTGTGGTACGTTGGTACCATCTGTAACAAGTACAATAATTATGGTACAGCTGAGAACATTCCCTGGACGGAGAAGTATGCGTTTTCCTCACACAATCACATTATGTAATAATATCCATTTATGTAATAATATTTATAGAGTCACTACATCTAGTCAACCAGGCGATGCTGGCGGATCAGAGTACCACAAACGACCCCATTTTGGGGAGAAAAGCCCGAAATTCTCAATTATTATTATCCCCATTGAATTTAATTAAATCCACGTCTAGTTTAAAAGGTTTTTCTACATAGTTATCATTCTGACAACCCCAAGTTGTAATATGCGATTTTAATTTCCGAATTATTAGATTTCCCACTTCCTTTGCCTCAATATTTGCACGTCGATTACAGTACTCTGATACGCCAACTTGGCCTGGCTGACTAGATGAAGTAACTCTAATGGTTTAGCGAGGTGGCTACGATCTAGTAGATTTTAAAGCAATTGCATAATGAAAAATTAGTTGTGTTCGTTTTATGTTCGACGGTTTATTTCGGTTATAGGTATTATAAATTTAACATTCCATTAACATCATTTATGCACAGATGCATTATAATTAGACTATTATTGCAAGACTCATCTAAACATAAACGTCTTTTTATGGCCCAAGGGCCTCTTTATGGTCAGACGGGCAATAACGAAACGTCAATTAAATGTCAGAAGTTTTTTTTAGAACTTGATTGGTTCTTAATATAATTTGTAAACTTCTGATCAATGAAAATAAGCCGAAATTAAACATTTTGGAATAGTAACTATAGTAACCTACTTCGTATAAGCACATAAGTATACGCACAGCGGCTTGATGTACCTACGTACTCATTTAATTATATTTTTACACAATAATAGATTTGACTTAAAAACTTAATCTGTGCATAAAATAGTGTATGTATAGCGGGCATAACTTGCTTTTATGCTCGGCTAATGCCTCGGGCTAGAAATAACGCTTCTGGCCATAAAAGCTTCATTATGCCCTTAATACATAAATAACTATTATGATGGTTTTTGTATTATAAAATTATAAAAATATGAAAATAGTATCTGCACAATAAAGATACCCAGATACTACAGAAAATGTATCTAGATCCAAATACAGTTACAAAATTTTAAAAGTTTCTAGATACTGAATCTAGATACATTACAACACTGACATAATGTATAACAATGGTGAAGATAAAACAGAAATAGTCAGTTGTTTTCAGAAAATTCAATAACTTTAAACCTGTCTCTACTCTAGGCGGCAACTTTATTTAAAAACGCGTTCAAACAAAAATTGGTTGATTTATTAGACCAAATTTCCGCGAAATTCTATTTTAAGCATTTTCATGGAAAGCAAACGGTCCATAGGGCCTGCTAAATTCAAAATCTTCAATGGTTTTGTTTTAAACAGATAATGCTTTGAAAAATTATTTTCATCTCTTAACAAATTCAATTTTTTTACATCATTCCGCTTGCAAGAACAACGCCCAATTTCTTTCTTTACCAGTTTACTAGACCATGAGTTTCCTGTTTGGACAACTAACAGAAGCTTTTGTAAGCTTCAGCCAATTGTAAAAGCTAGCTTTGTAGCAGTTTCCAGTCTTCTGTCCCTGTTATGTCTTTCAGGTTTTATATTTTTAGTTTCATTCATGAGATAAAAATAGTAGGTTAAAACATTTCTACAATTAGAATGTTGGTTAAAACTGGAAGAAAAACGATGTATGTTGTGTAAAAATCCCTGTGACAACGAGATACTTGTACTAACTAGATAAGTAAAGTTGTTTCAAGAGTAGGGTACAACTTAACCATGAGATGTATTGTATAAAGGTTGCATTAAAATAAAATACTGTTTAGGATCTCCGATCTCAGCTTTTACTAAAGAGGAATTATTTGAAGCGATCTACAAAACCGTGGAGCTGTTGTGGTTTAGACTAGAACCTACAAATTAAGCATGGGTAAGTATTCCCAAAATCTAAAAATAAGCTTAGATAATTGATGCTGATTGATGCTGTTCGTCTACTATTCAACAGTATGTATTTATACAATATTGACAATCTCTAGTTATATTTTCGTAAAGAAGAGAACAATTTAAAAAACTTTAAACTAAATGTAATTGCTTGTTTTATTCCACGATCTAGAATTACAAGAATTTCAGTTGAGAATTTAATTTAAACAAACAAACAAATCTTTTTCTCTTAGGTATAAGAAAACATAATAAAATAACAATTCTGCAGAACAGTCAGCTGTCATTAATGTCTGTCATTTTAAAGTTCTTCGAAGGAACAACTTTTAACTATAAACACTTTAACTGTTTCTCACGTTTGTAGTATGTTCGAATTAAAGATATTTACGTACACAAAGATTTCTTTAATAAAATTGAAAAAGTCTTTTCATAATACAGTTCGTAAAGATTATAAATCGTTTCAGCTCCATACTTTTTATAGAAATTTAATACTGAAACTTGCAAAATTATAGGAAATGTGCATCTTGGAAGTGATCTAAGTGATGAAACACTATGCTTCATCTAGTGATATAGGTATTATAAGAATAAGAGGTCGTCAGTCCCAATATGACGATGATTCTACATCTACTATGCCGGAGGATATTAATGTGACCGACAGTAGCTGCACTTTACTGACCCATATTCAGTTAGTCTCAACCAATGTGATACACAAATAACTTTACTAGATGGTCATTTTTCGAAACAGTTACCAGTAAGTCAATACATGGAAAAATGGTAGCAGTATGCAAAAAATATACAGGACTGCATATCAACTGTACATGTGCATATAACTGCATATCAAATTTTAAAAGCAACTTAAAAGTAAAAAATCTTTTCGAAAAGCAATACTCACCATATGGCAATCATCCCAAGATGACATTGATCGTGATGTGGTAAAACATTTCATAAATTGAATGCCGAAGGCTTGGGTCGAACAGTCATAAGTCGTCGAAAACCAGGGCGTAAAATATCAGAGTGTTTCTGGGAAAGAATACCTAAAAATGGCAAAGTAGACAAAATTTTCAACAAAAAGCTGTATGCTTAACTGCAACCGAGGACCCAGGTTTACCTACGTCACTTTGATCACTATCAGATCCGTCAACTATTCAGTGGCGGCTCCTCATAAAGAGCCAAGGGGCCATGGCCCTACTATTACAAATTATGGCAACAATATCACAAATCAATCATTGACAAGTTTTAGTTTTTCAAAAAAACAAAACGAACAAAAATTTAGTAGAATATGCATCATTTATTGCTAAAACTACAGTGATAATTTCAATCCGATTGACTAAGCCGTTTAAAAGTTATTGCAATTTAAAGTAACTGTAATGTTACATGTGATCTTATGGAGATTCGCTCACATAATAGAATAAAGTCATTTCAATTACAGGAAAAAAAGCTACCAAGCGTCCCAAATTTTTCAATTACGTAACTTGAACTCCATCGGACCGATTTTGCATAGTTTTTATAAACCTTCACTAAACGGTTGTTGAAAAAAGAAATATAAACGAACCGAAAACCAATGGTTTTTACTTAAGATTTTTCTATATTATTTGTTATTTTCTATTGCAGTCAAAATTATTAGTAAAAATTCCTCTTTTTTTTTAAATAATATATTCTTTTTTAGCGTTGTAGCTATTAATTTACTTCGTAAAAAGAAGATATTCATGAATTTCTACTTTCCAATACTTTTGCCTCCGAGTGCCGGACCAGTTTTATCTGGCCCGGCACAATACAGACGTCTTCGTCTTTGCGGGTGTTTGGTGGTAAGCGGGGACGATCAGAAATGCGCGCGATTTCCATCAACGTTCGGGCCAGACGTGTGAGTGCACGGCGTTCGTATTTGCTGCCAGTGTTACTAGTTTAGCGTGGTGCGTTTGTTTACGTTTCGTCGGCAGTTGCTATTTTTAAACTTTCATGTAGTTTTTACTGTATTATTGTGTTATTGAGTGGATTTTTTTGTGTTACCAAAAATGAACAGCATCAGTAACCTTTCGAAAAAACCATTTTCTTCGCATTCCCTCGAGGAAAAACTCGAAATAAAGCAATTAGGACGGCCCATGCTGGAGTTGAACCTTTCAAAAACTCAAAATGTTTCTGTCTCTGCTGTCTCTGGTTTTAAAACACGTACGCGTAAATTTAATCGGAACATCTACTTGAAAAATAGTTGGATTTGTGGTTGCGATGAAAAGCAAGCCGTTTTTTGTTTTCCTTACGTTTTATTCGGAGGAGAAATAACATGGACGAAGAATGGTGTTACAGATTTAGTGCACATCTGGGAAAAAATAAAGGCACATGAGAAATCGAAGGTACATATGAACAATGTTTTTAATTTTTCTATGCTTGGAAAATCAAATATTTTAACCCAGATGAACTCAGCACATAGAAACTCAATTATAGAACACAACAAAAAAGTTGATAAAAACAGGTATGTTTTAAACATAATTATAAACTGTATTCGATTTTGCGGTGCACTGGAATTAGCTTTGAGAGGACACGATGAATCCGATGAATCGGAAAATAAGGGAGTATTTCGGGAATTAGTGAATTTTAGCTCTCAGTTAGACAAAGACTTAAAAGATCATTTTAACAAGTCAACAGTGTTTAAAGGAACCTCAAAAATGATTCAAAATGAGTTGTTAGAATGTATGCTTGACGTTTATTATAAAGAAGTGGCTAAAGAAATTGAAGCAGTCGAATTTGTTGCAGTTATTGCTGATGAAACTACCGACGTATTTGGAGAATTTCAACTTGTTATTATTTTACGATATATTGTTGGTGGAAATCCAGTGGAAAGGTTTTGGAATTTTGTAAATCCTTCAGGGCATGATGCTGCTTCAATTTCGGATTGTATTTTAAAAGAAATTGATCCATTACTTATTGGTACTCCGAACAAATTAATAGCTCAGAGTTATGATAGAGCATCCGTTATGAGCGGAGGTTTAAATGGTGTTCAAAAAATTATAAGAGATAAGTACGCATCAGCTAACTACGTTCATTGTTACGCTGATCAAATGAATCTCATACTGAGCAGTGCAGCATCAGTGAATAAATCAGGTCGAGTATTCTTCGCGCATTTATCTGAACTTTGTTCATTTTTCTCAACTTCTACTCAAAGAATTAAAGTACTAGATGAAATTGTTCACAAGCGATTGCCACGTTCCTCACAGACCAGATGGAATTTTCATTCTCGAGGAGTTAACACTGTTTATGAATACAGAAAACAACTGATAGATGTCATGGAAACATTAGAAAACAGTGAACATATTAAGTTTGATTCCACAATTGAACAAGCTGGTGCCTACAAACTTGGACTGCAGAACAAAGACTTTATTTTTTGGTTAACAGTTTTTCATAAAATAATGCCACATGTGGAAATAATTTTTAAACAATTGCAGAAAAAAAAATACATACTCAGTTAAAGTTAAACAAGATTTACAACATTTTGAAAATGAAATTCAAAAAATACGAGATCAAATGGACCAGATCGTTGAAACTATTGATTTAGAGTTTTCAGTCAATGAAACACTTCCACGAAAGAAATCTCGCACTCTTGTACCGTTTCCGTTAGAGAAAAAAAGAGAAGCAATTGAAGTATGCGATGTTATTATACAACAAATAAGAACTAGATTTAGTTTTACTGGACATCTGTTAGCAACAAATTTATTTTTATTAGAAAAGTTTGGAGATTACGGTAAAAAATTCCCGAAATCTTTTTTCCGAAGTAGTCGGTGCTTATTCTTTTTTGGAGAAAAATAGGTTAAAAACTGAACTTCAGGTTATTTACGAAAGAGAAGAACTGCAATGTGTTTTAGGGGCTCTTTCTCTTTTATCATTGATTTCTCTGATCTCTCTCATTGATCTTTTATTATTGAGCGATGAATTCGTTTGTTTGATAGTTAAAGAGAGAGAAAATAAGAACGATAAGATGAAAAACGACTAACCTGACAATTCTTCCGTGTTTTCGGACTGTACAAACTGAATCTTCAGGTTCACATGATTCCTCCAAAATGCTCTCATCACCTTGACCAAAGGTGATTTTCAGTCAACAGTACGAATTCCACGTCTTGTAGATCATCTTCATTTAGATCCTCGAGGATATCTTCAGAGATATTCTCGCATGAATTGTTGCGCTAATTTCATTTCAACCCGCTCTTTTTGCAACCACACGTTCAGCGGCAGCCTTATTTACACCTGCAGTAGATACGTTTTGGTGGAGCGAGAGGATTCAAGGTAGTGAAAGGAAATAGTATGACGGTTATTTTTCAGCCCCATTTTTCTGGTTCTATAAAATTTCTTCGTCAAAGTTGGACTTAATGGCACGTCCTGAATTAGTGTTGTTCAGCAGCAGCTTTAGTTGGGGGCAAAGAGGTAATGTGGTGTTAACTTCGGTCTTGATGAAACCGTGATGTCTAAAACCGTTCAGTCATGTTTTCATCCTTGCCACCATACAAACGAAGTAAAAGTTGATTCCCAGCTTTTGCGATAGCTTGTGGGTGTACATTTGGAGTGTGGACCAGTTGAACGAGGGCTAGCAAATCTGGGTTTCGGACGAGGACTTTGTCAAATTTGGTTTTACCATGGCTGAAAATCGCAGAAGTAGAGTTACAGCTCCAAGAAGATCGGCAGGCAGATGAATAAGCAAGGTCACGACAAATGCAGAGTTGCCGCACTATGACCCGGGGTGCGCGCGGCGCCGATGCGCATGTTCGTCCTACGTCAACATGTCTGTCATAGGATCTTTTTTGTTGCAAATTTTGTCTACTTTGCGAATTAATAAGTATCTTTTCCCAAAAACAAAAAAACTATTTTTTCAACGATTTTTTGGGCGATTTTTTCAAAATTTGGGGATAGCGGGGGGAATTCTTTGTGGGAAGTTAAAAATCCGAATGCAACGACCTAAAAGACATAAAATAAGCCAATTTCCAGAACTACCATGAATTTTTCCAGATAAAATCCCCTATTGCCTGGACTATAGTAACGATAGAATTTATGAATTACTTTTAACTTTTATTCTTAAAAGTTTTTAGAATATTCACATAGGAAACAGTTGCTGTATTTTTTACCATGCCAGAAATGATTAATCTTCTAATATCAAACGACGAGTAAGAATATGCCGAAAATAAGTTTGCATCTCAGTCGCCCTGCAGAGGGTACTCGTTTAAAATCATTAAATTTTCACTAATGTATTATTTTTGTGTAAATATCGTTCTCTTCCAAGGTGTCGGGTGACGGAATAGTATATAAACAAATGCATGAACTTTAAAATGGAAATCCATTTGCTACGCCTATGACAAAGAATTTATTTTTTAGCTATTGTATATGAATAAGTTCGAACATAGTACATACAACATAATTAAGCGATCGACTGAACTGATGCGCGCTTTGGTATATAAGAAGTACGAAGAAACGAAGATATTGCTGCCAGAATTATTATTTTTAGAAAGTCGCCCGTGATTGCCACTCGCTCTTAACATGCACAAGTGAGAGGATCACCTGACATACTTTCTACAATCAGATTTTTGCACCATTGTCCAATCGCATGTATTTGTAATAGATCAACCATGATTACGATTACAATTAAGCAATTACGTAATTATACATGCACTTGCCGCAATTACGCAAATATGGAATGTAATTGTTAATAATGATTACAATTAAATGGCAATTGTAATTGTAAATTAAATTACATTTTGCCCAACTCTGGCGCTTATTACTTTAATGAGGCACATTTTCTTTCGTAGTTAATTTCTCGTTTCTTATGCATTCTGTTTCAAATAATAACAACGAAGAAAAGAACTAGACATAAATTAGTATAATCAGTCAGACACTGGTAAAGATATTCGCAAAAGAGTACAATAATGAATCCCAGCTACAAATACAAGATGAGATTTGAGACTTTGTGTGACAAAATAAGATAAATCCTTATTTTACATAATGATACAGTTTGCAGTTCTAATATTTTAAGCTTAAAAGCTGCAAAACCTGCTTTTACAATTTAAAAAGAAAATTACTCTGCAAGCAAAGGATTTGTATGCAGTACGTGTATACATATGTAGTACAAATGCTGTAAGCTTTATAAGATTTTCACACAAGAAACATGTACAAAAAGGAAGAGTATTTCACACAAGAAACATGTACAAAAAGGAAGAGTACAAGTGAAAAAACTACATTTTAACAAAATAACTAAGTGCAATCTCAAACAAAATCTATTTGTAATTTTTTGGACGACCATCTTTCTTTTCAATAGCAATTCAGTTACATTTTATTACAAGAGTTAATTCTGAATTGTTAATTCCGAAATGTTCCATTTCCAGTGAATTTCAATATTATTTCAAGCTTAAGGTAGCATTTGTGCATTTGCACAAAGTAATAGCTTGCCATAAGCTACTTGAATTAAAATTATATAGTAATCGTTGTGGGATATGCAACTTCTGAATACACATTCGCACTAGAATGATAACAGGAAAATCTATCCTTTAAATATTTGCACAAACCACTTGGTATAATAGTATCTGTCCTCCACCAAGTACTTTCAACTGTAATGAAACGCTTAAATGCAACTGGAAAGTCTAATTATTCTAAAGCAAGATCCTGATTTGGTTTATTGCCAGAGGAAATCTTCTCACGTAACATAGTGCATTTATAGTTGGCACTGTGTTTGTTAAAGCATAATAATGTACTGTTTATCCTTCGTAACTGAAACTGGAATTTTATGGATAAATAATAATCTAACAAAAACTAGATCAACGCCAGTTTCTAACAATCTGTTCTACAAACTTGTCACTCCAGACTTTATTTCCTAGTTTTCATTTCCTTCTATTCCAACAACTAGAAACCTTTAGATTAGAGAAAGTACTGTAAAATTGCATCGTTTACAGAAAACACGTGTTTCCTTTGTACGCTATACAACGTGCAACGATCTAATCAAGATTTCAGAATTGGATTCAACCACAATCTTTCGTTGCTTTACATTTCGTTTCCTTTTACTTCGATGTGAGATGTAAAATTTAAACCTTTGATTACATTTTAAATTTACGAGAAATCTTCACATGCAAATTTTGCTTTTAGAATTACGCCCATAAAAGTCTAGCGGGAAATTGGAATTTAAATTAAATGACACTATATATTTTAAAGTTACTTTTTAAGTGACACACTTATAAGAGAATATGTCATGGTGTACGCAAATCGTTGAGAACTGTTAAAGAAAATGTAACAATACGGTCAATTTTATAATAATAGCCTTTGTGGTTACTATCTACTTTGGTTTTATAATTATTCCCAACGTTTTAACTAAGGACATTCTGAGGAAACGTGTGGCAAATTTCCAAGTTTTGCGCAGGGTTATAAATTTATACTGGTGACATTAATGTTATATCTTTTTTGATGAAATATACTATACTACATACCTACATATGTAGATGTAAACTATCTTGAGACACATAAACAGTATAATCTAGGAAGGCAAGGTTCAAGATACAATTCCTTATGGAATACAGCTTTCCTAGTTCTGCCGTTTGAAATTAGGGCAAGAAAGACAAATATTGAGATGAGTTAAACGTTCCGATTGTTCTAATCCTATCATGATAACATTGCTTGTAGTGAACTGCATTATTCATCAATGCATTAATTAAATAACAATTTCAAATGTGTTTGTAAAACAGAAAGTAAATACGTTGCTTGTTTAAATAGTCAACGTAGTGTTCAAAATGAGCTTAGATCTACTTAAATCTACTTGATAGTTAATCAAGGAGTTTCAATTTTATTATGAAACTTATAAAGAAGATTGTCCTTACAAGCAGCATACACTACCCTTCACATTGAGATAATTTTTATGGTTATACATAACCAATTTGGAATTCTTTTGGCTAATAGTCCTCACTGGTGACCGGACCGATTTATCACAATGTATTTGGAACTTTAAATGCTCCTACAATTAAATGTTGTGTAATGTATTGTTTGCCAACACTGTAATTCTCTTTACTGAACCTTTCATCTTTCATTCAAGTTATCTAACGCTAAACAGATTGCTCTTTTATTGCTTTGCGAATTGGTGTTAACCTTTTATCTTAGTTGTCTTATTGACACATACAGACTTAGAATATTTTGACGTCTAGTATGCGAGACCAATATTAGAACCCATTTTAGAACATCTGATACCGATCTTTAATTAGGGTTTAAATAGGTTTAGATCAGATACGAGTAAATAATTATTCTCATAATTTTTTTAAGGTCATGTGATTTTTTAAACCAGTTCGATTGCTTCCTCAATTATATTGATTTTCTAAATTCAAGCTATTTATTTTAACTACTTTTAGATCCTAATTAATAAAAGGGAAATAATAATGGATAAGTACATATAAATAAGAAATTTATTAGATATTAAGAATAAAAATGTATCAGCTTTAACAGATGTCAATTTACAAAGCATCCACATCCACACTTAAGGAAAGTAAGGTTTTCCCATATTAGTTTGTTGTTTGTTTTTGGGCGAGGAATCAGCATGGCGGAGCATCCTTCGTACATCATGGCACCGATTGCTATGATCATTTGGCCGACCCTACTAGAATTTAGCCCAATCTGGGGGAATTCCACCCCCAGTAGGGATTTTTAACGTGCCAAACATCGCATTGACACGGGACCTACAGTTTTACTTCCTATCTGAGAAGAAGGCATGTTTTTAATTTTTCTCCGCTATGAAAAACTACCAGCTCGACCTTTCCCATATTAGTGTTTTTTAAATCCTCTGTATATCAAGAATTGCTGTTTCGCATTGCAAATTTAGTTATGTTATGAATTTCAAAGAAATGGCAGATAATATTAGCGGTACATAACAATGTAGGTATGTAGATCTGTATTATCCATCAATATTCTAAATTTTAAGTATAGTTTCCGTTTGCTTTTTAGCGCTACTAATGAAACAAATGATGCTTAAGTAAAAGAAACTACCAAAGAGAGAGGAATTTGCTTACTTTTTAGCTGACTCTGTGAAATGTAAAATATTAAAGTTGATATTATACTTGATATTCAGATAAGATCAGGTAAACATGTGCAGGTAATAACGCACGAAATAAGAAGTCTTTAACGCCATCATTTTAATTCCGCACGAAACCAGAAAGTTTCAGGTAGATTTTCGTCGGCGCACGAAACAAGAATATACCACCTACTTACTTAGTATGGGTAAACCCTCAACTGTTTAGTTGAATTATTTTCAAATTGAATATGTTCCTAAAACAAATTATAATGTAAGGTATAACTAAAAGAAACAACTAATATGATATGAAATATTTATTAGAATAAAAATTGTTTACCTGTTTGTGTACCTGTTTATTTAAGCATAATTATGCAAAACATTAGGAAACACAATAATAATAATAACAAATAGTTTACACATAGAAATGCGCATTAATTATTGCACAATATACAAAAAAAAGAAAGAGAATAATTTAAAATTAAAAATATAAAAAAGTGTTCACTGTTTAATCAATATCTGATGATAATAAATAAAATTAGATATCACATACTAAGAACAAAAAGTATCTCTTACAGGTAATAATAATAATAATATTTATTGCCACTGATCAATACAATGATATGGACATTGTCAAATTTGGATAAATACATAAAATATATAAATCGTACACAGTCACAAATACAATAAAGGCTAAATAAAAGTGCAATGATTTAGCATAGATATTCGTTGACACTATAAAATGTATTACATATAAGGTGTTCTATTACCGCATTTTTAAAAGGTTTTACAGGTAAGTCTTTTATTTCTTTAGGTAATCTATTATACATTTTTGAACTAGAATATAAAGGTGATTTTTCAAAGCGGCTGCTGTGATGTAATGGTAAATTGTATAAATCTCCATGTCTTGTAAAGTGATTATGATTCGAACTTACTCTAGTAAACTGGTTTTTATGAATATGAGCGTATAGAACAGATCTATAAATCATTATGCACGGAAAAGTTAATATATTCTGCCGAATAAATGTCGGTTTACAAGTCTCTGTGGGCTGCAAATTAAAAATTAGTCTTATTATACTTTTTTGCAGAATGAAAACTCGATTACAATCAGATGAGTTGCCCCAGCAAATAGTGTTATAAGACATATGACTGTAAGCGAGTGCATAATAAACTGACATTAAAGAGTTTGTATCTAAACAGCTCTTTAATTGCAGTATTACAAAAAATGCAACTTTTAATTTTTTACAAATGTGGTTGACCTCCGCATGCCATTTTAAATCTTTATCAATAAAAATTCCTAAGAATTTCGCAACATTTGCAATATCCTGTGTTTTGTCAAATTGTGCTTTCCCAAAGTACATACATACTGTTTTGTTTTTATTTACAATTAACTGATTTTTGTTACACCATTCTTCGAATTCCGCAGTGCCTTTGTTAATTTTGGCATTTAATTCTGCAACGTTAGGGGCAGAGATCACTATAGTGGTATCATCTGCAAAATTTACTAGGAATCCCGATTTTATAAATACAGGCAAGTCTGCCACATATAATAGATAAAGTAGGGGTCCAATTACGGAACCTTGAACTACTCCCAAATTGAGATTAAAATGTTTCGAGACAGTTGAGCCAATTCTAACTTTTAGTAGCCTATTTGAGAGAAACGACTCAATCCAATTTAGAAGTTGCCCCCTACATCCTAAGTTATGTAACTTCTTTATTACACATTCAACGTTTATCGTGTCGAATGCACGCGAAATATCGAAAAATAGTGCTGCTGTACAATAATTCTTTTCTAACATTTCGTGTACATGGTTTAGGAAGCTGAAGCTTGCCGTTTCAGTAGATTTACCGTTACGAAAACCATGTTGAGAATCGCCCAGTAGATGATATTTATCTACAAACGACCAGACACGTTCACTTACAAACTTTTCGATAACTTTCGAGAAAACACTTAAAAGCGATATAGGCCGATAGTTAGATATACAGGTTAAGTCTCCATTTTTGGGTAAGGGTATCACAATCGACAATTTTAGCACTTCAGGGACAGTACCTTTATTTAATGATAGATTTATGAGATGCACTAAAACTGTTGACACTTCTCGAAACACATATTTAAGAATTTTTAATGAAATGCCATCTTTGCCTGATGTATGGATGTTCCTGATACTATTTATAGCAGCTAAAATCTCTCCTGTAGTTGCTGGGTGAAGGTAGAAACTATTTGGTTGCGTTTTGCCTGAAGTAGGACTTGCTGGATTCGCTCCAAAACGTCTAAGAGATAAATTTTCAGCAACTGTCGCAAAATAGTCACCAAACAAATCGCATACGGTAGAAGGGTCCTTAACAGTGTGGTTATTATGTAATAGAGTAATATCTGTGTTGTTACTTTTTTTAGTTTGCCCTCGCACTAAATTCCATAATGTTCGGGGTAATGTTCGGTAAGTTTCGTTTTACTCTAGAATCTAGAAGTTCTGGTAAAAAGGCGGACATATAAAACTGTTGGAGTCTGTTTTTCATTCTGTCGCTCCAGAAATCTCTGTCTCTTTTTATTATTTCACAGTGGTGGTCTTTTTGCGTATATATAAAGAAATAATAAATTTCGCGATTCGTGATTTCTAATTGTCCCTGAATCTGAAACATATATGTGTCTTTAGATTTCAGTGTTATTTTATTATCGCTGCCTATCTCACAATAAGTAATTATTTTTGATTCTACAGCTTGTCGCACAGTGTTGTTTGCAGCAGTATATGGACACTTAATTTCTAATATAGCATCCTCGTCAACGAGACCATCGGGTGAAGCACCTAAATATTTATACACAGGATGTATAAAAAGGCCGCAAAGAGTTACCCCAAAGTTATATGCTTCTTGAAACAAATCCCGCGCATGGATTTCATTGGTATTTCCATATTCTAATGATTTTGAAGTGATTTTTGAGGAGGAATACATCAATCGTTTTACTCAGTTAGCTGTTGATGTGGTTTGTGGTCGCATCTTACAAATGTTTCCAAAATTACTTGCGATAATACGGTGGGATTTTTGTTTCAACCATTCGGGGTTCGTGCTTTGTCCACGTGTAATTTCTTCAACGTTCTCACAGTTTATTTCATCTAATTCTATTAAATATAAATTAATTAGTCTATTTAACTCATCAGGACTTTTATCTGGCAATTGATCGTCATCTACATTGCCATAATCGGCATCAGCTACATCGATTTTAATATTTCTCCGCTTTTTGAAATTTTTCTTAGAATATTTTTTATTTGTACAAAACTTTTCTGTATACCTTCGGACAGTTTTATTCTTATTTAATTTTTTTGAAATTTATAAAAAAAAGGTTGCCCGTTATTATAATTTGAAGCCGCTGCAAAACATCGGGTTTCGTAAGATTTATGAAGCGAAAAATTAATTCCTTTACCCCCTACCAACTTATTTACAATGCTATTGTAAGACTCGGCGGCATTCGTGTCAACATCGTGTAATAAACTAGAAGCATGACTAGCTACGCGATTAATGCATTTTTCAAAATCTGGGAAAAGTATACTTTCTTTAAAAACATTATATAGATTTTCTTCCCCCGGCTTGGTTCCTTTGCAAAAATATTTATAAACGTTATGCTCATCTTTGCAATTATCATGACAACCTAATATGTGCTTAGGGCTGTTCAGGATATCCTGTTTTAAATTATTAATTTTGTGATAAGTTGGAAATTGCTCTATTTTTCGATATTTAATTGCACTTACTATAGCCGTTCGCAATCGTAAAATACTATTTCTTAGAAATAATTTTAATCGGTTATCAAATCTACCGGTTTTAAAAAATAATTCCCGAAATTTATTGCAAAAATTTCGAAGAATGTGATTCCTACACTCTATTTTTTCTATAAAATAATTGGATCCATATGGTTTAGATTCTCTAATTTTTTTGTAGACGCTACTGTCACCATCTCCAATTATCTTATTATATTTTAATCCATGCATGTCCATCGAACACAAAAAACCATCAGCAATAATTTGAGATTCCATGGCAGTTGATGTTTTGTTCCAATTTTTGTGACAGTTGTGTGGCTGAATTTCTGTTTTCGAAGTTATATGTTTTTGACAAATACAACAAAATTTATTTTTGATACCAACATACAAAAGTTTTTTGGTTCGCGCCCCAATAATTGAAGCTACTCCAGAGAAAGCATTATACTTAAACTTGTATGACCGCTTAGACCATGCCCCGTCGACAATTACTGCTATTTGTGGCTCTACGTCTACTGCTTCGATGGCTAACTCTGCTTTTGTTCGTCCTGCATCTATCATATTTTCAAACGCATTTGATCGAATAACGTTGCTGATGACTTCTTCTTTAGCAGAAAAAGTGTGAGATGACATCACCGGTACGGCTATTGAAGAAAAGATCTCCTTCATTTGCGAATAACCGGCTCCAATAGAGATTGTCTCACTTAGTACTGCCTCATTTACATCAACATTTCCCTTGTCATGAGAGGAAATTGATGTTGTAAAACCACAAAATCCACATTTCAAAGTAAAAATACTCTTGAAGCCAGTTCTTTTTTCTGCAACGACATCAAAATCATAGAGGCTACATCCAAAAGGTTCATGTCTAAGTGATTTCAAACTCCTGAAGAAGTGACCAATTTCGATCGATTATTATTCGACATCCACTAATTTCTGAATTAATGTTGTCAGATATAGTTGTCTTCTCGTTTTCAACCTCGAGATCAGGCAAATCTTCTTCTGTATTATCAGAAATGGAGAGTCAGAAATCACTTTCTGTTGTTCCGTTCGCTCATCCTCTCTAAAAATCGAAACAATTGCATTTACACAGCCAGTCTCGGTGGATTAGTGGTTTGCATGTTTGCTTCATAATCCAAAGATCGCAGGTTCGATCCCCGGTCGAGCTGGTAATTTTTCATAGCGGAGAAAAATTTAAAACATGCCTTCTTCTCGGATAGGAAGTAAAACTGTAAGTCTCGTGTCAATGCGATGTTTGGCACGTTAAAAATCCCTACTGGGGGTGGAATTCCCCCAGATTCGGCTAAATTCTAGTAGGGTCGGCCATATGATCATAGCAATCGGTGCCATGAGGTACGAAGGATGCTCCGCCATCCTGATTCCTCGCCCAAAAACAGAAACAGAATTGCATTTACAATCACAGATATTTATTATTTTGAACTGATATATTACATACTACACGTAAGCATCTCACGACGATAGCGTCATATGTTGAGATTGTAATGTTGGCAAACATCTTTGCTCTTTTGTTTTTTAGATTAAAGTTTATCAGAAATTATCATCGTGCGATGCCTTTGTAGTCAAAGATGAAACAGTTCGTAGCGCGTTTGGCAATTTTTTTTACTAAATCCATTCTGACCCTCTCTATTAAAAATGTAATACCATACTAATAAGTCAAGAGGAGGTAAAGTAAAGCAAAATAAGGGGATGTTTGATCATATATTTTTCAAAATAATTCGATTTGGGCCCACCCTATCAAATAACTGTGATATACAAAAATAAAGTGGAAACAATTGCCTATAATTTATGTCCAATAAGCTTTTTTGTGTTGATAAACGTGTGACAGCGATAATATTAAAATGTTGAATAAAGGGATCATATTTGTTTATAAACTTCAAAATGAAAGAATAGGAACAAGTAAAACGTTTGTTATTCGCAAATAATAGATTTAAAACCAAGGTAGGTTAGTTATTTTGGATAATAATTAGAGACGAAGAGTTTGGAAAATGACAACAGAAAATTAGCACAAGATATTGGACATAAATGGTAGACAATTTCCCCAAGAATTGTAGGTAGATTCCCAGAAAAAAGGACCAGTTTATTTCACTGTAAGAAAACAAAATTCTTCCGAAAAGTAATGTATGCAAATGGAAAATCCCAATCCCAAGAATTACAATAGGTAGTAAAAAAGCTAGTAGTAATGCTATATTAGTTTGGAAATTATAAAACACAAAAGTCCGTAACTGTAATGTACAGTTGCGATCATTCGCTAAGGAACGATGTAAAAATCATAACCACCGATTTTCCCGTTTTTTATACAATGTAAATTTCATTTTTGAATATTATAATTGCCCAGTTCATAAATCAGGTCAAGTTACAGCGTACATTGTACAGAAAACTGAAAAACCGGCGACAACTATTTTTTCATCGTTCCTTAGCGAATGATCGTAACTGTACATAACCGGTATTGCATGACTTGCCTTTTACGTTTCCATGCATTATTTGCGATCTGTTTGCGACTTTTTCTCTTTTTGGAACAAGTTTTAATATGAGTATGGTTACTCATGTTGAGTTTTAATTAAATGCGCCTGTATAAAATAAAAAATATCATCAATAATTATGAATGATCTTTCTTGCTAAGAAGTTTAACTTACCAAGAGGCACTAAACCGATTGCGTATAATTAAAAAATAAAATTGTCTCATGAAATCACTCAATCACTGAACTATAACTAAACTCTGTCACTAACTTATAAGTAAAAAAACAAACCGATGATAAACACTTTTAAAAACGAAAACGCACAAATACAACAAAACTCTGTAAACTGCAAACGGTGTACGAATACTATGTCAAAGAAAAAGACCGCCAAGTTATATACCTTGACCACATGGGGCTAATCCTTCCTCGGTCTTTGAAATTTACCCATCATTATTTATGACTTCGTAATCCCTTGTAAATCTCTGTCACATCCCAACAAGAAAAAAATAAGATGCGCGTTTGGTTGCCTAATTTTAATTAAAAGAAGCCTAATTTGTCCGTACCAGCTGCATAACGACTTAATTTAAAATAGTCATTAAATTAGAAAAAATAATTATCAATATTTTGGAGTTAAATTTAAATTTATATCCCTTGACACCCGTGAGAAAAACAACAAAATTGCTGCGCAGTTTTTTGTTTCTTTTAAATTAGTAATTGAAATTATTCAAACACGCGTTAGTCTTTAAAATAGATTACAAAATTTGCCATTCAACAAGGTACAGATATCCTTTTCAAATTATTTTTTAAGGGCTAAAAAGCGTAAAGGAAAATTACATGGGGACGAGGTGTGCTTGCCTAAGACCCTTAAGTCTAAACAGTCCAGTCATTAGGTACTTTTTAGTGCAAAAGGTTTTGAAACTTGGCAGACTTGTAGACTTGGTAGTCCTAAATATGACCCTAAGTTTGCGATCTCCTCCACTCGCCAAAGATACCTCCACTCCCGCCGCTATCTTAAGAAAGTGGCGCCCAAAATTAGTTTTTGGCATATGACTCGGCAGAAATTAATTTTACCAATTATTCGCCAATTAGCGTACCTAAAGTAGTTTCATACAATAAGGTAATAAGAACGAATACTTCTATCAACTCGTTTCCACACCGTCCATGGGACAGAGTTGAGCGTCGCGTTTTTTTCGACGTGGTATCAGTAGACCTAATCCACGCTTCAAACTTACATGCGCGTGTTCTGTCGTCTTACACTACGCGATGTCTCTGGATGACCATGTTCATGACTAACTTTAGAATGTTGATCGTCTCCCGTTTCCTCCAACACCCACTCCAACGTATCAAATACGTCATCAGCCTCGTATACCGTCTTAGGGGTCGAAACCTACTACCAATTCGGTAATGTTTTCACATGCTGTCCCGTTAAAATAGAGACACAGCATGGAGCACTTTAAGCCCGTTTTCCGACTTCAACAAGCTCCTGCTCAGCCTTTTTTACATTTACAGGATATCGATTTTAAACTGGAAGCTAATTCTGACGTAACGCGAATAGCCATATTGCTCAGGATCTTTTTTACTGGCACACCACATTGCGACTTGGTGGTACGCTCGCAAACAATGCTGTCTCGTAGCTACTCTTGTGGGTGACAGGGAGGCGAGATTAGATTTGTTGTTGAATACAGACAAAATTGTGGTAGCGAAGGGAATTTTCTGCGAGCGTACCACCAAATGAAGATGTCAGAAGCAGCCCCAGATGGTTTTCATTTTTCTGCCTTAAGAGTACGTCTAAGGTGCAAGATAATAAAAATTCACATTTTAAATCAAAATTGTTCAAAGGACGTTGTCTTTTGCGCTCTTTGACGTCACGTCAGTAGGACTCGGAGATTGTCGCGAAATGCACTTAATTCGTGTACTCATAAGCATCCGGGTATCCCCTACCTGGCCTGTTTTTTCAAAATCTTCCTGTCGACTTTCTGCCAGAAGCTTGTTCGAATGCATGTAGAACATTAAACGAACACCCTCTATTTTAAATACGTACCGCGTACGTAAAACTTTTAAATTTTAATAATTTAAATAAAAAAGGCGCAACTACCTATCAGTCCGGGAGCGCATTTCTTACTTGAACGTCTTGTGGTGCACTTCAGGTAAAGTAGGTAGGAGTGCCACCGGTGGTGCATCTCTTTTACTCCGAATGTTACCCTTAAAAATTAAAAAATTAAGAAATTATACATTATTGTATAGCATATTCTTTTTTGTATTAAAAACAGAAATTATTTTGCGGGGTTCAATTCTGGTCCTTACAGAACCATCTCTATTTGAAGAACCACATACAGTTGCAGATGCCTGAGTAACTGTTTTTGCACACCTTTCTACAGCTTGTGTGTGACAAGGGAATAACGCTGCCTCACGCAATAGTTCATTTGCATCTCATGCATGCATTTGGGATTGATTCTTCACTCAACGTTTTAGTCAGAGCTTTTCCCTGGGTTGCGCTTTGCCAAACTAGGAGAGCAAATTCCTGAGTAAATTGCTTGACAAACATCCAGCAAATATTGTTGGTCGGTACTTAAATCTGTAATAGATTCTGGTAGGTTACAGTCCATTCTTTCGAACTGTGAAATTGGGAGATCTTCGCTTTTTGCAAGGTGTTCTACAATACCACCTACAAAATCATTTGGACCACTTGTTGTTCCATCCAAATGTTCAAAAAGGTGTCGTAATGGAAGTTCATTAGTATGTAACTGGCATATAAACCACTGAATTGGTCTTTTAAGCTCCTGTTCCAAGAGCCTAATCGCACCGCATTTTTGGCTAGTATTTGTAACTGTACCGTCACAACCAATTGCTACGAGTTTGTGGAGATGTACTGACTTTGTAGAAAGAAAGTCTAATATACCTCGTTTAATTGCCCGAGCTGTTCCAGATGCTAGAGAAACATGTCCCATATATAACGAACCAGGCTCATTTACTAATGATAAATGTTCTTCCGTTAAAACTTTACGTTGACCGTCACTCATAGTAAAAGTCTTGTCTCTGCGGCCATCAAAATATACGCCAAACATATTGCAGTCAGTAAATGTGGATGAGGACTGACATAATAAATTATTTCTTGTATTTGCACGAGCTCGACGAAGTCTACTTCTATCTACTACATTAGAATAGTTGTCTTCTTTTATCACTCCAATGTCCTGTAATTTAGCAGAGACGATTGCAGCCGCAGCTCTATTAACATTCCATATCGATTTATTACTCTTGCCACAACAGGATATGTTTTGTTTGTAAGTTTTTACTATCAACAAACTCTAAAGCAGTACTACATGACGGTTCAGATTGTTTAGAAATTGTAAGTTGATTTCGTGCTCCTGTCGTTTCCGTTTCCTTTCAGTCAATGACAATTGCTTCCGACTAGTAACCACATCAACATCGCCTATCATCGTTTTTCTTCCGCTTTTTTGGTCATTTAAAAAAGTACGTTCCTTGGTAGGGATATAAAAACGCTCCACCCTACTGTATATGTACTTTAAAATTGCACTTGCTTGCTCAGTAGTTAACATAAATAGAAATACTGATCCAAATCTATAATTAACGTAATGAATTAAATTTTATTACAAATGTTTTAAAATAAAAAACAATAAAATTGTAAATCAGTTATAATAAACGATTTTTATTTAGTTTATCTTTATTAATAGTTATGTAATAAAACACAATTTTATTGATTTTTTAAATCAAATTTATTAATAAACGAATACAAAACTGTTTATCCATTGCAAATGAAACGTATAAATAACAAGAGAAATTATATCTATAATAATTGTTGACATTCGGAAGAAGTATTTAATATTCGTATTATTTAACGTCGATTAATGTCGAGGTTTGGAAAGATTGTTTTAGAATTTGAAAGTATAATTAGGAAAAATACATTTCGGAAACTAAAATGTAATGTTCAGAATAAAAATTAAGGCAGCCAGCCCAAACAAATATTCGGGAGTATTTCGCTCTACGTATAACGCCCAGTTTAATACTCAAAGCTATAAGACACGATGGATACAATGCACAAATTATTACTGAAATTATTATTTGACATTGCTAATATTTATTGTTAAAAATAACAGCTAAGTTAAAACAAAGTGCAAATAAATAGAAATAATTTTGTTGTAAAAATAAATAAATTGAAGTAACAAAGAAAGTACAATTCTGTTGCATGCCATAAACAGAAAAATATTTTAATTACATAAAACAATGATAAATAAAATAAATTCTTAATATGAATTACCTAACAAATCGTATCTGTTTAATAACTGCCTGTTGTTTCCGTATTCTGCACGATAGAAGTAGTCTTGATGCGAGGCGAGGACTGATCAGCTTCCAGCGTTTCGTTTCGTCGCCCACGTGGTAATATTTGTTTTGGCTGGTTGCATTTTTATTCTGAATACACTTTAATGCATAATTAACAGTGAAAGTATAGTATGAGCAAAAGGTAACTCCATCAAAGGTGCCTTTAGAATTTTGAACTTGTGTATTGTAACACCAGAAAATTATATCAAATTACTAACACCTGATGATACTGTCAAAGAACTCTGATTATTTAGTAAGTTCGGCATTCAGATCTATTTAACTCGAAGAGCTCGGTTTCCATAGTGTCCATTATTGCAAATAATTGTAACTATGTTAACAGAGCTTTTGAAGCAAAAAGAGTTACAATGCCGAACTTACCCATAATAAACATGAGTTCAAAATTCCAAAGGCACCTTTGATGGAGTTACCTTTTGTTCATACTATATATCAAAAGATATTTGTATAATTATTAAATTATTTTATAAAAATTAACCAAAAGGTGATAGAAGATGGTGAAGGCAACTTCATAAAAAATTAATAAATAATAATAATAATAATGAACAATTATCTGTAAACGTTGAACGATGAACGATGAATGACGAACGATAACAGAGCGACGAAACATAACAACGAACGACTAACGTTATTTTCTAGTAACTTCTCTGATTGACGACTTCCAATCATAATGGCTACTTCTGCTCCAAGTGATCACTTGACCATGAATTAAAATAATATGCGGATTATATCTACTTATACTTAAGTTTTCTTAAGTCTGAAAGAATTTGGCTGGCAATTGAATCTCACGGAAAGTACTAATTAGTCAGCACATATTGTAACATTCTAAAAATACTGAAACCAAAAGTCAGTCAGTAACATTCGCTTTTTACTTATTCTACTGAAAATACTAAAATTACTTGCTGAAAACCAATGAACGATACTTACTGTACTTATGCACCGGCGGAGATCTCTTTTTGACGAATTAAAATTTCAGGGTAGGTACTAGTTTGTTAAGCTCATAGATTGGAAGAAAAAATAAGGTTTATTGAAATAATAAGAAATATATATACGATATGTTATCGGGATCCTCAAGTGAAAATAGATTCCGATTACATTGATTGAATTGAATAAACTAATCGTAATTAGTCAGGTTGACGTTAAAGGAAGTTAATGTAAATCAATAACTCCAACGAATGATTGGTCCAACATTATCACAACCATGTTTAGTTTAACTCTAATTTATTCGTAGACCAAAAAAAATTCTTTTCCTGTAAAACAATGGAACCATATTTTAGTTCTATTCTAAGAGGTACATATAAAGTCTTACTTACTAAGACGACTTACTTAAAGAATGTTGTTCATCAGCTAATCATTAGTAGATTGTAAAATATATTTAAACAGACAAAATCTCACAACAGTATATTGCCTTTTTTATTCACTTTAAACTACAGGCACCAAGTGCCTTACACATGTCGCTGAAGGAAGAATTGTGAATCCTGGTAAAGATGACGAAGATAGTAACTGGATTTGAAAACTTAAGTTTGCTGGAATTATGTCTTTCATAACTTGGCAATTGTCACTCAATATTAAAAATCTTAACTCATAAAATTCCAATAAAAACGTCCGTTATTTACAAGTTTTCATGTTAACACAATTTTAATTACCAAAAGATTGCATTGTTTTAACGTAATAATATTTCGATCCGGCAAATTATGAAAATCCACTATATTAATATTATAACGGAAAACAACGGAATGAAGTTTATTTATCTTTAAATTTTCAAATGATTAGTGAAATTCCTTCATAATCGTCAACTAACGGTACACTGGATTAAGCGTTAATTTCATTACCATGACGGACTAAACTGTAATATAAACAAATAAGCTTTCCTGTACTGTAGGTGGAACGAAGAAACACAAAACGATATCAAAAACTGACTTATTCGCACTTTTTAAACCGTATCATCTCTTTATTTTAAAATATAATTGTGGCGACATTCTCGAAAATTGATCCCTGGCCACCTTGATGTTTGCTCCGGCAGCTTGATGGGTTAGGTGGTACAGAGCTGGGTTCGAGGTTCGCTTGATGGGATAAAATTGTTCTTTGACCTACCTGGTAATTGCTCAAGAATGCTGGACGCCAACTGAAGTTCTGCTTATCATCCCAATTGAATGAATTATACTCCAGCTTCAGTTGTAGAGAATAGGGACTAAACTAGGGAAATTACTTATTTATTTACGCCGTACGAGTTCCAATTAATAAAAACTAATTTTCTAATTAAACTACATATATTTAATGGTTAGAAATGCAATATATTTCCTAAAAGACTACTATGCTACATAAATAAAGAAATATTTATATTTAATTAAATATGCAAAAAAACTATTTACAAAATTGTCCGATGAGCGGATAACGTTACCTAACTAATTAGAATTTAAAAAAAAGGTACTATATTACATCCGGAAGATTCGAATCTTTCGTTTACATAAAAAAAGGCATTCAACACACCTTACTAAATAAAAAAGGTAAAATCAAACAAACATTCAATTATGTTCCTGAGGGGAACAAACACAATTATATGGTAATATTTTAACACACTGATATGCCTAATGAAAAATCTGACCTTATTATTGATTCGTTGCGGCGATTAAATCAATAGAACCCTTAGCAGAACAACGATGTGATAGATACTTGCATCTAAAGGCTCCTATTTTGATTTGCAGTTTACCAAGTTGTTATAGTAGCGTAGGTACGGTATGGCAAAAATCTGATGTGAGGAAAAAGCCTGTGTGAACACAGTGAATTAATTAAAAGTATAAGAGAAAATTGGCGTGGCTTACCGGCTATCTGGCTATTCCGATACATAATTAGGCACTAATTGCACTTCTCTAGTTGTAGATGGTAATTTTTAAATTGTTATACGGTAGCACTGATATCTTTAGCACTACATAAGATAACGATAGGAAGATAAAATGAAGATATCGTGGACCGGTGGTGTTCAACGGACCACGTCTTAATGTCCAGTCTTCTCTCCTAACATATCCCTACACGCCCTACCATCCAAAATGTGTTGGTGTGAAGAGGTTATTAGGGGATGACATTTTTAAACAATGATTTTGGACTTTTATTTTCGCGCGTTATATTTACACGCTGCATAATGTCATCTAAAACTGACATATAACGCCTTGGGAGTCCCTAACGCCCCTAACTTGGGCTCCGAGAGCCGCTGTTAGACACTGCGTCTTCGACTAGACTGAAAACTTCCTCCAGAATACGAAAAACTGTCCCTGCTTGCTAAATTTTAAGATATGGGAAATAAGCACGCGATCTAAAGCTATAGTGACATACATTGCACCAATAGGAAAATACGTCTGGAATATTCCTAATTTTGTTTTATTAAAATGAAGAAATATTTTCTCACGTGAGGTCTGATATAAGAAAATAGTGCGACTGGTTTTTTGTTTGTAGATTTTTGAAGAATCTACGTATTTGGCAAACTTGAAATAAGCACGTAGCGGAAACATAAATTTGGTATAAATGCATTTATACGTGTCATTTTATCTATAGTTAAAACAATTTTTATTTTGATATTTCCTTACTAAAAAAACAAATTTATCTACATGGGAATGCCTCGAAAGCCTTGTTGCAGCTGCTTCTAAACTAACAAAAAGCATTATTATGTTCGGAATAAGATCTGCAATTTTAAACTGACAAAATTATATTCATATATACAGGGCCGTACTAAGGTTATTCTTTATAAATACATTTTCGATTGTGGATTCGAAAATATATCGAAATGGATCTTGAAATTCTAGCATGTTACAATATACAGCACCATTGCATTCTTCTAGAAGTTACTTGATATTGTTTAATGTTGTTTATAAGGTTTATATGTTACTACCGTCAATAAAATTTTGCCTTTTTAATCAAATCTTTTAATTGGGGACAACTTAAATCTTTTAATCGAGATTTGAATGTAAAAGGTAGCTAAAGCTTTTGTAGTAAACAAGTTTAGATCGAAATTGGTTTAGGGATGCCTCCAACATCAAAAATTTTTTATTTTTACCTATTTTTTTAATTAGTCTTTTCTAACTTCTCTAACCTTTGTCCAGACAAATCCACTATAAACACAAAATGCAAACGTGTGGTGAGATTGTTATTTCCTACTTAAAAGAATTATCTGAAGATGACTATTTTTACGATTTCTTTGATTATCTTTAGTTCACATGGTTATTGTGAAGAAGCACACTAAGGAATGAAAATTATCTTTGATAACAAAACTTTCCTTTGTTGAATAAGTTTTTTGTTGTAATAAGAGAAAATAAAATTAATTTATGTTACAGGCCCTCCGTGGTCGAGTGGTAGAGATCCTACCTCTCGTTCAGAGGGACAGGAGTTCAAACCTCGGTTGCGACTGAATTTTAAAAATTTAGTAATATCGTGTTTGAGCTCCTTAGGTTAAGGTATGAGAGTTGTATTAGTGATAAAGTATGGGGGAGCGTAATGTACTTGCTATAATAGCTCCATTACCTCCGTTGCACTCCCATAAGAGTTTGTGTGGAACCCCGACACTGCAAAATGCGGTAAAAGGGGAATGAATTATGTATGTATGTATGTACAGGAACCAATTTAATGAGTTTCCATCGCAAATAAATTTTGTTAGTATTTTTATTAAACAAATTGTTTACGGTTTACAACAAAAATTATTTGTTGTGAAAACTAATATTATGCTAAGTGCAATACTAATAGAATTTGTGGCATCGACCAATGGTTTATTGTATCTGCAGCAAATTATTTTGCTGAGAGAGAACACACTAGGAGATAAATTATTTTTGGTAACACATTTTGATTTGCTGAATTAGTTTTTGTTGATAGAACAAAGTGTTGTATTACAGGTTAATTTAAATATGTTGTAGGAACAAACTAATTAGTTTCCATTTGTAAATATATTTTATTAGGTTTTTATTACACGTGTACTCAATCGGTGGTCAGTTCGGTTACAGACGTGTCGGACTCGTGACTTTACGTTTCTTTGTTGTCTCTTGTGTTGCAATATGTAAGTTTATCTCCTTTGTCTTGTTAGTGTTGCTACCACGAATTAGTGCTATTATTAGTACTACAAGAATTATAATTGCAATATATTGAGGTGATATCAAATCACTGTATTGAAAATTTTATCGACCGAACAGAAACGTTAATACAAATATTTTTATATCGGATTTAAATTAAAAGAGGGACGTGCTATGTCATGGGTATAATTAATATAAAGGCTATAGATAGGACCACAGTTAGGTTCATTAATGTTTAAATTAAAAACTTAAGAATAAAGACTTCATGCAAACATAACATCAATTAGTTAGATTGTTTGATCATAGGTACGTTTATGCAACCCATGTTACTTTGGGACGGTTTCCCACTTGTTAGGAAGAAGTAATTTCCATATTAAAATTTACATATTACGATGTTTAACGTTAGATAGATTTTTCTGTATTCCAGGACACCAGCTCAAGTTTATGTTGTTAATTAGCTGAAAATAGATTAACTAGGTCAATCTTATTATGACTGATATAATACAATTAATCTTTGAATTTGTTTACAAGATCTCTTGTCTCTTTAATTAATGAAGGTATTGAATCCTCTCGTTCGTGTTGATATGACTCTTATAGACTCTTATCCTGCTTTTCCTCACCATTGTTTTGATGTAAGTGTTTAGAGTACTGTATGCTGGACATTTTGAGCATAATTTGATTAATGTTGATTTCATATTTAAGCTGGCACTTGTATATGCATTAATTGGTGTATTCATTGTATTGCGTACTGTAAAAATCATGTTTATATCAAATTGTAAAGATGTTTCTATGGATAAATTAATTGCATTACTTGTATCATGTATTCATGTAATTAGCTTGTAAAGGATGAACCTTGATTTGTTGAAATTTATATGTAATTTGATCGTAATGAGTTTTGTACATTGTTAAACGTTTTTCTCGAATATCTTCGTTACGATACATTTTGGACCAATGAATGTATGATACTTTATTGAGTTTCGTTTCAAGGGCTGCAATCCTATAATAACAGAATTAGGATTAGTGATTATCCAAAACAGCTGTGCGGAATTAGTGACGTCACAAGCTTGCTCGATGTTCCGCTGTTTTGAAAAAGTGTCATAGTTTTCTTTTGTTCTGGCAGAAACTATATAAGCTGGGGCAAATTGTAACAAAGTCAGTCGATAAAACGTAGGCAGAACTTATGCCCGGCTCCGGATAAAATATCTGTAATTAATTTGAGGTTAGATAGTTGACCATATGTTTTGACATAAATGTCATATATGAAACAAAGTAAAATAAACTAAAAGTGTTACCTGAACGTTTTCTTAAAAGGATTAAAAGAAGATATTAGTGCTTTTTAACAATTATATAAAGTGAAAGTGATTGTTTAAATAAATTCAAGTGAATTTATTTTTTTGACATCGATCTACGTATTGACGATATTTTATAAACAAGAAATCAGCTGATAGGTTCTATCGCAGTGTTACCAATAATAAGGATTAATTTTTTTAAAAGGAAAGTATATCGTAATATACAAGGTTGGTTATAATAAATGATTCTTGTTAAGTTCATAAATGATAATTAACTTGTAAAGTTCATCCTCAAATATAAAATTTATTTTCATTTGACAAATATTTTTATTTTTAAACAAATTTCATTTGTGTTGGTTTGTTCAAACAAATGACCGTACTGATCCTGTCAGGTCACTACAATTATTGCTAACGTTTGAGCAAACCTGATAATTTATTTCTCAATTACCAATTGTATTATCTTGAATAACATTTTGTTATTTTGACTTTCCATTTGGATTTTTATTTTTGTTCGTTAAATAAAGTTTATGTGTTTTCAATTTTACATATGTGTTTAATTGATGTTAATACAAGCATCCAGCGTTCTTTTCTTTTAAATTCAGAGTTGTCCAGCTTGCAGGAGCTTTAGTGCTTACGATATAAGTTTTTCTTTCTTTCCAGGCATAAAAGTAAATAAGAGTCTCGTAATTCAAATAATTTATGCTTTACTGAGCAAACCTTAGCTAGCTGAGAGGAATAAAGAAGAATATCTGTGGTGTATTCTCAATTTAATCCACCGTATATAATTTATGTTTATATTTGGAACGATGGACATATTGTATTTTATTTTTTATTTAAAGATCACCGCAATATTATAGGGTTACAATGGAAAAAGAAGTGCAAAATCTACTAGACGAGTGGGGACTCCCCAAACTTATCCCAATGTAAATTAGTTAAGTTAGCATATAACATGAAATACTAAGGTTCATCCCACAAGTCTTTATACCAAAAGCATAATTTAAGCAATTGGTAAGTAATAAATGAAATATGTAGTAGTTATTCTCGTCAATAAATTATCCTTTTACTTATTTCATTTATTACTGATTGCTTTAATTAATTATGCTTTTGGTATGAACACTTATGGGACTAACCTTAGAAGTTAATATTATATCTTTGGAAAATTATAAATTTGCTAATAGAACATATTAATTAGTAAAGTCAGCATATTTTACAAATTGGAACTTGCTGTAGTAAAGTTTTACACTTCCAGAAAATATTAATTAGTTTCTTGTGCAAATTATGATAGTCACTTTTACATAATCATTCTAGTACTCCTAGCAAATTATTTAGCTAAGGTTATCAAGCAAAAATAATTAGCATGTGAAAGTAATAAATTTGCTGAGGCTATATTGGCACAAAATATTTACTCTATAATAGTTACTCATATTTTGTTGCTGGAGCATATTATATTTTAGTGTGCGGTTTGGTTGTTAACGACGCACACTGGTGTAAAACGCAAAAACGACGCATAAGGGTAGAAAATCAAGTTCTTGGAATCCTTAAATTATATGTCAGGTGTTATTAAGAATGAATGGGGGCATCTTTTATGCACGACCTTGGAACTGATAAATACCCACATACTGACATAACACCCCCGTACTTGGTCATTTCATTATAGCGCTTAAAGAAAGTATACTTGCGCGTTAATTAAATGTATACCCAGTTAAACAGAAGGGTTAATTTGCTAGTAAAAAATATGGATTTAGATTTTCAAGGTAAGTAGTTTTAGCCTATGTTACAGTTATTCCGCTTGTATTTATTACGATGTATTAAATATAAGTACAAAGATTAGGAGGATTTTTTTGGAATTTTAGCAATAATCTGTCATAAGTTTCCATTCCCGTCTATTCCTGCGTTCTAATTTATAAATCAAAGAGAAGCATCTTTGGTGAAGATTTCCTGAAAATTTCAGATCCCCCTCGACCCACCTACCTAAGTTAGTAATTTTTAAAGTTACTACTGCAATTTATAATTTAATTAAAATTTAACATAAAAAGTGCAACAGAACATTCTTTAGATAATTAAACAAAAACTAAATGGTATCCAGGTTTTTTCTTGCACAAGTGGAAATTTAATTTTAATTGTCGTTACTCCTACAAAACAGTTCAAACATAGGTAAAGAACGGTATTATGGCGAGCATTATTAATTGTCATAAACGCAATGCGCCGGTTTTTTGACTTTTACACCACAGTGCGACGGCGCGGTGTTTGGTATCGAGGTACGCACTTCAAAATACGTCGGATAGTAATAACTCACAAGTCATAAATATGTATTATTTACATAAATAATACATAGTTATAAACTTAAAATAATTACCGTATGAGGAAGTGCAACTGAACTAAATAACTAAGCTAGACTCGCCTCTGTTTTAGCACAAAAAATTGCATAGTAGCATATATGTAACTTCCATACATAAAAAAGATGTTTCGATTTTGTTGAGGCACTTCTTGGGCGCCATCTTGATAAAAAAATAACGATCGCCTTAAACCAAAAAAATCGTAAAAATAGTGAACTTTGGATATTTTGTTCTTACTACTAAATAGAAATAACAGTACGATATAACATTTTGCGATTATAGTGGATTTGCCTGGGCACAAAATATCCTAAGCACGTCATTATGATTATAATAGAATTGGTAAACACTAGAAGCGACTAACTAAACAAATATGTAAAAATAGCGTTTTTGACACGTTAGAGGCACCTCTAAGCCACCTTCGATTTGATTTTTTTTATTCTCAAAGCTAGCTTTTGCCATAAATTAACGTTTTTTCACTGTTAAACGAAAGTTGTTTTTGATGCGCGCTAATAAAAGTAGCAATTAATTACCTAAAATGAAATTTGCTGAAATACAAAACCATTCAGAAATTCCCAGTTTTAATCCTATGGCAAATTTCCAAGATTTAAGCTGACGTTGCAGATTACAGTGCAGCTACTGCCAGGGTTAGTTAATTCTACATGTTGTAATACTTAAATCCTGAAACGTCGAACAACATACATATGCCAGATATTATCTGCACGTTACCAACATGGAATTTGCTATATATTTACTCGATAATATTTTGAAATCAAATCAAGGCTTTATAAAATTTAATAAACCGAGTAACTGGCATCGTTATCGAAAAATCGAAATATACTAGAAGAAAACGAACATCATGTATGTTCATTAGGTTCATAAACCTGCATGTTGCGGCTTTTTCTTATAGTAAATAGCAAACCTTCTAATAGACAAATACTAACTGGATATTAAAAAGTAATAGGGGAAATGTCCTGAATAACATGCTCTGAACATTTGCGTGAAAGGCATCGCCTTAACAGGAAGCAAGCGTAAAATTGAAGAGGATGGTGTTAAATTAGGAAAAAGTGCAAACTAATCTAGTCGAAATAATATGAAAGAAAGAGAAGAAGAAGAACGAAATATCTTTGTGATCGTTTGTCATAGTCTGCGTTATAAATTATGTAAAAGTTCAATACTTATAAACGCATTTTGTAAATACAGTTTTTCTATTTTGGTCCTTTAATAACTACATAGTACTTTATTAAACCCATTTGGGTATCATAAAATACCTTTTTACAGAATTCGAAATTTATTTTATTAGGTTGATAACAATATACAGTTTTAATAAGGCTATAAGGCTCTCCGCGGTTGAGAGGTAGTGTAACGTCGTACACAAGTTTGATGATGAAAATAAAAGATATTTTCTTTAACTATGACGATTTATTTACATTATATACAAGTAAAGTGTCGATTGACAATAATCGGTTGTCGACTTGATAATAAACTAAGAAACGAACTCATAATTAACCGAATATGTAAACATATAAGCTTATGAGTTAAGGGACTGTACTAATGAACTCATAACATTATGAACTAACTTAAAACATCTTAAAGTAAAGTATATATGTGCCTATCTGGCTCAACCTTGAGGTGGGGGCGATGCGCCCTTAGCGGGGATGACCGAGGAGCGTGAACAGGTAGGGACCCTGCTTATCTATCAGAGGGACAGGGATTCAAATCTCGGTTGTCACTGAATTATAAAAATTTCGTATAATCGTATTTGAGCAGCTTAGGATAAGGTATGAACGTTGTATGAGTAATAACATATGGAGGAGCGTAATATATAATTCCTACAATAGCTGTATTAGCTACGCTGCAGTCCCATTTCTGTGAAATTCCGACGCTCAAATGCGGTAGAAGAGGAACGGATTATCTATGTATAAATGTGGAAAATCTTCCGCTAGCGGCTCGTTTTATAATCCTGAACGCGTGCCTTAAAATTATGTCTTTTGAAACTTGTTCTATAATATATTATTATACCATTATACAATATGTCCCACATAAACTCAAATAAATTTATCGACATTTGAAATTTTTTTAGAACTTCCAACAGAATATTCGAGACAGACAACAAAAAAACTAAAACGTAAAAAAAGTCGATACCAATACATGAAATAAAAGAAGTACGAATCTTTAGAGCTTGTTACCTCTGAAAATAATCCTATTAGATCAAATATCTTGGCACGTGTTTCTTTATTTTGCCTATAATTTCACTCAAGAAGCAGGACACTTTTACTGTAGAATCCCCTTGTAAGGAAATGGAGATTTTTAAAATAATTCTTGGCTTTGCGCATAGGTATTTCGACAATGACAACTTTTGACGCCATTTTTACAAGATCGCGATCGAATTTTACATTTTCTCGTATTTCACAGATTTATGAATTGTTTAAATTTTACAGAAAAGAACAATCAGAGGTGAGTGAGTAGAAAACTTGTTATTCACAAACAACACATAACTGAATTTTAAGTAAGAATATCAAATAAAGAATTTTGGGTTTTAATTAAAAACTTGTGCGACTGCATTAAAAATAATTTATCGAGTTATTAAGTGGGATACAGTGTATATAGATTATTTCCTTAAAGCGAATTAATAAAATTAAGAGTTTTGAATTTAACATCGATCAGATGCATCGTTTAGACGCCATTTACTACTTGTTATCAACGATGTCAACATGTTTCTGATTTATTTTTCTAATATCCTCCTTCTAAAGTTACACGATATATAAAATAAAATCTCAGTACAAAATTTATCATGAATTCTCACTGTTTTATCTTAACCTTTATAGCCGTTACTCTTATACAAGATGAAGACTAAAAAGACCGTTATTTGATACTTTGCCAAATGGCAGCACATAGTTCAAACAAAAAAGTTCAAGCTATTGCAGTGTCGAGTTTCCTTACAGAATATAAATTTTAAAGTAGCGACTGCAGCAAGTAAAATCTAACAAGATACAAATTTTTAGAGAATATTGGTCGAATGGTAATGTGCCAATTGTGTTAATGTTAGCCAAACTTTATTTAATATTTTTTAACCTTGGGCAAGTTTTCAAATACCCTTGCACAATACGTATTTTAAAACCTCTTTAAGTCCCCTTATCCTTATGAGTCATCTCGATAATATATTAGAAACATATGAATAATTTAATAATGAATAACTATTCGGGATCTAGTTTGTATAGGTATGTACCTGAGTAGGTGTACTAGGACCACTGTTGAAGCGAGTATATTCTAAATTTATAAACCAATTAGGATATATTGAAACTTACATTTTTACAACTTTACCATTAGTTATGTAGTGATTTAGTGTATTATGTAGTATGTTCTTTAATTTAATTAGTTAATTAATGTACTGCTCTCCTACTGTATAATATATTTATTTCTCATGTAGTGTTCATATAGCATATCAAATCGTTTCTGTGAATACTTATTTACTTCGATTACAATTTATGAAATGTTACACCAATTTTTTTTTCTCTACTTATAGCGTTTATGCGTTTAGTGCGCATCTAGCTTAGCATCTGTTCAATTTAATTATTTCTCTACTAACGCTACTGCTCTCATTCACCATCTAAAGTAATAAGTAAGTGTTTACTACGTTCAAGTTAGACGCATAGTAGTTTTAACAAACAATCCAGAGACAAGTTTGATTACAGATTTTAAATTTGGTTTAAAGATTTAAATACAGAATTGGTTTCATGGTGCTAGAATCAATCTTGGTTATGAGCTACGATTGGACTGGCTTATATATATAACAGCACAATTAGGCCTTTAGACCCATGGCTTGAATTTGTTTCCTCCATAACTTTCTGTTCAGTGCTAACACTTTCCAATTTTGTAATCCTGCTTGTTCTAAGTCCTCTTTAACGTTATCCCTCTTCGAGCCCTCTTCGGTTTCTTCCGCCTATCGTTGTATTAAATATTTTCTTCGTTAGTTGCGAATTATTCATTCTGGTTATGTGCCCCAGCCAGCGAAGAGGATTCTGTCGTATGATGCTGCTTATTTTGGGTTCTTTGTAGAGCTCTTCTATCTTCTTAAAAAGGTTCTTGTATTCCACCGTATATTGATCTCAGGATCTTCCTCTCCCATATTTCCATTTTATCTCTTAAATTTTTTGTTAAAACTCACGTTTCACATGCATAAAGCACCACCGGTCAGATGATCGTTTTGTATATTTTTATTTTTAAACTTCGTGACGTATTTTTATTTTTTAAAACCGATTTTAAGGAACCGCACATCTCGATCCTGCAGCCAGACGCTTTTCAATCTCTGGTATTAAACTCCCAGTATTGTTTATTTCTACCTCCAAATATACCGCACTTTCTGTGTGCTTGAATTTGTATTGAATATTTTCATTTGTGCTTTTTATTACGAGGTCTTGTTTCATTTCCTGCATTTGTTTGCCAAACACCATGTAGTTCCTCATTTATTTGTAAATCCACTTTTTTTGCTTCATTTTCTAGATTCCTCATTAGCATTTTTAATTCTTCTAGCGTTCTTGATATTAATATTACATCGTCTGCATAATCTAAGCATTGGTGCGATTGTGATAAAATGTTATAGTTGGTATTTTTATGTTGCTTTTTCGAATTATATTTTCTAGGATTATGTTAAATAACAGAGGGGATATGGGATCACCCTGTTTCAGCCCTGTGTTTGTATTAAAGCTCCTTGAAAACCCTCCTTTCTCACTTACACGACTTGTTGTATTAAACATCGTCATCTTTACTAGATCTGTGGCTTCTTTTTTAAAATCCATCTCTTTAAGAGCTTCCAGAATTTTATCTCTTCTAATTTTATCATACGCGTGTTTGAAGTCTATTAGCAGCAGGTACAGCGAGACATCTTTTATTTTGCACTTTTCTTGTATTTGTCTCAATATAAAAATATTATCTGCTGTTGACTTTTCTTTTTTAAAGACTGCTTGATATTGCCTTATCTTCCCATCGGCTTCTTTCTGCAGCCTTCTTTTAATAGCATGCGACAGGATCTTATACATTACATTCGCCAGGGCGATAGGCTTAGTTCTTCATCAGCTGACTATCGCCTTTTTTTTGTATGGGTCTTATAACGGTCTCATACCAGACCTTTGGCATCTTTTTTCCCTTCCATATCTCGACAATAAGATTATGAACTCTTTTTGTAAACCCTTTCCCTGCTTCTTTTATCAGTTCAGCTTCGATATTATCTGAGCCTGGACTTTTGCCATTTTTCATTTCCTTGATAATCTCTTGTATTTCTTTCTCTGTAGGTTTTTCTGTCCTGTCTATGACTTCATACATTAGTTGCAAGGTCTGGGTTAGGTCGAGAGGCTCTTCTGCTTTTAGTATTTCTTCAAAGTGCTGCCCCCATGATTCTAGTCTTTCTTATCTATACATATTTATCCTCTCTTGTTTCTTATTGCTACCGAATTTAGTTTGTATCCTTGCTTTTCTCGCTTTAAATCTTTGTAAAACTTCTTTAGATTCTTTTTGTTGTGTGCAACTTCTATTTCCTCTATCTTTTTTCTTTGATATTTTCTTTTCTTGTTTCTACATATGTCATGTGCAAAATTTCTTGCTTTCTTATATTGTTCTTCTTTTTCTTTTGAATAACACTGTAGTAGTTCAAGTCTTTCTTGTCTTCTTACTTCTATTGCTTCTTTGCATACATTATCAAACCATTCTTTTTTATCTTTCACTTTTATATTTCCTAATCTGCTTCTGTTTTAATTATGTCCTTTAATGAGTCCCATTCTATCTGAATATCTTCATTTCTATTAATCGTTTTAATTTTTTCTTCTATGGTTTCGGTAAACTTCTTTTTCTTTTTATCATCTTTTAACATCTTTATGTTCCATTTCTTTTTTATATTTTCTATATTCCTTCTCAGCCTGGGTATTTGTTGTTCAATTTTTGCTTTTATCTAGAAGTGGTCTGAGCTAATGTCTGCTCCTCTAAATGACCTTACGTAGTCCACACTTTGTGCATGCTTCTGTTCTATCAGTAGATGGTCTATTTGATTAAATGTTTTCTTATCTGGTCTTTTCCATGTAACTTTGTGAATATTTTTTCGATTCAGGAAAGTGCATTTTATTATCATCATTTTTAACGCGGCAAAATTTACCAGTTTCTGCCCGTTCTTATTTGTTTTATCATGGAGACTTTCTTTCCCTGTAATTGCTCTATTCTTTTCCTCTTTCCCGATTTCTGCATTTTGGTCTCCTATTATCATTTTTATATCAAAGTTTGGAATACCATCCATTGCCCTTTCTAATTCCTCATAAAATTCATTTTTTATCTCTCCCTCTGCATCTTCAGTGGGTACATGTATATTCATAATACTAATTTTTCTATGTTCACCTTTTATTCTTAGGTAGCTTATTCTTTCGTTCACTACTTTGTAATCCACAATTGTATTGGCATTTTTTTCTTTATTAAGAACCCTGTACCTGTACCAAATGTATTTGTTTTTCTTCCTCCATTAAACTATAAAAAACCTTCTATCACCATATTCATAATTCCTTTTATATTTGTTTCCTGTACTCCTAAGATGTCCAGTTTATATCTTTTTGTTTCATTTATTAATTGTATTAGTTTGCCTTCTTTATTGTCCTATAATCCTTGGACATTCCAGAATCCTATTATTATTTTTTGTCATCATATTTGTTTTTGTAAATTGTATCTTTGGTATTTTTTCTAATTCTTAAGTTGTGAATTGTCTTCATCCAATTTTCTTTTTTCTTTCCCTTTGTTATTTTTAATGTAATTTTTTTAAGTTCTTCCGGAGCGTATCTTTTTATAGTTCTGGCACTCGCCACTTTATAATTTTGTAACTTTTCACTTATATTTTATAACTTCTGATATAAGTCTCTTCTCTCTTTTTCTATTTCTTGTTCCCTTTTTCTTCTTTCCATTCTCAATTCTTCTAAAAGAGCTTTTTGTTTTCCAATTTCTGCGGCTAGGCAACTTTGATTTATTTCTCTTCCGATCTCTTGCAGGGTTTCCTTTAATAATTCAGTTAACTGACTTATCTGCTTTTCCATTTTTTTTCCTTTTTCCTAAATAACTTTTTTCTTCTTATAAATTAGCCTACTTTTTACACTTGTGTTTACTTGCTTTTGGCGAGTTTAAAAATCGCGCGCTTTACTCTGCAGTCGTTGACCTTCTCACTTATTTACTTCACTTTAACCTTGTAAATTTTCCTCGAAAACTAAAGCACATTCGAAATTCTTTCTTGGATATTTTGTGTTATAAGCACTTCTAACTCACTGTTTTACTATGTAGCATACGATTCGTTTATTTTTGTACCGTATTTTCACCGTGGAAACTAAAAATGTGTCGGAGCCGTCACTACCGGTTATTACGACGCCACTCGCTTTTAGTTTCCAAACTGGCTTGGAATACACAATTTTCACTATTACCAGTGTACAAAATCTTATCTTTTATTAGTTGCAACAAGAAACAAATATTTAAGAAAATCAATCATTTCTATATTAATCGTACTGATTTATCAGTTTTAATAAACGTTTCAAGCGTCGACCGATATTTTTTCCTTTTGTTATTTAATATACTGATAACTTTCCCTAATCTGCACACTTTTGTAATTCCCACGTCCAAGAACAATGCAACAGAAGCTAGCTTTAGCATTATGGTGTTTGAATGTAGATGCCCTACAGCTGGACTGCTCATTTTTAGCAATTTGCTTGTGGTTTGTCCAACCTCTTAGCATCATAAGTTGTCAATTCTACATTCATAGTTTTGATTAGATTTGTCATTCAGACAAGAGTTAGCCAGTATACCAGAGCCATCTTACTCGGGCCAATTGGTATGGTTCAGTCCCCATCTTACAGGACCCCATAACTCAAAGAAAGGTAGTAATAATAAAAAACAGGTTGCGTTGTCAGAAAGAATTTAAACATGAGTTTAAGAGAATTTAAAACTGTTAATTTTCACTTTGTCGGCCATTTTAAAAGTGTTCTTTAAGAGATAGGAAGTTGGTGTCTGTATATTTTTTTTCAAAATTTGTCATGCTCTATCTAAAATTAAAATCAAAATTTTGAAATTTCAAAACAAACGCACGCACGGAACGGAGACAGACGGGAAACGGATGGGAAAGGAAAGAGCGGGGGGAGATAGCTTGATAACCTTCCTCTGAAAGGCCCCAATATGATTTTTGGCCCAGGTGCCCCCTACCTGCCAGACTACAACCTTGCAGTGCACTGTACTATAGTTGTGTAATGTGATGTACTTAGTGCAATACACACCGGAATATCATATCAAACTAACTTTAAGTTAAAAGTTATGTGTTCGACACCGATGAAATTCTAACCACTCTATAAATTGTGCTAAATCAACAGACAACAACTGGAAAACTTTCAGTAATAGAAAAATTGTTGAAATAATTTGCCCGCGGTTAACTTCATATTTACTTAAATTAATATTCTGGAGTAATATTGGCAATCAGTGCAGGAAATAATTAAATTCTTGAGCACTAACCTTAATACGTATAGCCTTTATCGATCTAAAAATGAACAAACCGATAATACAGAAATTCTGCGGTTGGGAGATCGCACTAAACTTTTCAAATAAACTTATCAGCAGACCTAATAAAAGCAACACTACAAATCTTCTGTTTTCACCGTTTGTTTCCACGCTTATGTAAGCCATAATCAACCAATATTAAAAGCGCTGTTTCCTTCCTGATCTCCAACCACGACCCCGTTATACCCGAGCCAAACTAAACAAAGTCATTTATCAAGCAATTCAACACCGGTTCCCTAACTTTGTAGCATTCTTAGAAGAAAATTTACTTAACTTCCTCTTTTAAAACACATTTATATAAGTGGGTTCGAGTGAATAAGAACATTATTTCATCAGCAGGTGCGGCGTCTTACTAATGGAATTTAATTGTTTCAGGATTGCTGATTCTTTGTACTTCACGGTCAATGAAACTTCACTGGCTTACTGTATACGCGTTTAATGCTGTAATGGAAAAAACTGCTTTCTACGTATCTTCTAAGACAATGGAGCCATTTTTCAATGAAAGGTAAGAATAGTTAAATTGTTATAAATAAATCTTGTTATAACAGAAATCAAACAAAAAAAAATTCTTTAATTTACTAATGTATCGATAGATTAATTGGCATTGCAATTAGTCTACTATAAACTATAATTAACTTTCATTGTCTCTCGAAAGTCGAGAGTCGAAAAGCACTTTTAAAAAATATCTACGATAAATTATTGAATACTCTAAAGATTTGCAACAGCATTTGAATCAATTGTAGTGAAAACATACTCAGAGTATTGCATTTTGATAGCTTAGATTTCGTATTATATTTCGGCTGACATATGGTGCACGTTCATGGATTAGTTATTGATGGAATATCTTTTTCAGTCCTTCCGTTTCTATTAGGCACTCATAAATTCTGGTTTTCACTAATCCGTAAAATCTGTTTATGATAATCTTTTTTTTAAATAGGTTAAAAAGTTAAAGTTGAGTAAACGTTGAGCAGGTTTTTTCTGTCCGAGACGCTTTTGAAGATCATCAAGAAGCTTATTCAAATATAATTGCTCCTTTGGACAGCTTCTGTAAGTGTATCTGGTATATAATGGGTACATATAAAACAACAAAAAGTACAGCTCACAAAAAAGGAGTGACAGGTCAAGAATGCGAAATGAGCAGAATATTAAAGCTTTAGGGTAAGTAATGAAGGAACAGCCGGGGACATCAATTAATCATCTGCAGCTGCAAGTGAATCTTTCATATGGTACATACTTGCCGGTGTATTCTTAAATACTTGCTGTTATAGGCCTCAAAGACAAATATTGTGTCAATAGTTTCTACATATCCACAAAAGCAAGAACGAGACCTTCGAGAAAACTTTTTTTACTTCATGAAATCTTTTTCCACCATGTGGGTACATCAATTCTCAAAATATGAGGAAATGATCATTTTTGTATTATGACACCATTTTCAATCTCCTCCCAAAGAAAGTGGAGGTTCGAGTTATCGAACAACTATTGATAGTTATATAGATCGTTGCAATTTAAGAACGCTTAATGCTGAATGATAATATAGGTTACAAATTTTGTCTCCGTTTATGTAGATATTAGATTACGACACATTGAGGCAATGGTATTTCCAAGAGGATGTGGCACAAAAGTAGGGTAAACGGCTTATTATTAATAAAAATCATGTTTAAATAAAAGAGTAAATTTCAATCCTCAGACTTTGCAGTTCGAAGGTTATGCCATCAGTTCTAATGTTTCAAAGCAGAATCTCTTGGTTAAATAGGAAACTTATGGAAAAGTGGTCCCAGTAAGATTCTGAATTTTGATATGATTTGTTCTATACCCTCCTCGTAGTAGTGATAAAAAGCACGACTCGGAGCGTCGGGTTGGGGGGGGGATGAAAAGAGTGTAAAATGCATGCATGTTTCAATAGTTTTTCGCAAATATCTCGAAAACTATGAGGTTTAGAGCAAACTTCATTCAGCACAAAATTAAACCACATTAAATTCCAAACAAAAATGGTTCTACTCATTTTCGTTCTGAAGGCAATGGTTACGGAGATATGGAGGGGATAATAGTAATTTGTGCAACAAGGGTGGATATGATGCCTATATCGCACGAGGACGAAGTTTGAGGCACGACGCCGAAGGCGTAGTGCCTCAGTCGTCCGAGTGCGATATAGGCATTCCACCCAAGTTGTACAGTATTTTTTTTCTTCGACTAAGCAAAACAATTACAAAATAAATTGCATGTCTCCTTGAGAAATCGAGTATAATGATTAACCTATGCTTTTATCCATGCTAAAATATGGGTTATAAAATTCCCCTGTCATTGTAGAATTTTTAAGAAAATTATTGAAACTTTGCAGAAATTCACATTTTTGAAGAGAAAATTATTATTTTAAATTTTGTTTTATAAAAAAAAATTAAAAAAGAATTATTCTGCCAGCTGAAATTGAACCTGCGTCGGTCAGCTTCAGTTTATTTATACCTATATAGCTTCTACATACTGAGCTACCAAACTCCGTCATACTCTGCGTTTACTATATTGATTATAAGAGAAGGTTGTACTTATTTAAATGATTCAATATTTATGTATTTTAATTATAAAAGTATAATTGTCAAAACTACAATTTCATAAATCACGTTATTTTCAAATGCTTTAAGTGTTATTGAAAGAAGGAAACATTGATTTAACTTACTTTTACTTCTATATTTATGACAGGAGTTGTCAATAAATTAATTATAAATAAAGAAGTGTCAAACTGGACTACGTTGATTGGTTGTTTTCCTATCCGTACACTGTACGGATATGAAATTATATCCTTAAACCTTACTTGGAATTGCATACATTTCCATTGCCCCAAACGTGAAGAAAGCGGGTGATTTACAGGTAGGAGATTAGGAGGTAGGAGTTACAGTAGGAACGAATATAAGCATTAACCTATGCTTTTATACATGCTAAAATATGGTTTGTAAAATCCCTCTGTCATTGTAGAATTTTTAAGAGAATTATTAAAACTTTGCAGAAATTAACATTTGCGAAGAGAAAATTATTATTTTAAATTTTGTTTTATAAAAAAAATTAAAAAATAATTATTCTCCCAGCTGGAATTGAACCTGCATCGGTCAGCTTCAGTTTATTTATACCCAGCTCCTACCCGACTGAGCCTCCAAGCCCTATCACAAATTCTGTCTACTATACTTATTATAAAAGTAGATTGTACTTATTTAAATGATTTATTATTTATGTATTTTTGATTATAAAAGTATAATTTGTTAAACCTACAATTTCACAAATCACGTTATTTTCAAATGCTTTAAGTGTTATTGCAAGAAGGAAACATTGATTTAACTTGCTTTTACTTCTATATTTATGACAGGAGTTGTCAATAAATTAATTACAAATAAAGAAATGTCAAATTGGACTACGTTGATTGGTTGTTTTCATATCCGTACACTGTACGGATATGAAATTATATCCGTACACCTTGCTGGAATTGCATACATTTCCATTGCGCGAAATGTGAAGAAAACGGGTGATTTACAAGTAGGAGTAGAAAAAATATTTTTTCTAATTTGCGTTTGTAATACGTTTATTAACGTCTATCAGTAGGAGTCGTTTATGGCTATCTTTAAAAGTACACTGTACTTTAATGAATTATAGGGTTATTTCGTTTTTAAGGGTTGGATGGGTAATGCGTGGAATGTGACAACTTCAAACTGCAAGTATCTGTCAAAATTGTCAACCTCCGATAAATTTTTAATTAGTATCGTTGAATTGGTTCGCTGTTTGTTGATTGTTACTTACATGAAATTTCACTTGAAGTTATGGTCTATTTTTACTTGGAAAGAAGGTTAGGTTTTGGATATTCCTAATTAGTAACATAAACAAGTCTCGTACCTACATCAAATCTGCTTGGACAAATCAGTAAGTCCAATTCATGTTTGTAATTTTATGGTACTATAAACAAGACACGTATCATCGATTTAATCATCTTTGCTTCTTTATTTTCTTTTCTAGTAGCTACTCGAAAGAGAAATTCTGCTATGTAAAAGGAACAAGTGCCGATGACACCCAATATTGTAGCCGTTTCAAGCAATATGAAGCATCCAAGTTCAAAAATGTCAAGAAATTGATCAAGTGGAAGGTTTATATTTTTACCGCTGGGACTCAAAGTATGCCAACACAACATTTTCTGAGACAGTTTGAATATTATTTTCTTTTCACCAGTCTTCAAATTTGGCAAATTGTTTTTTGTATGCCGCTTCTGATTTGTCAGGCAACAAATTTTGCGTTGTTGCTTCGGCAATTTAGCGAATTTCGGGCGGAGTGCAAATTAAGTTGTCTTCGCTCATATTTTATTTATTTGTAACACTAATAAAGTAACAAAAGTAATAACTAATTTATTTGAAGTGACGGATGACGAAAAATTATTCAAAAACTTAAGTGGGAGCCGAGTGTTACCAACTGTTACCAACTAACACAAAGTTCTCTAGACGACCAAAATATTTTTTTTTGTATTAAAATAAGAAAAAAGGGGGCGCAAATTAGAAAAAATAGCATAAAATACTCGTTTTATAAGGGCATTGGCGCACTCATCCCATAGAAAAACTTTCTAACTTGGGATTCGTGCGCCAAATCAACCCTTATAAAACTTGTTCTTTAATATACTATTTTCGGTTTGCTTGGAATTTCTCGAAATCACAAAATCAGCAAAGTTTGATATACACTGGTACCTCGGTTTGTCTAACTCAAAAATTTTATGTCAGATATTTTATAACTGTCAAAATGTTACAAAACCGTTAAATTTTTAAGATCTATTAGTGTTTGCAGACAGGGAAAAAAGCGCAGTGTGTATTATGGGTGGCAGAAATGAAATGATTAACTTATATTAGTCTTCAACGCAGATTTTGACTCGAATGTGAATAATATTCGTTGATGGGTGTGAATCCACCACATTTCAGTCATGTTTTATGAAATGGGCCGTTTTTGCCCATAGGTATTTTTTGATGTTTGGGTTTGGTCAATTTTTGAGCTAGTTTTACTGTACTATATTGAAACTTGGCTTCTGCTGCTCTTATTGATTGGAATTAGGTGTTTGACAAATATTGTCAGTAAATAAATTACATTCTTCTGAAGGCATTTAGAACATATAGAGTCAGTTAAAAAACAATACAGTTTTTGCGGAAATAGTGCTCGAAGCACTAAGCATCATTAGATTTTAGACAGTGTTCCCGAGCACACATTGCTTCGAGCACTTAGACGATCGCTAAGCACAGTATTTTGAAACAGCTCTGATGCCTATACTCTATACGCAAAAATATTTTTAAAATGTGCTTTTTCATAATTCTATTATATGTATATCATACTCAAATAAATATCTAAAGTAATAAGCTACAGAAGTTCGGCCATAACCAAACTAATAGTTCATCTATATACTTGTTAAATATATCAGATTTATTATTTAATTAATCACGCCTATATAATACGCCTCTCTCCTTACTGATGACTCTTTTCCCGAACACAATTACTTTTAAAAGTCCGTAGCGCTAACGAAAAATGACTGAAACAATTTTGTTGGGCAAGGATAGCTTTTGTTAAGAAAGTGAGCTACATCATATCCAAATTTCAACGAATTTGAACGGAACCACTTTTCCATAAGTTTCCTGCGGGGTCTTTTGATCAAATATACCTACAAGTGGTTTTTTCCTGCCTTTTCTAATAATTTTTTTTAATTAATTTAATCATATTCCACAAAAATAGAACATACACTAGTATGCACCTTGTTGACATACCTACTCGTTAGACTACGTCATGAATGTTAAAATGTTTAAAAACCATCGGATGTGCAGTAGAATTAACGATACCACTCTGCAGTTGGCGAACGTACTACGCTTCCACTTTTTATCCTCTTCCACTTTTGTTAAAGAATGGTCTGGATTTCAACCAAAGCTCGTCGAGTATGCTTTAATGACGCAATCCTTTCTTTCTTTAAGTTTATACTTTTAATTGAAACTTTCATAAAAAATTTTGTGTTTGCAGCCATTACCTGTAAGTAATGGATTTAATAGCACTTGTAACGTAAACCAGCGGATTGATAACTACAAATTGAATTTTAACGATTACATGTTATAAAATACTGACTCAAGAGAGTAATTGTTTGACAATGTTCTTTCGAGAATGGCAAAGTAAGGTTACCATTCCAATTAAATTAAATATTTTTTTGGATAGGGTAGGTAGGTGTTCAGAAGAAAAAGAATTGCTGTAATTGTGATGATAATTTTATGCTACACGACCCTCTAGCATTATGTGATACCGGTGCTTTCTTTTTCTAAATCCGATTAAATGAGAATCAGTCGAAACATTAAGCTGGCTGATCCTCTAGAGTTTTTCATTGGCAATGCTCCTAAATTGGGGAATTACAAGGAATTCAGTTAATTCGGTTCGACAGACTTATCGTTGGTACCTACCTTAAATTTCTACTCTATAGAGCTGATAAAAAATTAAAAGGAATAAATACGTCGAAATTTCGTTAGTGAAGTCGAGTGTTACTTGATAAAACGAATTCGTAAAGAATTTGTTGTTTTGGGATTTACATTTAATAGAAGCTTATATAAAGTTGCGTGCACTATAACTATTCAGGATTTAAAATAGAATAATCAATTCATTCTTTTAGTAGATATAGTATATTAAGGCGGCTCTCACACTGAAGCAATAAGCAAACAGCAACTTGCAATTGAAAACACGCAATATTATCGCCATCGGGTTGTTTACATTGAATTTAATCAGAAGTCTCACATTGGAGCAAGTTATTATCGCTTCTGCAAAAACGTTGTGGTTGGGTTAATATTTGTTACCGGTGATATGCGCTGCATGTCGAAAGCCGATTTTATCGTGTCAATATAGAGCAATACTTGCATTATTATTATAAATAGAGATTGGAATTTTTATACAACAGACATGACGATTCAGCATTTGTTAGAAACATAACGACATATGTGTATAACAAACTATTATTTATACTATTAGTATATTAGGAATACTTGTAAATTATTAATTTTTTATTATTTACTGGAATCATTAGTTTTATGATTGTGACGGAAATATAAGTCAAGGTTATGAGGTCAGTGGCTGATGTAATTAAAGACGGTCTAAATAAGAAATGTGCATATATTTAGCATAAAAAAAAAAATATTTATTATTGTTATTGGAAGTTGCTAGAAATTTTTGCGTGCAAGGCTTACGCAATTGGATTATTCTTCATCTAGCACTGATGATCGAATGATCGTTACAACTTATATTGTTTTTAAATAATCTGTTAATAAATTCAAAATTTCGCTAATTTCTTAGTTGTTATTAAATTTATGTTCCTTAAATTCCATCAAATTAAAATCGCATATCCAGAGTTGTTAGAGGATGACATGATTGTTTGAGATGGCTACGCAAACTTAAAGGAATCAGTTGCTGCTGTGTAAGAGGTGGTCAAAATAATATTGTCTGTTGCTTATTGTCAGTTTCTAGTTGCGCATTGCCTCAGTGTGAGAGCTTACTTAAATGGTTAGCTATCATTAGCAGCATTATCTTCGCCGGTCATTTTTCTTTAATTTGGAATCTCAAAGCCATGTGTACGCATGATCGACAAATTATTTAAGGGATTTTCAATTTCTGTTTACCTTTAAATGGAGTTTAATCAGGAAAGATCGTTTGTTTTAACAATTATATTGTAACGTTCTTTTTAAAATAATAACAAAAATGCTGTTTAAATTGTCCATTAATAAAGAAAAGATTATTTACAATGCACTTAATTAAAAACACTATAACTATAAACTATTTAACGAACTATTATTTAAATACTAGATATTTACAAATTTATTTGAGCACTATTTATATAAAAACTATTTATGTATTACAACAATTATTAACTAATTATTCAGAGTACATTTCACTATGCCGGTTAAACATTACCTGAACTCCTTCTACTCCCGATCTCACTTTATATCTTTCATAAGTTCTAGAACATAACCGATGAATCATACATGCAGCTGTTGATGAGTCACGTCGATAAGTCGCGTCGATGAGTTATGCACGCAGGTGTTGATGAGTCATACAGTTGATGACTCATACATCTAGAATGTTCGATGACGTCATATGTGGGTTTACTATTCGTTACACTATCTACAGTAACTACAGTATGTGTTCATAGGCCACAAATATTTACTAAGTTCATTATCATAATGGACGTAATAGTAGGAGTAGGTGCTATTCTTACTCTAGTTGTTCGACTAGTTATTCTTTCCGATTCTTCTTATAGAAAGCAAGTCTTTCAATTTCATCGATAAGTTTGTTGAGTTTTTCATCGTTCGGTAATGGCATTCTAAAGAGAAGAAACTATAATATGAATAAATCGGGTTAAGCGGGCGTAAATTGGAAATAACGTGTATGCAACTCCTCCTGCATTAGCAAAATTATCAATACTTTCAGATTAAGGCAATTTTTGCAACTGCTAATGTAAATAGCAAGAAAAATACTGGATTTATCAGTAATTGTGAATGCCTTGTATATAGACAGACCTTTAGCAAATATGCCGAGGAATAATGTGAGCATATATTATGGATCTATAAATAAATATACTATTTTCAGGTCACACCAGATCATGTCGACATGGTCATTTCCCTTTAAACGGGCTTTTTGGTACGTTGATTCACGTTGTGGTATGCCCACCGTATGTTCGTAAACTGTTTTCAGGACACACGATCACGATAGGTCATGTAAATAAGTGCCTACCCTAGAATCATGTTTTTATGTACAAATTTTAAGACCTTTTTGACTTACGTCACTATTGCTTTGTCGAGTTGGTTTGCAGACAGTTTGTACAGTTGAAGCTGTACATGACGCTACATATGACCAGCTGTTAAACTAGATTTCAAATTGAAGGGTTGGTTTCCAAGATCTAGGGGACCCACAAACTGACACAGACGGACGAACAGACAAGAAATCAAATATACTAGGTATATATAATAAGTACCGCTTCAGCTACTTAAACGAGGTTAGGTGCGGCGCTAGTTTTAAAACATAATTATAAAAATAAATGTATACAGGGTGTAACTAATATAACGAAACCTCGCAAGGGGAGGTAGGTCTAATGATTCAGAACATATTTTCCTTATCAGCATGTGGTCGTTTCCTGCTTATTTTCGAGAAAATCGCATTTTAAATTTTAAGTACGCCTATTGTACTCACATTACATTAAAAGTACTAAAATAAGCAAAAAAACTTTTTTTTTTAATTTCAATATCTTCAAGCCGCTCAATATTTAAAGGAATCCCGGGGTTTGTTTCATCTTTTGTTATACAGGCTGTCTCAAAAAACCTAACATTGACAACATTAACCCCGATTTTTCAAAGAGTAATCAGTAATCACCTATTTTTTGTACATTTTTTATAAAAATAAATCCTAAAATAAAATAAAAATCTTTAAAATCCTTTCTATGATTTTCTTTTTTGAATTAGACCGATTTTAAAAATAGTACTTTTTATTATACGATACATCCCAAAAAAGTTCAACTGAGAGATCTTTATTAATTAATACAATATTCCTACATTTTCAGTTTATTTGTGTCTGAAGTACTATCTATCTGCATTAAAAAACAGAAGCACCTAATATTTTGAAACGATAAGATGAAAATGAATTAAAGTACATTATTCCATAACAATAAGTAAATAAAAACATTTTCACACTTTCAAAAACAAGTTTCACAAAATAAATACAAAGTACAAATAAATCTAATAACAAATCTGTGAAATTTAGCCAAATGTTTTTATTTACTTATTGTTTTTAGAATTTTCACATAGCGTCTACGACACATTCAATCAATCACATTATTTCATGTTTGCTCTTTTGAATTTAGAGTAGCGTAACAAAACATTGGAAAATTTATTACATTTTTCGAGTTACCTTTGGAACTTCCAATGCAGAAAAAAATAGCTAAAAATAACTAAAATAACTACATTTTTCATTGATGTACATAATGTATGTAGATGTACTTATTTACTCTCATCTAGATTTTAATAAATATTTTTCAATAGCTTTCTACCGTGTTTGTTTGTTTATTTTCAAATTGAAATGCGACTCACTGCGAGAATAAATACATAGAATTGTTACTAAATAATGATAGGATTCGGCGATAGAGTAAGAACTCAACAAGAAGTTTGTGAGTTATTTAATTAAAAATTTCCCTCGTCTGCCGATATCACAATCAACTGTAAGCAAGATCGGGCAGAAATTTCTTTAACTTGTTTACATAAGAGTCCTTAGGAGTAGTGGCCTTCAAGTCAATCAAGATAAACAAGTCGTTTTATTAAGTGTTAAAGTTAATCAACACTCGACGAGTCAGCAAACACTCGTAGCAGCCGACCTATATATCGGAAAAGCAACACTGTTAAAAATATTACATACAAATAAGTACCAATATAAATACTCAAATAAAATGCCCATCAGGAGCTTTCTGAGAACGTGAGGGTTGACAAGGTACGCGTCATGTAGAACCAAATTTTGCTCAAAACATTTTTCCTGTCAAGTTTTAGCCCAGTCACTTTTAGTCACAAATATAATTTTTTTTCACTTCGTCTTTCATTTTACCTAAACGGTGGCTTGACTGTTTCTCACACTGTCCGCAGCGTCTGAGAAGCCGGCGTTTGGTCAATTTGGCAAATTTTGTTTAAAACATTTTTTTTGGCGAGTCTACTTTTTGCCTTTTTTTCACTTCACCTTTCATTTCACCTAATCGGTGACCTAAATACTCAAAACTACCGCTACTATTCTCACACTGTCCGCACTATCTGAGAGTACGGCTTTGATATCGCTACTATGACTGGGCTGGTTTCAGGGTTTCGTCTGTTAGTTTGGGGACGGGTCTAAAACAGGGTTAGACTTTAGTGATACTAGCCGAGTTATCCCTGATCGCTATCTAAGTGGAGACTGTATCGCAGGTGTTTCTCTCTGAGTAGTCACATTCCACTGTGCATTGGAGGTTATGAGGGCCTTGGGGCACCATAATGCCTTGCGATTGACCATTTGTTTAAGTCACTTCGGTGTCTTAAGATCTATAGTTATGTCCGATCCCAGGAAGACTATTCAAACCTGTTGAGGCTTCGACCTGTGGGAGGCTCTGTATTCGCTTGAACACCCCTTATAAAGTGATGCCCTGGAGTATGGTAGGGGAAGGTGGTTAAATTCTGAGATATCCTAAGTTTCTAGTCCCAGCCACACTTGAGGTTGAACTCATCCTAGCAGTGAAATTCCGCATGCTGGGCTAGGGGTTATGGGACTCCCGGTGACGGTTTCCGATGGGTGAGCACGTGAATAGCTTCGGCACTAGTTTGGAGAGCTAGTAGAGGGTGGATAGGCAACCTAGCTGCCGCCAGTGAGTGCTGGTAGCTCTTGCAAATGTAACTGACGCACTAATTGAGCGTAACTCAATTCGTTGTCTCAACACGTTATATAATACGTTATATATAAAAATGTTAATTGTTAATTTTTTTAAGTTTTCTAGAGACACCCTGTGTAACAAAAGATGTTTTTAAAATAAGCCCACAATAGTTATTTATGTACCAAGGGCGTTAAAATGATGGTAATGTCAGGAGGGCCACGATGTCCATGGGCCTGAAGAACCCAAGGGATAGAAGTCGCCCGATGGGCACTATCATCTAGTAACGCTAGTGTGCATACAAGATTTTATTTTTCACGAGAATACATGTACAAGTAGAAGATTAGTTTTAATTTATTTATTTATTTATCGTATGGCGATCTACATAGCGCTTATTAACTAATTATAAAAGATATGTAAATATAAGTATATGTGTGTTTACAACATATAGTCAACCTATTACTAATATTGTAAAGGGTTAAAATTGATTAAGATATTAAAGCTATTAAAGTTTAAAATTTATTATTATTGTAATTCCTTATCCTATAGATCTAAGTTCAGGTCGGTCAGCCACTTGATAGGTTCAGGTGTTGCCTTTATAAATTCATCCCAGTTCCCTTAGTATTTACGGAGGGGACAGTCTTGTGCTATGTGGGATACCGTTTGTTCTGGCACTCCGCAGTCGCAATAGGGTGAGTCGGATATTTGCCATTTGTGGAGCATCGAGTTGCATCTACCATGGCCGGTTCTGATGCGGTTTAATCGACACCATATTCTTCTGGGCAACTGCATTCCTGGTAGAGTGGTAGTTGGATCTTGAAGGCCATTTTGGTTTAAGTTATTATTTGACGTCCATTTTGACTTCCATGCTTCCTTTAGTTCGTATTCTTCTCGTTGTAGATATATTTCGTCGGTCCATATTGGATTTCGGGACTTTAGGCGGAATCGTGGAGGATTATCCAGAGTTTTGTGGATTGGGAGCGCTCTAGGGAGGTCAGTATCGTTTATTTTATCTATTTCGTTAGCAGTAGCTTGTTGTCTACTGAGATCAGCTGGAGAAGGTTGGTTAAAACGTACAGCCAGGGAATAGGAGTGGATCTTAGGGTTCCTGATACGATTCTAAGGGTAAAGGTGTACATCTATCTTGTTTACATGGGCACCTCTGTGCCATACTGGTGCACAGTATTCTGCAGTTCAGAAAACTAGTGCTTGTGCTGCTATTCGTAATGTATCTGCTCGTGCTCTCCTGATAGTCCCCGCCAGTTTTCTGATCATGTTGTTTCTGGTCTTTAGCTTTAGGGGAGTCAGTTTTAGATGTTTTTTGTATGTTAAGGAGCGATATAGCGTGATTCCTAAATATTTAGGGTTGTAGTTATGTTTCAACCTTTTACCGCAGAATGTTACGTCAATCTCAGTTTTAGCTAGTCTATTATTGAGGTGGAAGACACTTACTTCAGTCTTAGATGGGTTTGGACATAGTCGCCATTTTTTATAGTATTGGTTGAGCGTTTCTAGGTCTGTTATTAGGGTTGCTTCGCCTTCCTCCTTGTGTCTGGTTTGTGTAGCTATGGCTATATCGTCAGCATAGCAAAATTTTTGAGAGTTGGTTTCTGGCATATCACTCGTATATAGGTTAAATAATAGAGGGGGCAGCATTGAACCATGTGGCAGACCGTTTTTAATGGTTGTTGTTTGATCCAATGTGACTTTAAAATATTGGTTTCTTAGCATGTTTTCCAGGAGTTTAGTTAGTTTGGCGCAGGGGATTGTCTGTTTTAGTTTTAGTATAAGCCCGTCTAGCCATCTGTATCGTACGCGGCAGTTAGATCGATGAATGCCACGGATGTTTTTAGTCCTTTCTGGAAACCTGATTCAATGTACGATGTTAGGGCCAATACTTGTTCACAGCAGCTTCGCTTCGATGTAAAACCCGCCTGTTCCGGGGGATTACGTTGTCTATTGCTGTATATATTCTTTTGTAGATTAACTTCTCTAAGAGTTTTCATAGCAAACGCTAAGCAGTGCGATAGGGCGGTAGTTTGCTGTCATTTCTAGGTTTTCCTGGTTTAATAATAGCGAGGGTTTGGGCCATTTTGAACTCTTGGGGTACGAGTCCTGTGTTTAGAATGTCCGTAAGGAAATCTCGGAGACTTTTTTTTCCAAATTTCCCTAAATGTCTTATAAATTCTGGAAATATACCGTCCAGTCCGGCTGATTTTTTCAGTTTTTGAGTTTTTATGCACTTGTTTAATTCAGATTTTGTGAAATCAGAGGAAAAACGTGAGTTTTCGTCAAGGCGATCATTTATTGCTTTAGTTTCTCTTCTGACTTCTTTTTCAGTATGTTGGTCGACTGGGACTTTGTCTGCATGCTGTTTAATATGCATTGCAACTTGGGTAGGGGTAACCTCTGGATTTTGCTTAGTCACAGGGGTTGCGGCTCCGAGTCGGCGTAAAAGGGACCACCCTTTTCTACTAGAGTGGGTGAAGTATGTTTTCTGTAGTGGTTTTCCATTTTTGTCTTCTTTCGTTATTAAGTGATTCTAGAATTTGGTTACCTAGGTCAGAATTTCCAGTTGTTTCATATTATTTGTAGAGTTCTTCCGTTTCTTTGTTCCAGCACGGTATGTATTCTCTCCTGTACCCACGTGGTATGTTTCGTTTTGCTGCTCCCATCAGGACGCCACAGAAGCGTTTGTTATTTGAAGCTTTTGGCGGGACCCAGCGTAGGTGTGAATTGACTTCTTTAGTGTATAATGGCCAATCTGCCTTATTAAAATTCCATCTCGGTTTTTGGATAGACTTTATTACAAGTAGTTGTATTCCAATGTTAACTATGATTGGGCCACGGCCGGATTTAGGCTTGATAAGGCCCTAAGCTATTTGAGATATGGGACCCTTTATAAGTCCAGATATTATATTGGGACAAACAATGCTGCAGTATATTTAAGCATATATGACAATTACTCACTTGGACAATTTTTTTGGGGGGCCCCAAGAAAGTGAGAACTCTAAGCCATAGCTTGTGTAGCTTACACGTAGATCCTGCACTGGATTGGACGGTGCTGACTTCGTGGGAAGTTTGGCTAAATCTTTCTCGAGGCATATATCTGGGTTTCTATTCGACTGCCACCTGGCTTATCGGTAAGATTTTAAGTCTTTAGCATCATAAATCAAGTAGAGATTTTGTTCATCGCTCCAATTTACAATGGCCTCTCCATTTTGGACGTTTTTTGAGTATCCCCAGTTGACATGATGGGAGTTGAAGTCTCCTATATAGACTCTTGGGTGGTTTATAGATGGGAGTGGGGGGTTTGACCATTTGTCTTTAGAAGGTTTCTATACTGCAGTAATTGTCGTTCCTGCTACCTCGATAGTTATTCTTTCTATATTAAGTTCTTGGTGGCTGCTGATTACTTTGTAATTGGTGATGTTGTTTCGGATGTACATTGCAGAACCATAGATTTCGGAGGTAATATTTGCTATCATCGGATTCGTACCTGCACGATATGCGGTGCGGTGAATTTAGCCTAACGGTAGTTCCCACCGTATGTATGATATTTGTATGTATGTATCCTGGTACTTTTGTTCTATACGGTGTTTGTGTTTCGTCGCCCAGATGCGTCTATATCATTTTCTCTGGCAATTTTACTCAGATGTTCGCATTTATCTGTTGATATGCCCTCTATATTTAGTTGCAAAATATAAACACATGGTCCGATATTTTTTATCTGTTGACTCTTAAAAGTGTCTTTGGTATTTCGCTGTTGTTATTGTAGATCTTCGGAATGACCATGAGAGACTTTTGGTCTAGTTTGGTCGCCTTGTGTGTAGACTGTTTGCCGTCCTGCCGTAGCAGTACGCTGCCCGAGGTGAACCATCTTGGAGGTCATCTACACTTCGTTTTAATTTATAATTGTTGCCGTTGCCAAGGACGTCGTTTATATTTATAAAACTAGGAATTTTTATGTTTGTCGGATGGTAACAACTTTTGCTAAATTTGCAAAAGTCAAACATATATGAAATTTTAAATTGAAATATTTTGTTGTTGCCAACATGAACACAAAAAAGTCCTAATAGCACATGTGATCTAAAGAATAGATTATTAATGTCATCTAAGAAATTTCTGCAGAAGTCGGCACACAAGAATTCGTGTATCACGCGTCCAGAAACTACGCTGCAAATACTCGTTATTTGTTGTGTCCCAACACACTCGTATGCAAACATATAGTTTCTGACAGCTTAGAATGCCGTAGTTATGGAGTTGTTTATATACTTGGTAGCATAGGTATAAACAAAAAATAATATACAAGTGAAACTTAATAATTATTTACATTACAAGCTGCGAAAGTTTACCTGAAAGGGCTTTCGCAGCGTGTAATGTATTAAACTTTGCATTCTCCCCTTGCCATTTATTAACCACCGTAAATAAATAAATAAAATGATGATTCAGTAATTATAATAAAATAATGTTCATATACACAGCGGTATTGTTACCAAGGTAATGTTGACAACAGCCACCTTATAATATTATATTTACAAAAAATTGACAGTTTTACTTCGTTGTCCAGGGACCGAAAGTTTTTCATACCTAGCAACCACCTCGCATGTTTTACTTTCGCTTTCGGTTGCCTTATCAAGATAGAAAGTTACACTTTCGTAAAGGCGAGAATGAAAAAATATAAAATCGTCGGATCCGAGCAATTCATTTTATTATCGATTAAGCATTTTAAAATATTGAAGTTATTCCTTGCTTTTCGACCTCACTGCATGCAATACATCAATAGTCGACCTCTAAGCTTTTTAAAATATTAATTTGACTAGTGAAGATCTATTCAAGCAATCTTGTATAAAAGTTGTATGGATACGAAAATAATTCAATGCGTATGTATAGTATACGTGTATACAAATGCCTCACTGGTCTCTAGCTTTGAATTAGTCGTTCTAGAATTTGCGGTTTTCATAATTTCATTCACGGGTGAATGTAATATAATAAATGAACGTTATTAGCACAGAAGCATTTCCAAACAGTGTTTATTGAAATGTAATAAATATGTTTAGAAATTGGGATACAGTAGAGATTCGTTTCGAAATGTGCTCCTTAGGCAACTCTAAGCAAAAATATAAATACTCTTGATCTTTTAGTTGTTAACGAGTCACTGACATATCCTCGGTTAACCTAACCCTACTGACAGATAGGATATCCCTCACGAGATCGTATCTTGAAATTGTCCCATGAGATAAATCTCAGCAAGTGTAGCTATGCAGCTTTAATGGTGCTTTTAATTGTACCCTAGTGAATTCCGTTCAGATTACACATAATCACGATTGCTGATAATATAAAGGAAAAGAACGTTAATTCAAGAATTAATCCTTTCCGGAAATTCAGAGATTTATATACTTAGATGCGACATGGAAAATATTTTGTTTGTAATTAACTAAAATCAAACAGCATTAAGGCATGTAAACACTTCATTCTCGTAAGATTTGACAACCCTAAAACTAAAACGAATTAAATTTTCTAAATAATTATTCAAATTTCTAAGATGATGTGTAAGAGCTTTCCCTAAAGAATGAACTCCTAAAAAGACATGGAATCCCTTGATAAGAATTCAGATGGAGACATTTACCTACCTGTACGAATCAATGTAGACAATTGATCAAAGGCCTCTTAAAGGTCAATCCACCAGCTAAGGATTTCTCGAGTGGAAGAAATACCCTACTCTACAAATGTCACAGTAAATAAAGCACGTGTCACAAAAGACGGGCGAATTCGGCAATTATAGGGAAACTAAATGGAACTCCGACTTATTTATTTAATCGATTGTTGTAAAAATACATTATTTGTTAATACATTATGCCCCCACATATGTTGTTACAAAAGTTAATATAACAAAAAAATTTAACCAGAAAGTAATTAATTTACTTCAAATAGCGGTGGAAATAGTCCACACAATATTTAGAATTCAAAAAAGAATTTAAAACGATGAATAGGGTTTAATTTTTTAAAAGTTTAAAATAACTTTTTTATTTAAAAACAAAGAAGTGGTTTTAATTAAAAGGTTGAATTTAATTAAAAGGTTGGATTTAATTAAAAATGTTGTGTAATCTATTGTCAGCAGCCGTCTTAAACATTGAAGTGCAAACTGGATTCGAATTCAAGAAAAGGGGTTACTAAATATTCAGAAATTTAATTATTAAATTGTTACACTTCTAAATATAAAGTAATAAGGTGGGTGGTCGCTCGGTAAAGATTCAAACGTTTCAACTCTTACTCAGGCGACCCGGTTCGATCAACGAAACCGGCGAGAAAACTTTTCTGGTCGATAAAGCCTCAGTACACTTCGTCGTGCTGTCAGATGGGCACGTTAAGCAGTGGGTCTCGACAATCACATAAACATCTTTCTGTGCTTGTCGTTAAAAATATCCGCCCTATACAATGTATGTACAAGTATGTATTTATTTCAGTGGTTTGGCAATTTTAATGACAATTAACATTTATACAATACAATACAATATTCACATATTATCTACCTATCTGTGATAAGTAATCATTCACAATCAAGAAATCGAATTTATTTTGCCGAATATGATGGTTCAATATTTATACTACTAATACATATGATAAGCTAATAAAAATACAACAAAAAATGGAAATAAATGTTATTAAATTAATACATAATAAGTAATTTATTTTTCAGAATAATTTACAGTTACCATGAAGTTCAAATCAAGAAGAAATCAATAAGGAATGAGATTATTTTAAACAATATACACCTTTATTACCAAAATAATTCAGATTATATACAGTGAAGTTTCGCTAATTCGGACTAATTAATACTGGGGAAATCCGAATCATCGCGGTTTCCGGATTACTGCGTCTGCAGAGTAACAATGTTATATTTGTACATAAATGCAACTAAAATATTCTACAAAAACATTGATTTAAAAATAAGTAAAGCTACAAAAATATTTACGCAGAAACTGCTTTAAAAACACAAAAAATAATATTCCGCATTATTATGTTGTCAACCAAAAAAGGCGGTGATTTTTTCTTGTTGCGTGTTTTTTGAACTTAATACGTTAGTTATGATTTTTTTTAAATCTTCCCCTTCAGTTAAAGCTGCCGCTTTGCAACTGTTTCTCAAAAGGGCTTCACTGCTTGCGAATCATTGAACATATTTTCTCCCACGATTTTTAACACACCCAAATTGTGTCTTTTTAAAATTAAGTATCCAATCTTTACTTGCCCTGACGTCATCGTTTTGAAAACATCTTTTATAAAGTCACAGCAACGTGCAGAGTATACGACCCAGTGGAACCAGTCACGATACGACGTATGTGCTATCAGGCTCGTACGCTATGTGTACGAGCGTGATAGCTGCTTCCACTGTTTCATATGCACCGCACACTGTTGGATAGATGCTTTGCCTTTTCGGTCAAAATTTCGGAGGATATTGGTGACATATTTAAAACCATGCTAACAATTTTTTTCCATCTTCGGATATTCCGCAGGTTTTAACGTTTTTTTAACTTTGTTATAATGATCCTTCAGATTTTGTAACAAATCTGAAAATGTTTAATATTTAAAGTTACAATGTGGTCTTTTTACATTTAATAATTTTTAAATTTAGCACAAAATCTTTTTATATGCAATATGCCGTAATATTTTATATCTACCTTATCCTTGTTTCCTTGGAAATTGGGCAATGGATGAAGCTGTCAGGTCAAGTGTGTGGTAGAGAAATTCGTGAAAATTCTCGATGGTTACTCATACTGATCAGGGGGAGCCCTGGTATATGATACCGGTGTGGGTGGATTCGAATCTCGCCTTGGATAAGGTCATTTATGGTCACCAACGGAACCCGCTGTTTGACCGAGGTCATTTATGGTCACCAAAGGAACCCGCTGTTTGACTGAATCTTAAGTGAGGAGAATCGAAGTGAGGTTTATCCCGCCTTCTGGCATATGGGAAACTGCATGCCGCCAGGTAAATGTGCATAGGAGCTATCCCGACCACCCTATGATCCGGACTGCAGCCGGGTACAGTGATTGGGAGAAGCTCTGAATGCCATTACACTTAAGGAGAGTTGAAGCGAATACATAGCCTCTCACAATCAAGACAACTTCACCTTAAAGGGTACATACTGGGAGTCTATAACGTGTAGACTTAAACGAAGCTATGTCGAGGGCTCACCAAGCCTATATATTGATAGATCGGGGTGGCAAAACCATTAAAGAACCAAGTCCCGCCACAGTTGAGGTTGGATTCGATCGGGCAGTGGCCCCAACCTATGTCTCGGGGAGGAGCTTATGAAGGTATGAAATAGGACTGGAGGGCTCTCTCTATTCAACTGAGTTAAGTTGGGGGAATAGTCCTATAGCTGGACGAGGTACTTCACCCCGTATGAAAGAGGACGGGAGGGTACCGGTGGGTGAGCACGTGTTAAGTCGATCGCTCCGGTACTAGCCTGGATAGCTAGTAGAGGGTGGATAGGCAACCTCGCTCCGACCAGTGAGTTGACTGGGAGCAATTGCTATGCAATTGCGCGCTGATTGAGCGTATCTCAATTACTTTCTCATTGGAAGGAACGTGGAGGTACGAGGGTAGATCAGTATTTACGGTCCCTGACATAGTAGGCTTTGCATGATATCGTCACTCATTTTTCTATGAGAACTGTCATTACTAATTATTTGTTGTGTCAAGTTTTGCGTAGGTGCGTGTTGTTCTTTGAAAGTTATTAATAATTAAGCTGGTCGATAACAGACAATTTTTAAAAATGGAAAAAAGTGAAGTCAGAGCGGTGATAAAGTATTTGCAAAAAAAAGGATTAACACCTACTGAAATTCACAAGGATATGACAGACGTTTTAGGGGACTCTGCCCCTTCTTACCAAGTGGTGAAAAATATGTCTCGTGAGTTTAGATTAGGCAGAACAACTTGCGAACATGCGAAAGGTGCGGGACGTCCAGTCTGTGTCACCGTTGACAAAAACATCAATTTGATCCATGATATGGTAATGGCAGATAGAAGACTGACTATTCGCCATATCGCGGAAATAACGAACATCTCTTATGGGTCAGTTGAAAATATTTTAAGAAATGTTCTTGATCTCTGAAAAATTTCGGCGCGTTGGGTTCCAAAGATGCTGACCGTCGATCAGAAACGCTCTAGAGTGCTGCATTCGGAAGCCAATTTGGAGTACCTGAAGGCCAATCGGAAGCAATTTCTCACTCGCTTTGTGACTGTGGATGAAACATGGGTGCACCATTTTGATCCTGAGACGAAAAGACAAAGTATGGAGTGGCATCACAGAGGTTCTCCACCTCCACGCAAATTTCGAGTTCAACGGGCGGCTGGAAAGATTATGGCCACAGTGTTCTGGGATGCAGAAGGAATTTTGATGATCGATTATTTGCAGCGTGGACACACAATAATGGGTTCTTATTATGCAGGGTTAATTCCAAAATTGCGCGAAAGCATCGACCGAAAAAGACCAGGAAAGTTGGCACACAAAATTTTGTTCCATCAGGACAACGCTCCAGTCCACAAGAGCTGCATTGTCATGGCTGCCATACAGAACGCTGGCTTTGAAATCCTAGAACACCCTCCATATTCACCAGACCTGGCACCCAGTGATTACCATCTATTTCCAAAATTAAAGGAAAACCTGCGTGGAAAAAAATATGGAGACGATAATGAAGTTATGACCGCAGTAAATGGCTGGTTTGAGGAGCAACCGGAAAACTTCTTCCTGAAAGGCATTGAAGCATTGGAACATCGGTGGACCAAGTGCATTGAAGTCCAGGGAGATTATGTTGAGAAATAAATAAATAATGTTTTAAAAATTTTTTCTCTTTCTATATCAGGGACCGTAAATATTGATCTTCCCTCGTATGTTAACACGGGGACTCCACGTAAAACATTCAGATAATCTCTGTATATCGTGTGACGTGCGCTCGTAATTCAACTCTAGACAGGTTTCTTCCAAAATGTAAAGTAAAACATTTCAATATACTGTATATTGTACTTTTTGCTTTTATGTACTCTTTTAATAAAATTAATTATTTAATATACTTCTGTGACTATTCATTTGATATAGTAAAAGTAAATTGAAAAAATTTTTTACAGTACAAATATTTTGTAATGGCTAATTTACACCGAAAAATAATTAATAACTAGGTGCCAACTGCTTACCCTAATGGGTAAGCTTTAGTAACTTGTTGCTTTTGTTGAAATACGAAAAAAGAATTCAAGCTCGGATCCTCACCACTCTTACATCGCGTAGTTCAATAGGGTTTGGGTCATCCAGCGCTAGGTAGCGCTGGCTGTCTCGCCGAATACCGATACACATGAATGAAAACACAATGCTTGTACTTAATAATTTAAGGATTGAGCAAATTTTTATTAAAATAGCATATGTATCACCAAGATAATTTCTTTTTGCAAAATTTCCTTCGATAAAACCGAAGTTTTTAACAGAACGTACAGTAGGTTTGATCTAATATGAGATCTCTTAAATAATTTTTAATTCAATCGCTATCTCTATTAGTTTTCGAAATATTCAGATAATGTGAATCTTTAAATTAAATAAATAAAAACACTCGGTTAAGTTTCACAAATGAATTTTATCTGTATCGCGATTTCGGTTTTTACACCATCGTCAGTAGACTGAACATTAAAATAAATTACAAGAATGTAAAGACTCCGGTAGCAACCCGTTATAACTAAATACGTAGTAGGTACAGATGCTAACAAGGATTAACGATAGCTTTAGTTGTTAGTATTTCCAGAATATCTGAACGAAGATTGTCTGTCTGATAATTCATAAGTTCCTCATCGTCCGCTGCATGACGAGATAATTTGACAAAAAATATAAATTAATAAGGTCAATGTTTGTCTGAAAAAATAGTGTAGGCCTAAAGTTAATTCAGTACTATACTTTTAGCTTGGATTCAGTTGCCTCGCGCGTGGTGGAAATTAATTATGGGCAAAAATCAATCTTTAATAGTAAGCTGAAGGATATCGTACTATGATTCGAATTACAAATTATCTACTACTAGAGAAATCCTTTCAAAACATGACAACCAAAAGGGTAATTTATTGGAAGACTTTCTTGGCTGTGCAATTACGTGTCGCATGAGTGATTATTTAAAAACGCAATCAATCAAAACCAGTTGAATAATCCAGCACTGGCTGACTAACCTATCAACGCGTTATTTAACAAACACCCCCGACTTACCCACCCATATAATATTTGCAATATTTCAATCGGTATACGTTTTTAATGTGAATTTGTACATATGCATGACATAAGACCTTATTATTCTAGAAACCCACAGACGCGGGCTGATGAGAATCGGAGACTTTGACATGTCGTTTGAGTTTGACATTGCCTAGTACCAACGTATAAGTAAAACTGAAAAATGAGATTATACACACACACATCCTTAAACTTTAAAAACTAACAGTTAGTAAGTGCAATCGGAAACTACTCGAATTTTAAGTATGTGCTACATGCTACAATCAAGCTACGCAAGTGCTTTTTAAGTTGATCGACTTATGATCGATTAACTTCGATCGATACCTACGGGATTAAGTATGAGTTATGTTAAATACATAACGAACTATTGCATAAAAAAATTTCGCATGGTTTTACTTCCCGAAAGATGTAAAGTGATTTAAAATGATAAAATGCAATTTCAGCAAAATATAAAAAATTAGCACACACTCATGTTTAATAAAAACATGCATGATATATGATTTCACGTTAATTATAACTTAAAAATATAAAATTCATATTACGCTAACACTAAAGATGCTATCGATACAATTGTTACATTAAAGTAATTCTCGCCATCTTAAATAAAAAGCATTAATACGATTGATATTTTTTTATATTTACTACTTGTTATTTTATACAAACAATTCGTACATGCAAATGGCATACATATCTTCTAATATTTTTATGATACATTATCTTTAAAGATTAAAATTATATTTTTGTATATTATCAGGTACATAACCGAAAAGTACATAAGTATATACAAACTAAATATACCGTATGTCTTATTAGAAAATCGAATGATTTTACAGTGCTCATATTCTGAAAATGGCAAAAAATACATTTAGCACTCTTTCTACAGAAAAATTGTTTAAATAGGTACAATCTACTTTTATAATAAGTGTAGTACGCAGGCATGTTAATGTGTTTTCACACCTCAGTTAGTCGGAGCGGAGTCATAATAAACCGAAGTGATTAATGACGTCTTAGGTTTAATTACAGCTGGCAGATTTTTAAATTTTATTTAAAAAAACAGGATGCATTAAATAAACTAAACGATTTTGCATTGAAAACCTTTATTTGTAAAATTTTTAAACTCTTATATTCTGGGAAATAGTGGAAAATTAACCATTAAAAAATAACTAATGGGCACTGTCCAATTTTAAAATGCGTAGTAGGTTACAATCTTTATTTTTTTTTAATTAAATAAATATTTTAAAAGATAATATTTATTTTTGAAAATTCTATTGCTTTTCCTATGTTTATAATTGGTTATTTAGAAAAACATCGTATTCGACAATTTGACCCAAGATGCCACATCCTACTCTACAAAAATAGTTGTCTATGGTGCAAGTGAATGAAGAGAACTTTTATCTATGGTAAACAGTTTAACGAGCTAGGTGTAAGCCGCGTGTCTAAAATCCCGATTGACATACTTTAATCACTTTTTTAATTAAAAATACAATTATACAGAAAAATAGTTTAGTGCATGAGGCTATAAATAATAAAAATGAAGAGTTAAAGTTAAAACATTTTTCTTAAGGTACAAGAAACTTTAAAAAAAAATTGCCAAGATGCGGAGATTTAGTGCGTTTCACAAAACGAAGAGTATTGGGCTTAACACCAGGAAATATTTGATTCTGACCACGAAAGGCAGTCAAAATTCTGAAACGATAATAGAGAGAGAGCTAACCAAACTAGGAATTGTATTCGAAATGCATGTTTCATTGACGAAAAAACTTAACATTGTATTACGAGTAAATAATAAGCAAACCATACACAAGTTAATTTTGACAGATGTCTAATTAAGTGTACAACACAATAAAGTTTATTTTTAATTTGTATTTGATATTGTATATTTTATCTCGAGTTAAAGTGATTTATTTGTTTACCTTTACAAGATATTGAAAAATGTAGGTTAACGTGTGATACACAGCTGTCTAAATAATACCACAGATAAACAATTTAAGAGTGCAAGTCGTCCTTTTAAAAATGTCAGCGGCGTATGCTAGAATCACCAGATTTTTAGTACTAATTTTACTGCTATGAATCTTTCTGCTAATGAATTCTTCAAGCGCATCTGCTGTTTATCATCTAGATTATAGCGTGGCGTGTACATGATCGCCGCGTGTTTTGGGATGCATTTTACATTCTCATTCTTGTGATCAGATTCTTGATTTACTTGTTTGCCTCAGCTAATATCATACACCATCATAAACATAATCGTTTAATCACAGATAATTATTTGTTGAGTGAAAGATATTAATTACTGAAGCATGCAGTGGTCGAATTCACGTTTGTGGGGGCTCGTATAACGTGTAAAGTACATACTAGGGTGATGACTTTTTGATTTTTTTTCTCAAAAATTATTTCCTGTAGCACGAATGAGTGAACTTTTGTCTATTAATGATTAAAATGACGTTTATTCCATTGAAATATTGAAAAAGGTCACGCACAAACCACTTTTATGTTGACCACGAAATTTTATGTAGACAGTGACATCATCGTTCGGGAAGCATCTGTAGAGTTCTAAAGTTTTTTCAGTTTTTTTGCAGTGTGGTTATATAAGCGATGTGTTCAGCATGTAGTTCAGTTTTAATTTGCTTAATTCGGTGTCAACATTATTATTGCCGTATTATAACCATTGCGCATTCTCCGTAGTTTATTATTTACGTTAAGGCCTTTCCTATTTCAGTTGATGAGTAGAATACAACATGTAGTTTAAGAAGAGCTCTTCTAACACGGAGAAGAACAAGGAAACCTGGACAAAGAACTTAGTCCAGTTTCAAGCGCCAGAAAGAAGATCCAACGTGGCAATTTATGAAGCACCCTTGAATGAATGGAGTCGCATGCCCTTGAAAAAACACGTCATTGGAGGCTTCAAATTTCTTGAATCCACTGCCCAAGAACGGAGAGAGAGGATCGGTCTAATTGCTGTGGAGCTTAAAGCCCTATGGAGCAAAACATTGAACTTCCCGCATCTAATTGATCAAGCCATTTGAGCAAAACTAAAAAACCTTCTGAAAGACTATGAGCCCTGCAGAAAGAAACAAAACTTTGATACATTGAATGAACTGTTTGACGAGACCAAGGTAAAACGCAAATGAATGTGCAAAGAGGATGAGAACCTCTACAAACTGCAAATTGAGAGCAAAGACCAGGTTGGTTTTGCCAAGACCATCGACCCATCCAAGCGAAAGAAGGCAATGGAAGCGACTGTGTCCACATTTACCAGTTCAGCCACCTGATTGTTCCGAAAGTAGCACCGACTCATCCGGCAACAGCAAAGACAGTCCTTGGGAGGATGAGAATGCAGCATTAACAAGCACACGGATAATAACCATAACCATATATAACCCAACATAACCCAACAGACGTTGCAAGACGCCTTGTTAAAAGCTCAAATCTGTCGTCCCATGGAGCAGCAAAGGTGTGCCGCCAGCTTTCTGGTGAGGGCATTGAAATCCCAACCCCATATCAATCAGCAATACTGCTGCTGCTCAGTTGAAGAAGCACTTGGTGAGCACGCTTCATCTGGAGAAGTGGAGCATACACTTTGACGGCAAACACATTGAGGGCTTTGAATATCAGGCCGTGGTCCTCAAGAATGAAGCAAAAGGAATTAAGTTGACTGCGCTCAAATTGAAGCATGGAAAAGCTGCAACAATCGCAGAAGGACTTCAGGATGTGTTAGAGGAGTTCAACCTGTAGGGATAACTTGTGAATACCGGCAAGAAGACAGGGTTGTTGTTCGGCTGTAGCAAATGTTCGAAGAGAAAGGTCACCCCAAACACACGATCATCAGTGGCCAGCACCATGTACTGGATCGCAATCTTGACGTTGTCATGGACGATGAGCTCAATGGGTAGACTAAATCACTAAACATCGAGTACTTCTTTGTGCAGGATTAGATGAGCAATTATGATAAATTGAAAGCAGCCTTCAGCAACGGTAAAACTGAGATCAAGGAAACAAGCGGCTGAAGAGACGACATGAAGTTTATCTAACACCTCACGCGTATCTTCCGTCACTTCTCTGAGAGGAATGAGATCTCCTTTGTGAAGTTTCAAAAGATCCCAAACAGCAGCAATGCACGCTGGAACTCTCGTGCCATTCTAGCCCTTCTTGCGTTTATTCTGAGGCTGCGTAAAATCTGTTCATTCATTTCTATACTCACCATTGACCATGGTTCAGCAGCCAATTGTTCCGCGCTGAAAATTTTGATGAACTATCTTAAGCTCTAAATGAATACCCACTTGAAAACAGATGAATCTCCAATCAACATTGCGCGAAACAACCAGTGCTGTGAGCGTGCGATCAAAGTTACGCAAGACTTACACGACTCCTGCCGCAACAAGGACAACCTCCCACTGAGATTAATCCTGTCCAATGACATTATCGTGACTTCCTTGTGTTTTTAATGACCCTATATAATGTTGTATATATGTGTCTCTAAATCTTGTGCTCAATTTTGTATCTGATTACAGTGACTTCAAAAACTGGGCAAAAACGCTGATAATTAAAATTTTTCAAATCATTTTGTGCGTGATGTTTTTTTATCAAATCACCTTGAAAGTAAGATTTTTATCTAATCTTTAATGAAAGCTCATCAAATTATGATACAGGGAAACGAGGTTGTAAAAAAGTCATCACCCTATTACATACATTTAGTTATACATACAGTGTTATTAAATTAATATGCAATATGCTTCATATTGCATTTGAAAATAATCAAGTCAATGCATTAGGTTAAATTCGAAGTTTAATTGATGGATTGTGACAAGTACGGATGCTTTTTAACACGAATATATGTGGTTTGTTATAAAAAGTATACTTTTGCATTTTTTATTTCCAATAAATGCTATTTTTATTTACGTGCTATTTATATTGCATTTTAATTTAATAGCATTATATATCACCCTTCAAGTTGTATTATCTGACAAAACAAATACAAAAATAACTTTTTTGAACGCATTATAGAAAGCGGCAGTTACTTTAGTTACTTGTAGCTGCCTACAAGATACTGTGAGTAGTTTTAGTAAAACTATGAAGGAAAAAAAAATTAACAGTCCACCTTGCGAGCGTTGAATACTTTTATTCCGGTACCCCACTCCTAAACATATTGTGTAATAGAGAAATTCAGAATATATTTTACTTTAGTTATTTTTATTTACCGAGACTAATACTAATGTGAAAATTCTCAGCTTTATCATCAATTTCTGTGGAAATATCCGATGTAAAATTGTTGGATTGAATGAATATATACAGAAAATAATGGAGATCGTCACTAGGAACACAGTGTAATCTAATACCAAATCAGTGGTAGAAGCGATCCAAAAACCGATAAATTACACATAGCCCAGTAACCGTAGAAACAGAAATATGCAAATCAGATTATTTAATTATTGATAGATTAATTAACTATGGATTACTAATGTATTAGAATCTTCCTATCAATATCGCAAATTCTTGTAACTGGTAGACGGAATCCTATATGTATTACATCTGATATTAGCAATCGAGATTTTTAGTAAATCTTTTCAAGCTCTTGGGACCCCATCTAAGTCTCAGCTAGGGAAAATAACGACTTATCCATAAAAAATAGCGTTTTTAGAGAATACATATTTCTTATAAAACGTGACGCAACACTGGGAATAAATTTCCAGAATGATTTATAATTTTCGTTTCTAACATTTTTCATTCCATTATTTAAACCTTTACATGAATACAGTATGAATGAAAATGTTAGGTACAAAGTAACACTGACGTTATTACAGGTTTTGTCGTATACTCTCAACAATGTGACGAACTTTAATTTAAAGCTACATACTTCCCATGGCAATATTAAAAACTTACCATGTTGCAGTAATGTCATTATATGAATGGGGAGTTATTATTATGATTATATGGGACAGGATTTTATGAAAATGAAAATAGCTGATATAAAATATTTTTTCCCTAAAGAATACTATGGAAATTTATGTAATAGATAGGAACATTTTCAAATTAAATGGAACAAAATTGTACTGTGAGGAGAAATGAGAAGAGTTTTATTTAATCATAATATGCTTTCCTAAAGTTCAATTCGATTAGAACTAAGAAATAGAAGAAGAGATCAATTTTAGTTGTCACTCACACCACACGCTAAATTTGTAAAAAATTGAATAAAAAACTGTCTACGAGATTTGATAACGTATTTATTTTTTGTTATTAAAACGGGCTCTTCTAAGTTGTCATTTTACTGTTTTAATGCGAAATTCATAGTAATCTTTTTACGGTAGAACTGTTTCTTAAGCAACATCATAAATCAAATTCAAATCCCATTGCATTGAATTTCAAATATTCCTTTTTAGACCTTAACCAACCCGGTTAAACGATTTTTTAAATGTTTGATAAATGTTATAGAGTTATTCCTATCAATTCTGTACCTCCTCTTTCTTATCTCTTTTTTTAATTTAAAACGATATGTTCACGTCATTTGGTAGTATTTAATAAATTATATATTTTTTGTGCAAATTACATTACACTAAATTATAATTTATTTACCGTACCACAAATATGTATTATATGAGTATTTTGATAAAATTTCAATTGATAAACAATTTTGCCTCTTGATTCAGGTATGTAGTTCTGAAATACCAAACCTTTACTTAATGGTCGGATTTGTTGCAGTTATGGCATCCAAACTTTACTTGGAATGTATCAACTAATGAATGTCAAGAAATAAATGCTTTCCAATTCAAGTAACAATTGTGCCTTTGTTTCGTGAAATTTGAAATCGCTATGGAGATTGTCGGTATATTAATCTGATAAAAAAAGGGCACCCGCGTGCAGTTTCAGCTGGTTGACTATTTGTTGGAGATAAAGCTATATTGTCATCACATTTATACGATTATATGACAATGTAGGATACAGTTAGAAACTTCTTATCGCCCCTTTGACTTTGAAGCATTGGTCTTACGGTTCTAAACAGCTGAAATATATATGTTACAGACCGTATGTGTAAATCAGACCGTATGTAAAAGGACTAGTCCGTATATAAACGGACTGAAGATATTAGTCCGTATATATAAAAAGCATATTCTTTTATAAACGGACTAGTCAGTTTACAAAACGACTAGGCAATTTATATACGGCCTAACTGCATCTAGACCGTATATGAATTTGATATTTGCCATGTGGGATGTAAATAATTAATTAAATGTCTGCTTTTTCTATTTATTTATTTGTACAGGTATTGCTATTATGACATTTGGGTTTACATAAAACTTTATTTTTTCGACAGGCACATTTGTTTGATTGACATTTAGTTTTACAGTAATACTTTTTAAAACCTTGCCCATGTCCAGTAGACTGAGCTGTAGCCACAGATCTCAAAGGAATTCCCTTTTCTTTGGGGACATCATCAATTGTTACAATGTTAGCAGGACATGTACTAAACTCTGAACAACTATAATATTTTGAAATGACTCCATGTTTCGTACCCAAGCGGTAATATCCATCTTCAGTAGCTTCTATCACTACTGCTAAAACTGATCGAGAGTCTCCTCTCCCACGGTCGACATCTGGAACAGGAACTCTCACAGTTGATCCAATGTCAGGTTTTGGATGGGTGTTGTCTGAAATCACTTTCATTCGTTTTGCCTGTTCCTCTAATCCATCATAGGCACCTTTCCTGGCGTTTGTTATGTTTCTTTTTCTATTACAAATACTGCAAACATTCTCTGAAGATATATTTTCGTCTTTATTTGCTTCAACATCTGAGACGTCGTTTTTCATGGGATTTAAACAAATACTGCATTTGGATTGCTGTTTATCTGCTAGAATGTAACATGCCGATGAGATTTCGTGATCATGGTCTTGATCATTTCCTGACTCTACATTTTTACTTGTTTCTGGTTGCTGCGATTGTGGTACCTCCCTTTGCGCGTCATCAATATGAATGGATTTAACAACATTTGCCAGGTCTTCTTCCGTTGTAACATTGTCTATGGATTCTAACGGAATATTCGAAGTTTTCAAACCAATTTTTGCTTTTGCCCCCGAACATAACTTCATAAGGAGACCTTATTCCAGAATGTAGGGAAATGTTTTTCATAAATTGTACAAATCTTAGACCGTGGCTCCATTGCTCTGTTTCATTCTCCTGCATCCAGGTAGTTAACATATTTTCCACATCCTGGTTGGCGCGTTCAACACTCCCCTGACTTTGGCTGTGGCGTGGCTTACCGTGAACGAACTTTAGTTCGGGCCATAAATCTTTTAATGCTTCAATGACCCTATTGCAAAATTCGCGGCCATTATCGGATTGCAAAACCACAGGGGCTCCAAAAATGGTAAAAATATCTACAAGGTGATAAGCGACCTCTTCTGCACGTTTGGTTTCAAGTGGTCGCAAAATAACAAATTTCGTCAAGTAATCCTGATATACAAGCACAAATTTGTATTTACCATCGGCATGAGATTGGTAATCTATCAAATCCACTTGACAACGTGAATTTAAATCGTTGAAAATCATGGGTTTTGATACAATTCCTTTCTTTTCTCTTTTCTGTTTCATTTGACATGGCGCACACAGGTTAATATACAATAAGATTTCAGTACGCACTATATTCTTGTATTTTTCTTTAATTTTCTTCATCATGGGATCTCTACCTCCATGTCCTGTATGCAGAAGAAAAACAATATACATAAATGGTTTGTTTCCAGTTATTTTCATCCATTTTTGACTTATTTAGACTAAATAAAATCGCAAAATAGGCCAATGTTTCGGCACTTTAATTATTGCCTTCCTTGGGGCTACAAAAAAGAAGCACCTTGCCTACTAACACTATTTTAACAAGTATTCAATATTTTAACAAGTATTATTTTATTAAATACGATCACTAACAGTTCCTGCTTAGAATCGTATAATTTCATTAGACTGATGTGTTTTACACATAAATTACAAGTTGAATTTCTAGAGAATACAAACTTAATCAAGCGTTGGCCTATTTTAATTGTAGAAACGAAGAATTATCCGATAAGTGTGTGATCTTATGTAATCAAAATTATAAATAATATTCAGCATCTCTTCATAACTACTAAACATACCTGTAGATGTGTGTATATCTTGAAGAATGTTAAACAATTCATCGTCATGTACGTAATATACTACATCAACCGATTCATTGTTAAGAGGCACTATCAGTTTATCCAATTCCTGAACAGATAATACATCATAGTGTTTCAGGAGCCAATGGATTCTTGGAGTTCTTTTTTCAGCGAGTTTAGCATTTTTTACGTCTTCGATTAGAGTATAGTACTTTTCTTTCGTTAAGCCGCGGTTGTTGTCGGCGACGTCTTTCCTGCGTTCATAAAGTTCTTCGTAAAACCTACATCGGGCAAATTTAGTCAAATTTGAGGTTATGTTACTAATGACTAAGGCAGCTTACCTGTGTTTTAGGATATCCATAACTAAATCTATAATATTTGACAACGAAAACACTTCACTGTTAACAAAATTCGCCACCACTGTTACTTTGTTACGATATACTTGGTAAATTGTTGCAGAACTAAAAATACCACGTAGGACGTTCCGGTCTTTTTTCAGATTTAAACAAACGGTCTGAAATGCGATAGTCTGTATGTATACGGTCTAGTCCGTATATGAAATAATAAGTTATTAGCATACGGTCTGTATAATTTAGTCTGTATACATACGGTCTAGGCCGTATATATACGGACTGATTTTATATACGGTCTGTAACATATATATATATTAAAGGTTTTTCGCTCCTGTACATTGAATGGTTTTTAATTACTACTTTCAAGTAAGCTGTGGTAGCTGGTTTTTTAATTTAATGTAAATATCAACGGCTCCCCGGAGGTTAATCGTTAAAAGACATTTTTGTACTTGTAATAAATCTCCAGATAGAATTAATCACATATTGCAAAATCGAAGAGCCGATTTTTCAATCGCAGGCTAACTACAAGTTGGTAGAAAATCAGAGATCAAAAATAAAAAACTGCGTTCAGTTGCAGATCGACGTGGCAGATGCTAGTTAACAGCTAGTCTATGTCACTATAGAATTTTAAGATAAAATGATAATGAAGTTAACAGTTTATGCAGTGTTATATATTTAAGAAAATGTGGAATAGGGTACTTACACAAAAAACAGATATTCCTGAACTGCATATAATATGAAATTTATACAGCTGAAATAAGTGTCGGAATTTTTTGGGCGACATAAAAGTGTACAGATTTGGATTAAAACTAAAATAAAAGTTAATCAAATTATGAAATTCGAAAGAGTTTGCAAAACGCCTACGAGTCTGCGTGATGCGTGACGTCACTTAGCGTACTATCCTGTATCAGCTATTCCTGTAACGTGGTTTACTTGTTTTATCGGTTTAAAATTGTTTTGTTGTGTCTTGATACGTGTTCATTTGTTAGTTACTTTTGAATTTATAGAAAAACGGCCTTTTTTAAGGCTTACATGTAGTAGGAAACCCGAGAAGAAACTTAAAATATCAACGCAATTATCGCATTTATTTTCATTAGTAATTAGTTTCTGTTTATTCATTTTTATAAAAGGCTGCTGTATTCAAAAGTAAGGCCGTTCTCGTCAAAAGAAGGTTAGATTGTTAGCGTGACAATTCTAATCGCCAAAGATAGATCAATTTTTCGAAATAAAAGCTGCTACCTTCACAATAAACGCCGATTACGTTAATTAACAACTGCCTTGCTTTCATTGTTATATAATAAATTATTAAAAATCAACTGAACGCGTATGTATTTTGTAGTTTTAAAATTTTGGATACATTTGTCGTTATACTTACGTTAAAATGATCTTCACATACAAGCATGAAGTTTTCGCAAGATGTGAATAATTCCGCCTGCTGCATTTATCAACAACTTCGTTATTTTCTCGTCAGTGGGAACGCGAAAGAAAAGTTTGTTTATTATTAATTATAATAAGATGAGGAGGAAGTATTTTGTAAAATAAATACAGGAGTATTGGTGTTAATGTAAATACGTTTTAAGAGCTTGGGACTTTTATTAATAGGTACTAAATTATAATTAAGTTTTTTATTGGTAATCTTCTGAGGATGGCAAACATGCGATAAAGTGCGAAACATATACGTATGTAACGTTTTTAATTTTTAATGGTAAATAAATTGAATATAAAGTGAATAGACTTTAGTATTATTATTTTATTTTATGAGTAATAGAAATACCATTTATCTGTAATTTCAAAGTTACCTTTCTATAACACCTCTTGCTTTTATAGTCTTGAAAACGACTGTTGTTTTTTTTATTAGTACAAAGCAAAAACAAAACACGTGCAAACTTGTTTAATAACTAAGAATACAAATAAAGTTGAAATTAGAATTGAATAGAATTTATTGAAGTTGAACACCTAAACACACGGAGTAATTGCATTTGCAAAACGGGTCTACGCGTAGTGACGTCACGCCGTCCGCGCCAGCGTAAATGCGTTTCAAGGGCCAGAATAATTATTTGAACTTATTTCGCTAATAACTATAATAATAACAGTTATTTAGCAAAAATATTTTGAATAACAGTACAATATACAATTCTGAACTCGTTAGGAATAAATCATGCAAGGACCCTATTATATAATGTAAATGCATATAGTAGTGATGATGAAGTGTGTACGCCGAAGATAATCAGACATAAAACTAATCATTTTGAGGAATGGTATGAATCATTTTGAGAAATATTAAGAGACATTGAGGACGTAAACGTATACCCTACATAGAGGAGTTACTGTTTTGCCATCGAAAATCAATTATTGTTAGCATTAAGATTATATCCTACAGGATCGTTTCTCGCCACCGTTGGTGACTTTTGTGGGATCAACAGATCTACGGCAAGTAAAACGGATAACTTGAGTTTTAACAGCTCACAGATCAGAATGCATTCAAATGGCATGCAATGGAGAAATACAAAAAGTAAGAATCGTCTGATATTGCAACATTTCTCCGCTACATTATAGCGATTGACTACAAACACGTACGTATAGCGTAACGTGGTGGAATTAATGGAATACTTTTGTACAAGGTATTTTTGGACAAAATTTTGAGTACAGTATAGGTATCCTGTTAAAACGAATTAAATGACTTTTTTGAAGCATACTCACAAAGCAGAATAATACCTGTTCAATGAGTCACTTATTAGAACTCGAAACGTAGGAGTTGCTTTTTTACCAAACCAACTACGTTAAAATCATTATACCATATTTACAAGATTAATTTAAACAAAAGATACCAATATACATAAGCATGTATAGGGATTTTTCAACTGGACCTTTTAAGAAGTTTTAGACTTCAAAAATGATATATTCTTGCTTATGGATCTGCAATGTTTCAAAACCCACCATATGAAAAGTTTTCAAAAACGCTTATTTTATTGCTGTATAAAAGTGTAAATTACAACAACAATGAAAGCGAAAAACGCTAGCTATTACTATTTTTAATTGCAAATATTTGTACTAAAAACACTATGTGTACCTCAGGAAAAATAAGTTATTTACTATCTCCGCTTGTGGTCGGCCTTCTTTGGGGTTCATTGCCAGATATTTTACTTAGGTTTTCATGATGATAATGATATGGTGAAGCATTCTCCTTGTATTTCAAGATACCATTTCTGCAGTGTTTTATCCTCTAGACAGCATTCAGATGATGAACCTTCAATCTTAAATAATATTAACTATACATTGAATCTGAAAAAGTAAACATGATCTTGTTTAAAATACCTCTTCTAATTCCGATAACTTTCCCGAATCGGTTTCTTTGGAAGACATGGTGGACTGTGCATTATCGAGAGGCATTTTATTTAAAAACTCATTTTCTGAGTATTTTTCCGAGGAGCTTGATTGTGTTATTTTTTCTAAGTCCGAACTTTTCATTAGCAGTTGCAGAGGAATGGGGTTATTTGACCTTAAACAGTCGAATTGCGGAGCACTTGTTAAAAAACTACCTACAGTTGGTTTTTTCCATGAAACAGGAACACCTCGTAATTCTATACCAGCGACAGAGTGTTCTTTTCTTGTTGTAGGTTGTATTGGATCGGACGACATTCTTTCTGATTGCCTCTTTACTTTACTTGGGGACGTTGTGCAAGGACAGGTTATTCGTGGTAGTGGTTCTTCTAACGCTACTGCATCTAAAGGAGTTTTTTCATATTGTTTGGCCTCTGAATGGCAATCAGTAATATCCGAATCATATTCTGATTTTAGAAAACGATGACACTGTTTCATTTCCGTTGTAGTTGAAGTTGTCGTTGGTTTTGATTGCAATGTAAATCTTTCTGGGGTAGGTCTACTACATTGATTATTAACCAGTGAAAAGCGTGCTTTTGAATGCATGCCTTGCCGATCTAAATATTTTGGTTCAGATAATTCGATTGATTTAAATACTGGTTCCACACATCGTAGGCTACTATTCTGCAATTCTGATTCTAAATCTGATCTTAAGTTGTCTAATCCATTTTTAAACAGTGTCGCCATTTTAGGATCGACATTATCAACTTTGTCGAATCGAATTTTGCAATTTTTTTCTGTATTACATTTGTCGTAAGATTTACATCCAGCCTTTCTATATGTACGTTTTACTGTGCCTTCTTTATAAAGTCTAAATCGTTGTATTGTGTTTTGTAAACCATCTCTTAAAGTTTCAAGCTTAAAAATGTCTGATATTAGATATGTCTTGCTACAATTTCAATTCAGAAATTAGTTTACCGTATCACAAAATGTATCTGAGTCAAATGGATCATAGTCTGAAGAACCCATTGCAACGATTATTCAGAAACTAAGAGTTTTTTATATTTTTTTTTAATTTTCATTAATTTTAAATTTTTAACTAATCATTTTGACAAATCTTTTGATATGTAAATTTTGTTTTTTTTAGTTTTACGAAATAGAGTTTCTTAATTTATCAAGTAGACCGTGATCACAACCTGATTTTGAATTACGAAGCTGTCTATTGAGGGCGGTAGCTGCTGTATTTTAGTTTTTTAAAATATATGTATTTTAAGGTTAGCAGTTCTTTGTTATTTGAGAAAATTGTAGATTTGATCCCAGGTTTGAAAGGAAAGGTTTGTTGGTAAATGTCATGCAAATTAAAGACATACAAATTTCTGGAATTCAGCATTTTGCAGTATTAAATTCTAACTTTAAGTTAGAAAGTTAAGAGTTATCAGTTATCAAAATTATTCAATCTGGTCATTATTAACCAAGCGATTTATTACTTATTTATGTGTTACATTATGTTTATGAACTAGAAGAGATTATTAACACCAATTTGGATTATAGCCAGCGACAAAAATAGCTACGTCATTTCATTAAGAAAATATTTGATGCAATTGTACTGTCATAACATAGGCAAACTTTAATTGGAAGTTCTGCCACATATCAGTGGTGGAGAGAGTAGCGGGGGAGAGTGAAAGGGTTAAAAATATTCATACAAAACGTGATATAAATAAAGTTGATTTTTGGTGTGATGACGGTAAATAATATTTTATGTAATATATTACAATGGCAGACAGTTTGGTTAGTAGGGGGATGGGAACAGACAGCGAGGAAGGTCGAGGAAATATGGGGCCTATTACGTCATATCAGTTTGTACGTACTAGTAAACATATCCAATGAGAGACACTCAAAATGCGTCATATTATATATCATTTGAAAGGTAATTTTAAGTACTTTCCAACGGTTTATGACTCATCGGCAGACATTAACTATGAAAAGGTCAAATACCAAAAGTATGGTAAAATTTGATCAAAATTAAGCAAATAACGAAAAAAATTAATAGGAAGTTAAAAATTGACCTAGACGTTGGCGAATACATAAGTTTTAGATTTGTGTCTCTCATTAGATATGTTTACTAGTAAGTAAACTGATATGCCGTAATAGGCCACATATTTTCTCGTCCTTTCTCGCTGTGTGTCCCCATCCCCCCACTAACCAAACTGTCTGCCATTGTAATATATTACATAAAATATTATTTACCGTCATTACACCAAAAACCAGCTTTACTTATATCAAGTTTTTGTATTAATATTTGTTAACCTTTTCACTCTCTCCCGCTACTCTCTCCACCACTGATATGTGGCAGAACTTCAAATTAAAGTTTACCTATGTTAAGACAGTACAATGGCATCAAAAATCTTCTTAATGAAATGACGTAACTATTTTTGCCACTGGCTCTTAGACTATTAGCTAATGGATCCAATCGTTCCCCAAGGTGATGATGTTCTCTTGGTACAGGATCGCATTACAAATCATATGAAAGTCTAGTTTACGATTCATAAAATAGAAATCAAACAACTCCCTATTGTAAGGTCTTTACTAACATCCTCTTTCTTGTCAAGTAGGGAGTAAAATCGTAATCCCTGGGTCGAAACGACGTTTGGTTGTTAAATATCGCCACTTGTGCTAAAAGAAAAAACTGAAAAGTCACATTCTCATTTATGCAGAGAAGTCCAGTCTAGATTGCAGAGAAGTAGTAAAGTAGGGAACGTTAGTATTTTCCTTTTCTGATAAGTACTTTTGTTACATTCTCTATTTGAATAACTTATCAAAAGAAAGCAAATATTAAAACAAAATTTATCAGATATTTTTTAAAATCTGTCACTTCTTAAAAATCACTTTCCATATGCAATCATACGCTATTCATATAGTGTAGTACAAGGCTAAACCAAAGGGGCTAAACAAAAAAAATCATAAATAACGGACTACTAAAATTATTTTGTAAGCCAAACCATGCTTACGGAGAAATTAATATTCTTTTAAACAAACGCTACTTAACATCTGGAAAGTAAATCTCCTCGGCTTCATAGAAGACACGGAAAAAGGAAAAGGCACGAAATCATCGCCCACTTTTCTTTCAAATATTTTACATTCGCTCACAAAATATTCAGGCGCAAAGTTGTATATCAAGTTTGAAATTTCTGTGGTGCATACAAAGTGGGATTGTAAATTTTGTTACACATCAGGTCAGTTGAAGCTGCAGTACTGTTCGGTTTTAATGCCCAGTACACTACAATAGATCATAAATTGCTGCGGGCAAAACGTGTTTGGTACAGATAAGCGTGCATCAACAGGTGTGAATTGCATTATGAATTATAAAGTGCCACTAATTCACCTTATCGTTGGCGTTGCAAACATACAAGGTTAAAGTAATAATAGTAAATCAGAACCACGAATTTTGATCACCATCTAGAAAACAGTTTTCGTAAATGGAGTAGCAGGTTCAGGATTACTCAGTTTAATGAAGTTTAGAGCGCAGTATCTACTAAACCGTTGATGAACGCTTTTCGAATTTCCGGTAAGTGATTTGAATAATCACACTTACATTATAAAACAGCCACGTGAGTTTTAATAAGGATGTTTACAGAAATAAGCCAGAGTAAACTTCTTTTACATTATTTCAGGTAAAGGTTACGATCGATAGCAAAGTTCTGAAGCAAGGTATTAGTAAGCCTCTTGAGAATTTCATAACCAGTAAAATTGTAAACTGTACCTGAAATTACTGAAATTGACATTAAATAAAAAGATTTTTTTAAAATACCTCCCCTAAAGGAGTATTTATGATCGATTGATTTCGAGGTCAGTATCTAGAGTTCCTATTATTTACAAGTACTTAAATTTGTATGGAAATAGTCGAATATTTTTGGAAATGTTCAAGATTTAAACAAAATTATTATTAGAAGTTTTTTAATTGGTAACTACTTAATAGTTAAATTTGGCATCACTCAATTACGAATTCTTTCTGATCCTTTTTTACTGATCTACTACAAGTCATCGACTTTGCCTCAATTTAAGTATGCAACCTCCTCAAGCAATTCAAACGAGACCTTCTCTTCTACAGTGAAATATTTGATTAAAATGTAATTTTCTGTCGAATTATAGAAAACAGCACTTTCGCCGCCTGCGAATTACAGTGATAAAACTCGAGATCGTGACCGTGACTGATACCCTATTCCTAAAAATATTCTGTGACAGGAGAATTTCAAAAACATTTCTTAATTTAGTTATTTACCTTGATCGACAGTAACGTTTCAATAAACGCTACCAATCTATATATTTAAAACACAGGCTTATTTTTGTTCCAATTCGTTTGAGAGTTCTACTGGATCGATTTACGAGATTCTTATTTTATATTGAAGCTTTCGTTGTCTAGATTAGTCAACACTACTTAATTTCTGTATTTCTTTAAGTTTATATTTTTAAATAAATAAATCTAAAACATTTATTTGGATACGTACGAGAACGACTATCCACTTGCAGCGCCCTCTTAATTTCCAGCGTTGTTAACTAATTTAGAGATCACCCATTCGAAGTTTGCCAGTGTAACCTCTCAGGGAACACTTAGCATGCTCTCTTTGCCACACCATGGTTAGGGTTACATTTGCTCTGCATCTCGGTATCCAGGTCACTACCAAGAAGATCAGAGGGGATCACGTATCTTTAACATTTTGCCATGAGAACTAATTGCTAAGCCTAGACTTTGTCTTATTTTCCACTCTTTTTTAGAGTCAGACAGGACGTTATTTGATAAACGTTTCACAGTTTCAGCCAAATCTGACTGAAGAGTATGTTCATATACTCTGTGTACTGTCCTTTACAAGAGATGACCTATAACAAGAATGTTTCAACATGGTTGTAGTTTCGTAAGCTAAGACTTTCTTGAAATATAATATAAATACAAAGATTAGTTTCACAAGTTTTATTAGTATCTTAGCCTGACAATATTGTTTCGACGTTAAATGTCATTATCAAAGGTAGATAACATTGATAAACAAACACGTTGCTAAGGATAAATACATACAGAAAATAGGTAATAAGATACAATACATACAAAAACTAAATACCTAACACTTCTAATAAAGGAGAATTACTAAGCTCAGTTTGTTCATTCATTAAAGGTACTGTGCGTTTATGTCTGTATATTTCAAAGCTTCTAAAATATCTAATTTGTGTTTGTTGTTGCAAAACTGTAAGAATTTAATGTTGTTTTGAGGTGTCATTGGTAAACGCTAAGACTTTTTGTCTGTAAATATCTTTTTCACGTAAATACGCTTAAATACAAGTACGGAATAAATATTAATCGCCAGAAGTTACTAATGCGATATCTACAAATTATCTTTACGTTTTTTTTTTGTTAAAATTGTGAATGTACCACTGATTTTATTGAGTTTAATCAGTTAACTGATTGTGCATATGTACATACTGTTATGATAGGGGAGGGGGATATTTTGTTATATGATGTCAAAAAAAATTATTGTAGGGAATAATAAACCCTCCAACACTTGATGAAAGATGAAAAGATATAAATTGCAAAATAAATTTGTTAATGTTGAGATTCACGAACACAAATTCATGGTAAAACAGTCTGAAAATATACACAACTAAATATCACTTACCTTTATAAAAAAAATTCCTGTTAATGGACCAGACAGAAATAAATTCTTTTTAAACATTTAAATGGATAATTTTTTTATTAACACAGAAAAGAAATAAAAATTTAAAATTCCATGAAGAGAAAAAAACAACTAAAATACTATTAAAATTCAAAATTAAAATTAAAGAAAATCAAATTAAATCTCGGTTTTAAATATATTTAACAAAATAAGAATTACGAGGCATTCTAATTCTCTTTGTCCTTTTTAATTCTTATCTGATCAATTAAACAATTTTAAATTACTATTAAGAAAAAAATTAAAAATTGAAAATTATTTTAAATTTTAAAATTATTTGGCACCACACAAAAAAGTTAATCACCCTAACTTGAAAGTTAGCAGATTCCTGTTATAGTTGGTAAAATTACCTGCTTATTTTTTGACAAGACGAGCACATTTCTATACCATCCTTCAAATTGTTTCTATTTGTGATTTTTGAAGATAATTGTAATCATTAAAGGTGAAACATGTATCTTCCATAACGTGAGTACATAAAATAATTCGGTTATTTGCAACAAGATTCCATTACCTTCCTTTAATTCGTTCCATACAAAATAAAAATTCCAAACATTTCTCCAAATAATAATAACAGTCTGAACACCAAATTTAAAAACTGCACTTTCGTTTTATTTCACTTTTAGTTCACTTTGCTTGTTCATTATAATTATTATTAATTAAATTATTAAGAACTTATAAAAAAAACTAAAAACAATACGGCATTTGTCATAACCTCACTTTGTTGACATTTGAGTGACGTAAAATTCACCAGCATAACCTCGAAACTTTACCAAAACAACGTACAAACTGACATGACTTCCGCTCTGCATGAAAATTCAAGAGACAGTAACTAAATTTTATCGTGCTGTTTTTATAATAATTGGAAAACAATTGCAAATTGCTAGTGATTTTCCTAGTTTGCAACTAGATTAATTTTGTTTCTTACTAGAAGCAAAACAACATCTTTTCCACCAAAAACCTTTCTAACCAAATTGTTGATAAAAAATTAAATTAAATGTTTAAAAAACGAAAGTTGAGAATTTTTCCTTCATTTTGGTACCTAACACGGCTATAAAAATGCAAATTTAGTGTTAGGATTCATTGACAACCATCTTGAATTTTCTCACAAACATTCAAATAAAAACCTTTTAATATCTTGCTACATCTTTTTCTGAATATAAAATTAATCCTAAGATTCTATAAAACAAAAATTACATAAACTTTGACATCTAAAATTTATTTTTAACCAAAAACGTTACAATTTTGGGATTTCAAAGGCCTAAACCTTCTCTATAAAAAGTTCCCCACTTTAACATTCTAGTGTCAAATGCACCCTAGAACTTGGTTAACAATATTTCAGTAAAATATTTTACTTAGAAATTCAAATAACATTGAAAAACATCCGTCTACTATGGAAAACTATGAGTCGTCAAAGAAATAGAACATTTTCATGAAATTCAATAATAAAAACTGTAAGTAAAGTAATAAATACTTGTGTATGCCTTCTTACCTATGCCTTTAATAATTTTCAGGTGAAAACGTGCCATAAAATGGCTTCAAAATATCTAAATGTCAAAATATCAACCAACGACAGAAAATCGTTCATCTTAAAATTGAGTTTGTGAAATTCATGTGAAGAATCTGTTTAAAATTTATCCCTTATCATCTCACAGCGTTGTAGTGTGTATTCTCAACATATTTAATGCAAAATTTTATTGTTTTAAAATAAAAATTGTGAAATCCTTTAATAATCTCTTCTTTCGTCTGGAAGATAGGCAACACATCGTGCATACATATAATGCGGGATGCCTATATCATAACATTACGAATAATGCCCCAGTAGCACACACATGTTGGAAAAATATTGTTTCCACATATTGTCCAAACATTGTAAATGACAGACACTGTCGTATATTGGGCCCCAATATTGAACCAATATAACATCAATATCATATAGTGGGCTGGAATATAAGCCCAATATAGGATCAATATAGAGGAAAACATATTTTTTAAACGTAGTATTTATATATTGGACCTTTGTAGGAGCAATATTGGCTACATACGTTGGGTGCCAGTCTTTAACCAATGTAATACCAATCTTGGTTGAATCTTCCTAATATTGGGCCTAGATATAATATGTTACCCATATAGTACTAGTATTGGGCCAATATCTTGTGCTACTGGGGTGGTAACCTGGCAAATTATAATTCTATGTATATCACGAGCAATTTTTAGAAGTTCTGACTATGTATATACTTATACAACATTTTTTTCTAGAGTTACTTAAAACAAAATTGTTTTAAATTCATATAATACCAATAAGACTAAATTTTAAAGTGCTCTCCAGAAGCAGAAACGAAGTAGTATCTTTGAATTGAGAAATTGCAGTATGTGCAGGAAGTAACGTAAAACAGACAGAACCTAATATAGAAATGCATACTGCAGACATTTTAATAAAGTACAAAATTGAGTTTGCATTTGACAGCAGTCATTCCAATAGACTAACTCTCGTGTCTTTTAGAATATTGACAATGGTTAGAGGTTATATTAAAACTTATTAATGTTTACCCATGCTATAGAACAAAGTTAAATAGCGAAATTGAAGGAAATCCTGGTGGAAAATGTAGACTGCAGTACTTGAAGGTTTACTTTGTGATATTTGAGGAAATCCATAGAGAGAAAAGGTAACTTGACTTCAAAATTTGCTTTTTCTACAAGTTGCGAGACATGAATTACATTCAATAGTAAGTGTGTTACTTTATTTAAACAAGAAGGTTTTACTAGGATAGTCAATAATATTCGTAAAGATTTAAAAAGCTGTGTAATTTGTTCGCATGGAAAAATATTAAGTCTTTGCGATTTGAAATTAAAATGTTTATTGAATTATAAATTAAGCTAAAATCTATTTAGGATTTGCATATATTTACGAAACGAGCTTCCGTATGCTGACGGTCTTCATATTCGAGAAACATACATTCCCTTTTGCTGTAAAAGGCATTTGCAAACAAATGAAGCGGCGCTATTGCATACATTCAATTTAATTACACTATATTCATATAGCACAATATTCTATTTATATAAAGTTACTAAGTTAAGCTTAATAAAAGTTCTTGCACTGTCACGTATTTTGCAGTATACCGCTTTACTTTAATGACATGTACTGGTTCATGTTAAATAATAAGGTAAATTTATTATAGAAATTTAAATTTACATCTTAATTCTAACGTAAATAAACAATATATCATTTTTTCTGACTATACGATTGTTGTAAATTGTCTTACACTGACTTGTTTGATGAAGACTTAGAAATTCTGTAAGACGGACATTACATTCGTTGTTAAGTAATAGTTTTCGTTATTTTTTGGACTCATAGTAATATCATAGTCCTCGTATCAGTATTGTAGGATATACATTAATTCTAACAATCAGTAACAAATAAATAATTGCAGAACTTGTCTCGCAATCCAGATTGCTTTAGGAGTGTCCACTTTGCAATAAGTTTGTGGGTTGGATTGTTAAATGATTATAAACACCACTAATAAAATATGAACTAGTTTTATTGACAAGAAATTACACCAACTATTATTGACAGATTAAGTTATTATTTTATATGCTTTTATTCTGCAAGCTTGATCAATATATTTCAATTTCATTATGTGCCTGCATACGCCACACCAGCCCCCAGGAAGTAAAAGAATTAAGTTGTATGATATACATTTTTAAAATGTACTTTCATACCGGAACGTGTTATGTACTCTTGAACGGATTTGACTTGTGACGTATCTTCAGGAGATGACATTCTGATTGATACTTCATCTTGAAGAATGTAGGCAGGTTTTACACGGTCGAGACTAACTCTAACGTCTTTTCCACGAATACGAAGGGTAATAGTTTTTGCATCACGTTTTATTACTTTATGAGGTCCAGAATAGGGTGGCTATAAAGCTGCTCGTACTGTATCATCTCGTAGAAATACTTGACTGCAATCGATGAGGTCTTTAAAATTAAATTTAGATGATTTTGCATGGTTTGAAGCTGGTACCGGACGTAACTGCTCCAATTGCCGACGTAGCAATTTACAAAATCTGATGAAATTTGCAGATTATTTGCATTATTTGCTTCAATAATCATTTCACCTGGTAAACGTAATGGTTCCCCATAAGTCAGTTCTGCAGATGAAGATTGAATGTCGTTCTTAGTAGGTATTGCGGTACTTGAGTCAGACGGAAATTGACATGCCATTTGGCATGCCAATGGCATGGCTCCTCCCCTTGCTTCTGATTGACCACCACCACTCCTGTAGCTCCTCCCCTTGCTTCTGATTGGTCGCCGCCATCTTGGATGACACGCCTACTGCTCTCTGATTTCTCTGATTGGCTGCCGACGGCCATTTTGGAACGTCTGGCGCCATTCTACCACGCCCGCCATTACGGGAATCTGTATTACCGGCAGACTGTGTACTACTACTAGAGGGCGTCATGAAGAAATCTGTATTACCGATATGTAGAGGTCGCGTAAAAAGAGAACTGTATTAGAGACCCTTCAATTAGAGTCTGCAGCCATCTTATATGTGACGCTAAATTTGAATCTGCCAAATTACTGAATCTGTAAATTTTAAATTTGTCATTTTTGCATCTGTCATTTTTGAATCTGTCATTTTAAATCTGTCAATTTTGCATCTGTCATTTTAAATCTGTAAATTATGCATCTGTCACTTTTGCATCTGTCATTTTAAATCTGTCAATTTTGCATCTGTCATTTATGCATCTGTCAATTTTAAATCTGTCATTTTAAATCTGTCATCTTAAATCTGTCAATTTTGCATGTCATTTTTGCATCTGTCATTTTAAATCTGTCAATTTTGCATCTGTCATTTTAAATCTGTCACTTTTGAATCTGTCATTTTGAATTTGTCATTCTTAAAGTCGCCATTTTGGATTTCCAACCCTTGAATTTTAGCTCTGGGATTGGATCGACCATCTTTTATCCCTTTCTCTAGACGGAAACTCTTTCTCTCCTTCTCATAGGATGACTACTTACCGGCTGCTTTGTAACTTAGGATGTTCGCCGTCGGAAATCTTCGGCTTTTTTCGTGTACTCTCTTGCTGATGACGATCTACCTTTTATATAGTAACCCTTCTCCTTTCATCATCACCCTTAATCATGCTAGTAAATGAAACATCAATGTTTAAATATACATATTATTTATTTTGCTATACATTTCGAGGAGTAAATGGACAATTGTAACATATTATTTGACAAATTATTAATTACACAGTATGAGTTGAGATCATCACGTAACATTTGCAAATGTTCAAATATTTTTGTAACCTATTTCTAAGATAATTTATTTCCGCCATGGTGTTCTTAATACGACGGTGCAAACGTTGTCGTTGACGTTTTCGGCTGCTGCTGCTGTTGATGATATGATTGCAGTCGTGTACGTAGGGCATCGATAAACTTTTGCGGATAATGTTTTATTATTTCTAAAAAAATGAACGAGTTCAATCCACCAGTTGTTGTTGTTGCTGCGTTGTCTATTAAACTGGTAGCTGAGTAGTACCCCCATAACAGTTCGGTCGTGAATAATATGGAGTCTGTTCATCTGGACATCTTCAGGGTGTCTCAGATGACCTTCTGCTACGTTCTCTATGTTTGCGTGGTAGAAACGCGAAAAGTCCAGGTGATGTAACGTTCGAGCCTGATGACTGATCAGCGGTGCTACATGCAATATAGACTGAAACTCGTAATCTTTTAAGGTTATAGTCCGTTGTTTATCATTCTGATGAATCGCCACCCTGTTGCCGAAAAACTTGTTGTGAATAATCTCGATGTATAAATTCTCACATAGATGGACTTTCAAATGTTTATCACGATGTAGTACACTGTTGTAAGCGTCCTTGCAGCAGCAACCATAAAAGAAATTTTTAAACATTGCCTCGACTCGTATATCATACAACTCGAACCAGTCACTTTCCGACAACACTATTTCACCATGCTGGCATACGTTATTCACGCATTCGAGCTTCACTACCACGTCAAATTCCAGGCGGAATAAGTCCTACTTGGATGTGTACATGGTCGTAGTTTTCTTCTTCTTCCCCTGGAGGTCTCGTAACATACAACGGATACTGGACAGCCCCGAGCAGTTGAACACGTACTTCACCTTTAGCTGCTGCTACTGGTGTATCTACAATGGTAAAGTTTCCTGATGCTGCTACAGCGTCATCAGCGTAGTATAGAGGCTGCTGCTGCGACAGATCATGGAACGCTAAAACAATAATACAATAATCGGTTAATATAAGCAGAAACATACAAAAGTTTTAAACATCTTACCTAGTTCTTCATTGTTCGACTCTTGACCGTTCTCGCTGTACTTGGTCGGTACTTGCTGTTGATGTTGATGATGATGAGTGATCTGCAACATCAGGGCCTTCATCTGAACAAGCAGCAAAATAGACACAAATTAGCATACAAACACAAACTTGAAGTTTTATAAACAACTTACCTATTTGCAGGGGAAATAATTCGCTCTCACAGGTCTCGTTGTCATAATAATAATTAGGACTGCTTATACTCGCCATCATCGTAATTGATGCTACTGATGTACACGTGCTGTCTGCTACTAGTACACGCTAACAACTGCCGACTTTATATAGTCACTTATACCTACCTAAATCCAACGCATGCTCAGTAACATGCATACGGTAAACAAGTTGTCGTCGTTGACAGACAAGTTTCATCTTGTTTAATGACACGTCATCACCGTCAGGTGTGTAGGTAATTACCTCATTCTTGCTTCTCTCATACTAGTTATAGCTATCACTTTCATGCCACGGTACAGGGGAGAATAGTAATAATAATACACATATAGAACATTAATCTTTTATTCTATGATAATTTTTCTCAAAAATTATTGAACAACTAAACAATAATTAAATAACTAAACAATTATTATTAAGGTTGAAATCTGTTCTCGGATAACCATGATAGAACATTAATCTTTTATTCTATGACAATCTTTCTCAAAAATTATTGAACAACTAAACAATTATTATTAGGGTTGAAATCTGTTCTCGGATAACCATGAAGGCATACTCGTAACACGTTTGAACTTGACCTTTCTTTCATTGTCAAATTATTGTTGTTTAGCTGGAGCAATTGAATGCCTTGTACGATTTGTTATGATAAATATTCTTTTCAACAATGTCTTGATCTACTACTACTACTACTACTACTACTTAACAGACACAATTGAAAAGAACAAAATCGCGTTTATCAGGTAAGAGATCTATTTCATGAGCATGTTCCCGAGTATCCCCGTGGTGGCTGTGATTTACATTCAATGACTTCCGAGTTTCACGATCTTTTTTTTGATAATTAATTACAATTCCGGTACATAAAGTATAACCCTCGTCAGCTTCACTTATTATTATTATAACTACACTATGCTGACAAAAGATGATTGAACAATTTACAACAACAACAGCTAATTACCTACGTAACAATTATTACATTCTTAAATAATTTCGAATATAGTATAAACAAAGTATAAACCTAGACATCATCACTTATAATAATAATAATAATTACAGCAAGCCGAAGGTCAATTTCTTTCGATTAACATACCCGACTACTACTACTACTACTACTACTACCAACGAACTTTACAATTATATATATACATTAATAATAATAATGGTAATCTTTAAACATAGACTTTCAGACAATGCTGTACTTATTGTGCTACTATACAAATATTTTTTTTATGATATTATTCGCCCTATCTCTTTGACATCCGGCGTATATCCAATATACATTCTTATTTAATGCTTCTTCTGACATCCGTCAAAAATCTACCGATCTTGTGGCATCCTTACAGTGTTGTCTGTTTCGCAGTGTATTTAAGAGTTACAAACACTTAGGGAATAAAAGGTTCAAAACTAAAACTTTGATAGCTTACTAAATATTTCTTTATTAGAATAAAACAAGTATTAAAAAATAACGAAACAATTATTTGTGAACAAAACAATATAAAACAAAACAAAGAAGTATAAAAACGTGTAATACGTACAACGTTAATGTTATTATTGATAATTTTCGTAATAGTATTGTCAATTTATTAGATGCATATGCTCCACTTAAATCATACAATATTAGAAGTAATTTAAAACCATGGTTCAATAATAACATTAAGATGATGAAATAAAGCATATAAATCTTTTAATACTACTCATGATCCTCAACTTTAGATTAATTATTATTAATTAACATGGCATCTTACATTTAGTTGCATTTCTACCAAATCGATTGTAGTACCAGCATACATTATCCTTTGCAGGTTCATTATTAGTTCGGATTCTAAAACGGTGGTTTTTCTTATCGCGATTTCGAGAGTAAGAACGCGAGCGTGGCTCAAAATTGGATAATCTTGATTCAAGTGACGCGATTTGCTTCGAAAGTTCATCAATTCTTTGGCTCATATTATTTTGAGGGTTAATTGAATTTATGGAGCAAGGAATTGTCGGTGATGCAACTTCCAAAATTTTATCCGCAAGTTCTGCCAACTTATCTAGAGACATTTGTGCTTGGGTCTGTAAGATAGCTTGCACCAGTGCTGGTAAACGTTGTAGCCATAATGTACGTAGAAGATTGTCTTGCATTGTAGTTGATCCAGCAAGTGATCGAAGGTGTCGAAGAAATTTTGACGGCTTTCTGTCACCCAGTTCTTCGGACAGAATTATAGCGTTTTCAATTGGAGCCAGAATTGCTCAATTGCAGATTGCTCTGCGGTTGCTCGCAAAACGAGTATGACGTCATTGATCTTAGATTGATCGAAGAGTGATTCACGATACACAACCGAATATAATCATTTCGATCGCCGTATGTTTGTGTGACCATCATTATATAAATCACGACCTCCTCGATTCGCGATTCGCGACGACGACGTTTGACGTCTTTATGTGGCCTGTTCATTTGCCAGTTTTCGGCGTTCTCCGCTTGGCGCCACGTCCCGCTGGAATGGACGCGTTCAACCGTTCGATTTTATCCGACGCGTTCACACATCCAAATGTACACTTAGCAAAATGCTTGGAATGTTTATAATCTGTGATAATATTTTAAAATAAAATCCGGACTCGTTTGAAGGTTATTGTTAAATATTTGACTTTTCTAAACTTTATTCAGTAATTATTCGATATAGCGCTACGGGTTTTCGTTCGAAAAACGTCATAAAAACAGTTAAAGATTATAAAATATTTTTATCAGATGACACAAACACCATTTTTAAGCCATTTTCACGTAAATACAGCAAACTTTTTTACTAACTGTAACCTAACATCATAACATTCTAAGCTCAAAATAGCCATTTTAACCTTGTTTTTCTTATTAATTACCGGCGACCAGCGCGATGTTTTTTCGGATTATTGTTCTCTAAGTTATCCTCTACAATTCAATATAATTGGTTTCCCTGGGTTCAGATGGGTCCGTATATCGAATAAGTAATCTTTATTCTACTTTATAACGAATTTAGTGCGTTAGCTTTTGTTTGCTAAGTTTTTGATTTAAAAATAGTAATTTTACTGACAATCCAACTCGAAAATTTTTAACCAATCAAATTACAGAACTTTTCAAATTGGGACCAATGAAATTAGTTTTATAGTGAAAAAACCACTAGTGGTTTTTTCACTAAGAAAAAACCACTTGTCAAAATGAAATGTCAAATTTAATTAAATTAATATTAACTACACACGCTAAATAAAAATTTGCTCGGTGGATTGTCAAGCCGAATACAACTCGTGGTCTAATTTTTTCTTGCAAAATTTATCGTTTAAGACATTCGTAGCTTTTGCTTACACTTACACTCGTCTCCTGCGTCGACTCGTGTAATTTTCGTTGCAAAGCTACTCATATCTGAAACGACAAATTTTGTCGGAAAAAATCAGACCACTTGTGATATTATATTTGAAAAAAATGCCAATTCACAACAAGAAGTGCTATGTGTTACTTACAGAAATTACAAAAATGCAACGAGTTTCTTCGCATTTTCTTCCAGTATTAGCTTACGAAATAGGTGGATTGAAAATTTACATCTTCATTCTGGTAGGATTAAAACATATACTTTAGTAATATGTTCATTTATTTTACTTTATACATTTTCTAAATTACATCGTATTTAGTGCATTGTACAGTAGAAAGGGACAGTCCGGACAGTATAGTTAACGTAGAATTTTAATTTATTTCAGATACGAAAATACCCGAAAGTACTGTTATCTGTAAATTACACTTTAAAAGCAGTTGCTATAAAGACGGATCTTCTGGCTGAAAGTTATTAAAATGTAATGTGGTGCCCTACAGTACATATAGTAATTTCTGAAATATATTTTAAAAAAATCTTGTATCATAACACATTTTAGACATGTTTTTCAAACACTCCTCATGATGTACAGTATGTATTGACCAATTCCGTGAGCAATTGCTCCTCAAGTCGCTCTTAGGATTAATCAATCAACAAGATGGTGGAGATTTGAAATGCCCTAGTAAAAATTTCATATTAATAAACCAAATAACAGAACTGGTTTTAAATAGATTTCAATATTTATCTCAAGAATGCAATCATTGCAGTATTTTAGCTGATCTTGTCTTCAGAATTCTTTATCTTAGAATTCTTCTTTATCTATTCTCAAGATTTACAACAAGGACCTTTGAAGAATAATTTTAAATATACTTCTAAAATCAATATTAGCTAACCTTGCCAAAAAAGCACCAACAACGTATCTGGAACGCGATTGTACATTAAACTTCTTTCTAAAAAAGTACTCAAACATTGACAAATAAATACTTTTCATAAAAAAATGCTTTTTCTTAGAATCACCACTGCCGATGGCATAAATTGTAATTTATTTGAAGTATGTTAACTGCCAAAAGTGTAAAAATTTAAGCTAATTTTCGAACCATTTCAAATTACCGGCGCGGTTCTGATCTCCAATCCCTCGGTAGCTAGCGCCATGCGGAGAACATGTGCATAATGATATTTTTAAAATTTGAACTGGCCGTATTAAGACGTCAAACGTTGAATCGAGGAGGTCGTGATATAAATTATTATAACTAATAATAATAAGACACCTGGCAATGCTAACTGTTTTAAAACATAGTCAGGAATCTATTTATTAAGCGTGAGTCGCAAAAATGAGCAAAAACGAGTAATAAAATTATGTATTGCCTATTATTATAGCACACCTACCGATTCATCAGAAAATGAATTTATCGTTTCCAGGAAATTACTAACTTTGCTTAAGATTGTTTCTCATTTAAATATTCAATAATAGCTTCAATTTTACCTATAGCTTCACCTTATCCTTAGACGAATCTGACGATAAAAATTTCTAATAAAGCCAAACGACACTTTTCATCATCCATACTAATACTTTGAATGCGTTTTTCCAGTTGAAGTAACGCAGATACGAATGAATTAGAGGTTAAGTTTTTGTTTTGATCTGAATTGATCTGTCTCGTGGGGTAGATCAATGAAGAGCACTCTCGGTGTGCTTTTACACAGAGCGATTGCCGCAATCGAACACGCAAATCTCGATGACCGGAATGTCAGATGAACCAATCGAATACGGAATTTGCTCTCAGAGCAATCTAAGAGCACTCTGGAGCAGTCAATTGAATTGAACTCTATTAGTTGTTTTATTCGTTGCTCTTCTGACATGGATAAACGTTGTATGAGCTCAGTTTTTAGATATGTGTATTGTTTATCACTAGGAGGACTTGTAATAATATCTTCAATTTCAGTGGCGTACCGACTATCTAACTTAGATACGATATGGCCATATTTTGTTTTTTCAGTAACAATATTAGCAATGCTAAACTGAGCTTCTGCTTGTGCAAACCATAAAGATGGTTTATCTGGCCAAAATGGGGGCAATTTTATGCTTACCCTGCAAACAGCTTGTGTTGAATCGGATTCATCGTTCGAGGAATTACGTGCTAATATTTGTTGTTGCCGAATTTCTTCAATCTGAGCCATTAAAGTCTGATTTCGCTGTTGCAGTTCGGCTAACTGTTCTATAACGTTCTTGTTCTCTACCATAACGCTTGTCGAAGGTCACCAATTATGGGTTGGATTGTTAAATGATTATAAACACCACTAATAATATATGAACTAGTTTTATTGACAAGAAACTACACCAACTATTATTGACAGATTAAGTTATTATCTTATATTCTTTTATTCTGCTAGCTTGATAAATATATTCCAATTTCATTGTGTGCCTGCATACGCCACAAGTTTTTTGTAACTAACTACCGAACTTCAACCTATGGGTTCCTCATTTACTCACGTCGTTCCGCATGCAAACTCGAAGTGAACTTTCACAGCAGACGCTGACTGTTTTGGGGCATGATTTCTTTGCGCGTCTCATAACAATAGATGAATTCTGAGTCTACCTGTACGGCCTACAGACCAAAGAAACGAGTAAGGAGTGGAATTTCTCCTCCCAAAACGGCTAAGGTGCAAAAAAGTGCAGCGAAAGTCATGCTTTTGTTTTTTTGGGATTTTCGTGGTATAATCTTAACTGATTACCTTCCGAAGGGGCAGACCATTACCAGCGTTACTGTAATCTTCTACGAAACTTACGAGATGCAGTGAAAGGAAAACGCCCTCGAATGTTCGGAAAAGGCATCCGTCTTTTGGCCGACAACGCACCCGCTCATTCCGCTCAAGCAGCCGTTGTGGAAGCCGAGAGATGTGGCATCCCCCTATCCGCCTGATCTGGCATCCTGCGATTTCTTTCTCTTGCTCGAAATAAAGAAACCACTGCGGGGTCGGCGATTCGATGACGTTGATGATGTCATTATGGAAGTGGAGCAGTGGCTCTCCAAGCGATCGCAGGACTTTTACAATGTTGGGTTGTGGATGGTCAAGAAAGATTGGCAGAAACTCATTTTACATGGTGACTACGTGGAGAAGATTTAATTTCAGTGTACTATACTTAGCTTTCGTTGTAAATCTGTTCTTGATAATAATTACAAAATATTACGATATCTCCTCGCATAATAGCTTTCTCCTTTTCTTTTTCATTTTATTTTTGGTAAATATCATATTAATATATTTCTTGCACTATCCCAAATCGCACAGCTATTTTCACTACATTAATTTAAAATCTTTAAACTGTTGTCATGTTGTTATCACCAGAGCAGGTTACTGATCATAATTGCAGTTAATTCTGTTGTCTGCCAGCTAACTAGTCGTTAGGTCAGGGTTCATACAAGATGTCTTTTCAAAGACTCACTACATAGTAAAAGATTTTGCGTGTTTGTGTTAATTTTGTAGTATTTCTGAGTTTGCGAATATCTCTAAAATATTTAAGAGTTAAGTGTTCGAGTGCCAATTCAACAGTAAAGCGTTGGCGGGCAAATTTGTAGGGTTAAATTAACTTGGCAGTATGAATTTAACACAAATCCGATTTAAATTCTTCTCTCTCCATTAATATTTCATTTAATATTGCTGATACGATGCTCCTACGGCAAGTCTAACATATTTCTAACAAGTAATGGTTACACACTGGGAAATATTTATTTAAATTTAAACGACTCTGTAATAAATCAAATATTTGATAATGTGCAGTAAAGATTGCTTATTTATATGTGTATCATTCATAACTGCACCTAATTAAAAAGTATTAACGATATCACACCGTCAATTATTATGTACAAAATTCACCAGTTATACAAAAAAATTGATACTATTAAATCAATTAGCGTGCAACGTCCACAAGAATTGCCCGGCTTCTAATTCGCATACATGGTTAATTTGATGGATTCCTGCAATAAGATTTAAATGGGTGGACCTGGCTATTTAACTTAAAAAAGCAAATAATAAAAATGTACAGATTATTCTCCAGCAAGAATAGATCCTAACATTTTTTTATCACATAACGCAAATGCAATGCAACAAATTCTCTTTCATTATGAAATGCATTACATTCGCAGAGGAGGTGCAACTGCTTGTAAGAACTTATTACTCAACGTAGTGTAATTTAATTTTCTCGTAAATAAGGCATTCTGAGAAATGCAGGTACAAATTAACATGAAATTAAAGGTAACTAAGTTGGAGGAATGCATGTGAACTGTGATAATTGCTTAGTTTCTTTGTTACCTCAACGTATACAGTGCTATTTATTTACGATGCAATATATGTAAGTAAATCGTATAAAATAGAGTGCTGTATAACTGGTGGCTTATGTGTGCATTTTACTTGATTATTTTCAAATGTAACATAGAGAATGTTGCACATACTACATTTTATTTTAATAGCACTGTATATAATATAATCGAAGGTATTCAGCGAAGCAGTGGCGTAAAAACCATATCTGCAACCCCTGCAATGCGGGGAAATAAGTAAAGCACAATCCCCCAAACAGTCAAAATTGTTTTTTGTTTAAAATGTTGAATGATTATTTTTTAGGATTTTACATTAACACGATGACTGGTAAATAATTTTAATTTTATTAAACCATAGTACAAACTTAAACAACATTTTGAATGAAAATTCATATAAAAAAATTTATCGTCTCTGCTGGAAATAAATTTTTCTATATATGAATTTGCATTCAAACTATAATTTAATGTAAATCATTAATCAACTTAATAAAAATTAACTTCATCTAAAATTCATAATACAAACTTCTTAAAGAATTACAGCTTTCATAAACCGAAGCGGAAAAGAATAATCCCTATTTTAGACAGCAATAATAATAATAATAATGATATAAACGCCAGCCTCGGTGGATTAGTGGTTTGTGTGTTTGCTTCATAAAGGGTCGCTGGTCAAATCCCGACCCAGCTGGTAAGATTTCATAGCGGAGAAAAATTTAAAAATATGCCTTCTTCTCGGATAGGAAATAAAACTGTAGGTACCTTGTCAACGCGATTTTTCGGCACGATAAAAACCTCTACGGGGGTGGTATTCCCCCAGATTCGAATAAAATTCTAGTAGGGTCGACCAAATTATCATAGTAATCGGCGCCACAATGCACGAAGAATGTTTTGATTCCCGCCCAAAATAGATAAATAATAATAACGACTACTACCCATAACCTGGCCCCAGAAACTATGAAGCTTGTGGGGGAAGGAGCGGCGACTATTATTATGCAGGACTATCTTGCGGCTGCGATCGACTTACAGATGTTATAGTACAATTCCTACATTTTTGTTACGGCTAAGGAAATTTGCAGAAAATCTCAACCAGGTTTGTGGTACAGGGAGTCGACTATGGATCGCTTGGGTGACATACTAGCACGCTAACCGCTACGCTACCAAGGCTAATTTAAATTTAAGGAATATTGACTTCATTGGAAGGTTTTTCAAAATGCACTAAAATTAAACAATAATTCGACGAGCTAGATATTCCATATTCAACAATGGTTCATTATATTCATTATAAAACGTAAATGGTCCATTGTTTACCACAATTTGCTAGATATCGTTGTTGTAAAAGATCCTTAATTGATTCATTAATGCTTAAACTTAGCTGCTGGTTATGTAATCATTAGGGAAATAAAATTTTCTATATAGTTTTTGCTGTACACCAATAGTTTTTGGGAAAAATGGAAAGAAGTAAAGTCTTGCATACGTAGGAATAGATATTTTTAGATTCAAGAATGTTAGACATATTGTTTCTGTATGTTTATGGTAGGTCATAGTAAAGTCCTTAAGCTTAATGAACTTAACTTTAGTTTGTTTTTATTAAATAGCCTTGACAGCAATGCTAGTGTCAGCTATTCTCATTCTTTATCGGATTACGTATACAACCGATGTACTTTACAATAAACAAAACATAAGTGGTGACATCCCTTCCAATATCAGGTTTCAACGTAAATGCGTTCACTTCAGCTACCTTAAGGTACAGTTATGGTATTGTTTTGCGTGTATTTCATTCTGGTGTTTCCACTGTTTATTGTACGCCTTTTATATTTGGGGTCTTCTTTTGCGTTCCTTATACAATTACTTGCCTAAACCTCTTTTGTTAATTTTAAATTGTTTAATAACAAAAACTATTGCTATTTCCGTCTCATTCTTTATTCGCCTGATTTCTTCTGTAGTTTTTTTCTTGGTGCCATTTGTAATAAACAAAAATAGGGAAAAATCAACTCCACGGAGTAACCGTTACTCCCGTGGACTCGTAAGTTCATGCTACTGACATCCATGCAGCTGACATTTTAGCAACGTAGATGCCATAACCATAACCAGAAAAACAGCTAAGGCGATTAATTACCTTTCTAACTACATTACCACCGTAATAGCCTAATCTTATCGTGGAATAAAAAAAGGAAGGACTTCCACATACCTTTTAAAAAATAACCACATTGCTGACACTCTAGCTTGACCACACACGAAAAATTACTTTTCAACCTGTGACGCACAACTACCGAGAAATGATAGAAGATGACTTACTGTTTAAACTAAAATTACACACAACCACCTTTTATTTAGGGTGTAAAACAGTATTACACAGTACAATGAACTGTGCGAAAAGTTGACATATATTTCGTCCATAGAGCTGACAAGAAAGTTTTGACATATAAGATTATCTTACTTAAAAATATATGTGTAATTAGTTTTTTAAGAAAACTATTGTTCTCGGACCAATTAATTGACACTGTTGTTGGCAAAATAGATGAAAATAAAAACTTCAACGGGGATTTTAATAGAAAAACGTATTTAGTATAAAAATTTGGTATTTATGTATTCCATGGGGTTATGACATTTTCAGATTTTTTTGTTCTGGTTGTTAGTATTAGTTTTTCATTTTCCAATTTATGATTTTCATTCTTAAGATTAATACAATTAACGTTGCGTCATTATTTTGTTTCTAAATTCATACATCTAGAAATGGGAAGGCATTACGTGTCTCCAATTTCTTATTTGAGAATCATCCAGCTACAGGAAAATTAACAGCAGTGTTACATGTAACAGACCTATTTTTATTACTCTACTGAACACACTAAATAGAAAAATACTTACTGAAAACCAATAACAATACTTACTATACTATAATGTACCGACTTAAACTCTCTTTTTGGTGACAAATTAACTCTCAGGTGTTGGTACTGGTCTCTATAGCTTTTAGATTGTAAAGAAAAATAAAGTTTGTAGAAAAAGGATTATGGGTGCCATTTGATTGCAAGTCATTAATACATTTACAAAATCCGCAAACAAAAAAGGATTCTGATTATTTTGATTGAATTTAATAACTAATTGTAATTAGTTAAATTAACTTTAGGTAGATTAATGTATTTCAATAACTTTTACAAGTGAAAGGTCCAACATCATCTCACAAAGTTTAGTTTAAATTGATTTATTCAAACTTTAAGAAATATTGTTTAGCAAACAATGAAACCATAATTTATGATTTATTATGATAAGAGGGATCCCTCTGTATATATTAAGAGTAATTGTTCATACTAGCAGTTTGAATATAATGGATAAATATAACAACCTTAAAAACTAAAAACAACTTACTTAGGTAATAAAGTTTATTAGATAATCCTAAATAGATGTTAATATCTATTTAATCACTCAAGATCTCACTTCACTATAATGCCTTTTGAATTCACATCAAATCACAATAAACTGTAGACACCAACCTATAAAATTCTTACAGAATGAAGAATTATGAACACTGGTAACAATGCTCAGGTTAATGCCTGGATTTTCAAACTGAAGCTTGCGGAAATAATGTCGTTAATAAATTGATTATTAACTTTCATTAATAAAAACCTTTGAACTCATGATCCCACAAAAACAGTACTTATTATTGCCAAACAGTAGAATTGTATCAACGCAACAGTATTAAAATTTACTGCGAAATTCAACTGACGGCACACTGTAATGGTTATTGGATCGATAATACGAAATGCTACCCTTAAACTTTCAATTTCATAATTGAGTTCTATTTGTATATTGTCACAACTAATTGCACGCTGTATTAATTGTTTAAATTATTATAAAACTGTACTATAAAGTCTTTAGATTAATTGTTAAATCTAATACTCCTAGAACCAAACTGTATTATAAAACCTTTAGCTTATATTTTTATTACGGTAAACGAGACGAAAAAGGACATCAAAACAAACTCAAATCTCCACTGGTTGCATTTGACGGATTATCAACGGTCTTTGTCTATGCGCCCAACTCGGCGAACTGATTTATACCCTCGCGTGCGTTCTGCTCGGTTAATTATTTCAGACTTCTCCGCAGCACTCTATCAGACCCGCTCTCTACTCGACTGTATTAGACTGACTGAAATTTTGATTGAAAACTAACTTTGCGTTAATATTTTTAAGAAATGGAAAAATAACCACCCTATCGAAAACTAGACTGACACGTATTGCGCCAATTGAAAAATTGTTCTAGAACCTTCCAGGGGCATTTACAGGGCCAAAAACTTGCTTTGTAGCAATGAAAACAGATATTTTTACAGGATATTGCAGACTGTTTTTGTATGTATATCTTCGAAGAATCTTGAAATAAATAAAGATTATTGAAAGTTTCACAGTTTTATTAAAATACAACCTGACAATATTGTTTCGACAGCTATGCTGTCATTATTAAAGATAATATAATTAGTTTATAATTATATTACCTTTGATAATGACAGCATAGCTGTCGAAACAATATTGTCAGGTTGTATTTTAATAAAACTGCGAAACTTTTAATAATCTTTATTTATTTCATGATTATGGAGTTCCACAAAATAAGGCTGGAAACAATAAATAAACATCGAAGAATCTATTCATCAAAAATGAAAATGAAAAAGGCACGTACCGAATACATAAATATGAATTAAGTGTGTTTTTAGAAGTATCATTTTGTTAAGAAGTCAATTTTATCTCGTATTTTTCTTACAAAAACAAATTTCATATGCGTGAGAACGTTTTAGGATGACCTATCACATTAACAAAAATATCATTTGATTTAAAATAAAATTAGTAATTTTAAACCAACGAAAATATACTTAAATGTACGGAGCTGTCCTAAGATTATTTACAATTAATGCATTTAAAATTGCAGTAAAATTGAATCTGGGATTTTAACACGTTACAGACATTAGTAAGGTATCAGCAAAATTCTATCAAAAGAAAACTTCAAGAGTCCTTACTCTAGTTGTGCTCTGATCATCTGAGTCGTCGTTATTTTTTGTAATTAAATATTTAATATGAAAAATTGTAGTTAGAAGCAATTGGAAGTCTATAATTTGGTTGTGTTTCTGTACTTATAATTTTATATTTCATCTGTGACGACTTTTTGTGTAGCTACCGTTCGTTTTTATATTAAAGCTTTAATATACAGAAAACTTTATTCTTTAGAAGATCCTGTTGTATCGACTATTCACCATATTTATATTTAATTCATCTTGTACTGCAAAATTTGATAAAAACATTAAGTACAATGTTACATATTAATATAATACATATTAATATTAAAGCTTTAATATACAGAAAACTTTATTCTTTAGAAGATCCTGTTGTATCGACTATTCACCATATTTATATTTAATTCATCTTGTACTGCAAAATTTGATAAAAACATTAAGTACAATGTTACATATTAATATAATACATATTAATTAATACATATAATAAGATCTTGGCTCAATTCCATGCAACATACAAAATGCACCTTTCAAGCTAAATAATTCCACGAAAATAAGTAATTTTGTTCTCAATACCTTCACTTAAATGTAAGCTTCTTTGGAAGATTTTTATTCATAAATAAAGTTGCAAACTTTTCATTTTGGTTCCTCTGTTTTAACTTTGAAAGGCCGAACAAAATTAGAGGACATTCTATAAACTTTTTAATTTCCGTATCTACAGTTTGTAAACAGCAAAGTAAAATAATTACAATTAATTAAAATAATATGCAAGGCTAATCTCTAATAAAAAACTTTGAAAAGGACATCTAAAAAGGTTTCTTAAAAACCCAGAATATATCCGCTTCAACTCTCTTTTACAATTTAAAAATAAATGAATGAAGTTGTCAAAATTCAACCCACATTCATTCTTGCGCTCGCTTTCAATAAACTGAACTAATTTTAAGCTTTCCTTAGAAATATTTAAAAGACTTAACATTTTCTTTTAAAAGATGTTTGATATTGTAATTTTGAATGAATGTTGATAATTAAAAAAATAATAGGTTGTTTAATAATAAGATATTTACTAATAAAAGCAATTTATGATTTTCTGCTGCTGTATTTAAACCAATCGGTAAACTCGACTAAACAAATTATTCTGTGGAGGCTATTGCCAGCACCTGTGCTATCCAATTCTCTTACCCCTTAAACACAATTACTGAAAGTTCTTGAATTGATATTAATTTGTGCTTTGTAGTATGGGGGTGCACGTTTATTCACTAGAGCCAAGGTAAATAAATAGAAAGTAAGCAGTGCTCTGCAAATTCTCGTGTCACAGCATATTTTTGAAAGTGGAATAGGGGAGAGTCTGGAACAGTGGCCATGCAGGAACAGTGGCCACCTTCCCGTCATTTTCTTATTTATAAAGATTAGGTGCTGTCATCTAGCACAGAATGTACCAATAGGACACTGAGTATATGAACAAAGGTTTTCCATTTAAAACTCAAGATTTTTATTTTAAAACAAACTCAACCTGACATTGTGTACTTGAAGTAAAATACAACAGGAAAGTGAAATAATTGTTAGTGGCTAAATAAATAAACGACGAAAGGAACTAGCGTTGACCACTTATACTACATGTAAATATTTATTGGTATAATAATATTTTGATTGTGTTGGGTAGTTTTTGTTTTCTCCTACTTTTTTAAAAATCATGTAGTTGATGGTACAGTGGCCATGTTAAATGTAGGTACAGTGGCCACTTCTTTGTTATATAGGTCACTGTACTATTATTTAGTACAATATTTTATTTATTTCAGATATTATTTCCTAGATGTTCCTGATGATTTGTACATTATTTATCTCAACCTGTAAAAATGTCGCACTACTAGAACAGCAAATCTGTTTTCCATTAATTTATCTATGTATAATGTTTGTTAGCTTTTGACTGGTTTTTAAATTTAAGTTGCCTTTTTTTAATACAAATCATTTTTTACAAAATAAATCATTATTTTGTAAATGTCTATGTACTTGTTTTTTCTATTCCCATCTCCTACACAGTAGTGGTCACAGTACCATACTCTAATGGCCACTGTACCATCACTGTAGGTACAGTGGCCACTTTTAGCTTAAATTCTTCCAACTCCAAAATCTTTGTTATAATTTTATTTTTTCAGTTCTATAATGTAATGGTGTAGAAGTAAAAACAGTGTTTGTTATCTAATGGTAACAGATTCTATAAAAAAGGTTTGATTTTGGTTGTTATTGATGTTATTATGAAAAGGTGGCCACTGTTCCAGACTCTCCCCTACCTACCGTAACCCGCTAGACCCGGTCTGTAAAATCTTACTTACAAATACTTGGCTGGCAACTAATAGCATAATTCGATGGAAAATCGATATATTTAAAACACAAGGCTTATTTTTGTTCTAGTTCGTTTGAGAGTTACGATGGGCCAATTTACGTCATTCTTTTTTTTATATTGAAGCATTCACCGTGTAGATCAATCAACACCATTTCGTTTTTACCATTTTTTAGTGTTAATTTATTTAAATAACTATAATATGTTTAATTTGAGACGCACGTATTGGACATTCACTTTGGGTAAATTTGCGCAATTCTTTTTTTATATTGATGCTTTCGCTTTGTATATTAGTCGACACTACTTAATATCTGTATTTCATTAAGTCTTGTATTTTTATATAAATAAATTTAAAACATTTATTTTGATGCGCAAGACCACCCAGTTTATTGCGCTATTTTGTTTTTGTATTTCATATAAATATATGGTAGCAAAAGGCACCAACAAATAAAATAGTTATTAGGCCATTATTGTAAGAAAGTTTAAAGCTTTGCAAGTGGTATCCTTTTGTTATATTACAGGACTTACAACTGGTCCCGTGGAACCCCAAAATACTTCCACGAACACACTTTGGGAATCAACTTTTTTTTTTAATTTGCCATTTCAATAAGTTTCCGGAAATACTTCCATGGAAAGTTATCAAAAAATCAATTTCCGAAAATTTTCCAACACTATTTTTACTCGTATATCGTTTTTGAAATATGTACTCATAGACGTTTTCAAGAATTTTTTAAACAAGATCGATTTTTGATTTTATGCTTATCATTTCGTAAGGTAGAATTTCCGTATGTATGTATGTAGAATAAACCGGTGGGGAGGGGTAAGCCAGAGAGGAGATATGTCAGAAGAGAGGAGGGTAAGCTTTTCTGGTTATGTTTGGGAATTTTCAACTGGTTATGTTTGGTTCCGTTTATTTAAATAATCACTCACGAAAATCCCAAGGATTGTAATCACACATCGAATATTGTATATAGAGAAATCCTTCAATCCTTTTGACCGTCATGTCTTAAGGTTTCCCTAGTAACTTTTAATGATAACATATTATAAGAATATTAGTAACAAGTACTTCACTGTAATATTTTTATAGGTAGCGCGTGCAATGGCCGCGTAATATGAATCTTATATTTTTATAATTAATTACAGTAAAACCGCCTATAGCCTATGTTGTTATTAAATCTTCTCAACAAAACTGTTTTTTGCAAACAGGAATTTGTGCTAGTTTTTTATGTTAGTTTGTAAGAATTGCATTTTGTCATTTCTAAAATAAGTTTACAATTTTTGAAGTGTTAAAACATTGATATTCTCTTCTCTTTCATAAGATGATTTGCAATTTATAACGCAATATTTTTAACCAATCATATTCAATCTCATGTATCATTCAAAAAATCAATACCAACTGATTACGTTAAGCTGCAGGGCTTGTGCGTATAGTGACCACTCATCTTGATTGAAGGGCCTACTTAAAATAAATGTGATTGCGCTAATTTATGTTATTTCCCTACAATGCTTAAGTAAGTATGTGAATAGCAGCATTTCTTACTTTTAACTTACAACGCGTAAAGAGTTCCTATTCGTTAATTTTAAGTTATGATAGAAGCCATCAAAAGGCACAAAAAAGTTTTATACAACTTTGTTCTAGGACGTACCACTTTTTCAGAAAAAAATAATAGAGTTGGAAACTTTAGCATCATTTTGTGGCATTAATAATATTAATTTAATTATGAGACTTTTGAGATACATTTCATCTAGCACAACAAAAAATCTTAACATTTTTCCGTATGATCAATGGTTTAAGCATAAAATCGGATTCTTTTTACAGTTAAAAATTTTTATTTTTCTTAATTAAGAAACGTTGCAGCCTGCAACGTCTTTTATAGTTACACGACTTCTACTTATGTCGTATAATGCTGAGGATTGTAGTTTGTTGAACTTGAAATAATTTGTCCATAAAGCACGAAACTTGTATGCTGTTATTACTAAAAATGCGACTGTTAATCTTGAATGCATTCGTAACTAAAACACATGTCCTTTTCGCCCATGTTGCAGTTTGATTATCTGAAGACAAATTCAATGTCTAATAACAGTTTTAAAATAAAAACATCTTATTTTTAAAGAGATATTATTTATAAGAAAATAACATTACGAATTCCTGAGTATTGTTTACTCAACAAATCGCAACTAACAGAACTAAAGGGTTACTTCTCTTGAAATCTTGGACAAGTATAATGAAGTAAGGAATAACTTCGCAAGACGTTTGGAAGCTGGTTTGCGGTATAATGGAGGAGATTTAGAACATTTTTTATAACTTTTATAATTTTTATGTAAGTTAATTTTAATTTTTATAAAAACTCTTAAAATTAGATAAATTAATATTAAGTTAAAGGACGATTGATTAAATAAAGGCAATTTCTACTACCGGGTGATTTTTTAAATTTCTGATCTAGTAAGTCGTGATTTTTACGCCGTATCGAAGGTCACCGAAACGTAGGGCGTAGCGTTGATCACACTGCTATTCCAAATGTCATTTATGTGACAAATTGACTACTTACTTTTACATTTATTAAACAAATTGATAAATATTTAAACAGTGATCATTTGCGAAACATGCTTTTACCAAAGTGTGCATTTTATTGCGAGTTTAAGTGCAATTTCGATGTGATTATTGACTTGAGAAGTTTAGGTTATGGTTACAACTCGCTTCAATTTTTATTCCTTGGATTTAAGAAATAGCAAGATTTATTCACAATTATAACAATTTACATTGTTAACACAATATTTATTCAAAATTTACAACTGTTGGAAATGTTGACCTTCAGCATCTATACACAAATTAACTCGGCGCTTCATATTCTCGAACACTCTAATAAGCACTTCTGGTGAAATCCTTGCACATTCTTGTCTGATTCTTTGTTTCAAGTCATCAATTGTGTGTACTGGTTCTTTGACCATTAACTTGATGACCATTACGAAAGTAAGCTTCGATCATAAATGTTTTTTGTTCCTGTGTGAACACCATTTTGTTGTGATGAAAAACACTCCAAAATAACGTTGAAAACTAAGCGTTCAATCACAAACGAAAGGTTAGTCTTGAAAAAGACTGATTTTTGATAATAACCGAGATAATAACTGGCGAAACGGAATTCAAAACACGAGGAAACAGTGAAGCACAAAAGACGGCAAAAGCGAGAACAACACTGGAGTAGGTTATGTTTATGTCAACATTTTTGAAATCTGACAGTTGTGACAAATCGAACGATTCAAACTACGCCCTACGTTTTCCGCATCTTTTGTTTTAAAATTATGTCATGGCTTTCTAGATCAGAAATTTAAAAAATCACCCGGTATTAATCAATTTTATTTAAAACAAATTACACCATCGAAAACGCTCTTGATAATACAATTAATTAGTTTGATTATAATTGCAGTTTATGGTAACAAAAATCCTTAAGGTAATATGTCATCGTTTATAAAGACTTGACCTAGACTAATATTGCTGTTTTTAATTGGATGTTGTGAACTACAAAATCATAAAAGATGATCGGTTTGTTTAGACTAAACTATTTGAATTCAGAAACTAGGTCAAGGGCTTCCGCTGTAAATTGCGATTTTTTTTATGCAAGATATAGCAATATATTTTTTTAAATTACTCGAAAGCTAATTAATATAGAAAATAATATTAAGAAGTTTTTGTTTCTTTTTAGTCTTCTTTCTTTAAGAGGTGATTTGAAATTAACGTAAGTCGTGACTGCTGACTTTTAGAAAATAAAACGTTTGAATTGTTTTAATATCAAAGATGATACTTACATATACGTATAATGTACGTATGTATAATTCATTATTCTCCATTACCTTTACCTCATCTACTAGGTTGTTGGAGTCTAGGTTGCTAAGTACAGAGACACTTATGAGCGTGCAACGAACGTAGTGAAGTACATGTCCCTCCAGCTGAGAAAAGGACTTTTAAAACTCGACCACGAAGAGCCTGAAAAAAGATGACTCGTCGCCTTTTATTGGGCGACAAAAGCGACGAAAAATTGACAAATGAGATTTTAACAAAATAAGTCTCATGCAAAAAGTTAAATGTACCGTATCTTTTCTCTGGATAAATAAAAAGAACAAGAATGTTCAGATGTGGCGCAACAATGCTTATAAGAAATTTAGAATTACACAAACAGATGAATATTAGGAAGAGTACTACGATGGACGAAAAGAAGCTGTACTATGTGTACTCTAAATGTGGAGAACGATCAAAGCTCCATTAGATCAGAAAAACAAAGACTTCAAAGTTAATACAACATAGTTTAATGTCCTGTGGAAAGTTTTCATAACTAGCACAGTGATAGCACTACGGACATTTCAGAGCATAAAAACTAAATTGCTTCCGGTGTTATCAAATCAAGTTCAGTCACATAAAAAGACTATAACTAATTCCAAAAAGTTAAATTTTAGTGAATTAAACAAAATTGTACATTCTCTAAAACATGCAACCTTTTTGTGGAAAATCTTTAAAAGAATATCTGTAAACTTGGTACAGTGAACTAGAATGTTAATAGATACTATATTATAACCATATTTTAACGACTGCACTTCACTTCTTCTCGCTTGTCACTAGAAATGCTACATGACCAAGAGTTTTATAGACATTCTCCGTGTTAATTTTTTCTGACTGTAACCAACTAACTTCAGAATCTTTATTGAGGAGAGCAAACGTCAAGCTTCCTTATTGTTTCAGTTAGTTTTTAGTACAGATCAATCAGAAGACTCGATCAAGCTTCTTTTTTGGCAGGTGTAGTATCTGACCTGAAGTCGAATGACTTTTGGATGAAATAATATCAGAAGGAAAACTGGTATAACCTGCGCGCAGCCAGACAAGTACCAGATAATCTGATTGTGTAGCCTTAAATTAACATGATTAGACATATTTAATTGTAATTAATCAGAAACTTGATAGACAGCTACATTTATAAGTTATGAATGTTTTAAATAACAAATGTCAAATCACAACCTATGTCATAAACAACAAATCGTTCATCGATTGTCGATTTTTAGTTAATAGCAAGGCACATAATTAAGGTACATAAAACAGTTAGAAATGCCGTAAAATAACTAATGAAGAAGGCCATCCGAGGTTGTCCGCGAATAAAATCTAAGTGGGAGGTACAACATTAGTTAGTATTGGAAATATAAACAACTATATAGAACTGCCTATTATGCAATAAACGTGCAAGGATTATCCTCCCTTGATACAGAAATTTACAAGCATTTCTCACTTTCTTATAATTATTTACATTGGTTAAAACAGTTACGTCCACGCCTTTCGCGTGCTTTCTGCTATCGGTTGGAAATTACGAGGCTAGATTCGCGACCGAACAACGATCGTTAGTGTAGTAAGATGTTTGTGCGATAAGACTCTTCTTTCATAAATATTTTTATTATTTTCTAAGACGAAAAAGCTTTATAATCTATTTTATATGAAAGTTAACAGCTAAAGAGCTATTATTCTATATGATGAATGAAACAAATATATTCCACTCTACCTCTTTAATAGCAGAGGTCGTAATTATTCTTTTTCTATCCTACAGCAAAACAGCCAATACTCATTGGTATTTTTTTGTCGTACAATGAATACTACAAAAAGTAAATTTAATTTTTTGTTAGAGCAATACTTTTGAGAATAGAAGAAAAAATTGATCCTAAACATAATTTTTTGATCTATATGCAAATAGGAATTGCTGTCACGTTTCACGTACAATCACAACTGGCAAAAAATAGTTGCTGATGTAGATAAAATATTGTAGTAACAAATATGGTATCTCAAAATCTTTGTTGCATGTATAAATATATTCAAATTCTACAAACATCTTAAAAATCAGCTAAGAAATAATTTTCTCAAACTCAAAAGTTAAAGTTAAATATAACTTCAGGTGTTAAGAGAATCAGTAAAATACATCTAAAATTTCATTAAACGAAATAATTTATTTTCACTGATATTAAGTAAATATAAACGTGAAAATATGACTACGAAATGGAATTTTTAATGTAATTATGTAAATTGTAAGCAAAGCAGCGTTCTTGGAGGAACTTCGAAATTGCAGTTAATTTGAAAAGACGTAATGCAATTACGAAAAGTCTTGTTTAATTATTTTTTGATCATTTTGTTGATAAAATTGGAACATTTAAATTATAAATAGTATCACTTAATTCATGAAATTAAATTTTATGGAGATAGACATGCCTACATTAACCTTTAAAGGCTTAACCGAAAATAAAAATGAGTTTATTAAAAATATGGAATAATTTAATTCTTTTTCTTCTGCTAAAATTATCCCAGAAAATAATGAGATTAGAGTATTCTTTTTTTCATATATAATATAACAAGTGGTCTAATTTTTTCCGACAAAATTTGTCGTTTCAGATATGAGTAGCTTTCGCAACGAAAACTACACGAGTCGACGCAGGAGACGAGTGTAATTTTCCAAAAGCAAAAGCTACGAATGTCTTAAACGATAAATTTTGCAAGAAAAAATTAAACCTCGAGTTGTATTCGGCTTGACAATCCACCGAGCAAATTTTTATTTAGCGTGTGTAGTTAATATTAATTTAATTAAATTTGACATTTCATTTTGACAAGTGGTTTTTTCACTATAAAACTAATTTCATTGGTCCCAATTTGAAAACTTCTGTAATTTGATTGGTTAAAAATTTTCGAGTTGGATTGTCACTATAAAATTAATTTCAATGGTACCAATTTGAAAAATTCTGTAATTTGATTGGTTAAAAATTTTCGAGTTGGATTGTCAATTAAATTTATTCATGTTTGTTTACATAATTGAATATGGGTAAAATTGTTTATAAGTAGCCATCTACCACACCATCCAACATTTTTTTATAAATAGTAATTTTAAAGTAATTACAAGATTAAAAGTAAAGTCTATGAAATAAGGATAACTGATAACTATTTTGTAAAATAGTAATTTAGCATTTAAGTGACTAAACAACACTGGTTGAAGCCATTTTAATAATAATATTCTTGAAATGATTATTTTTACAATAAAATGATTTTTAGAATTTACTTCTTAAGTGTTTGTTAGTGTTTGGGCGTGAATGTGGGGTGACGGAGCTGCCTGCCCAACTAGAATTTAGACGAATCTAGAGGAATCTCTCCTCCATTAGAGGTTTAATATATCAAACATTGTATAGATACGGAGTCTACAATTTCACTTCCTTACCCGAGAAAGAGGCATATTTTACCTACCACATTCCGAAGTATGTAAAAATCATGCTAATCAGCAATCCACCGAAGCTGGCCTGAACAATTTCTATTTATTTAGTTATTGTGTTCGATGTAATCGAAATTCTTTGTTAAGGTTAAGTTAAGAGCATGTGATCATTAATGAGTTGTTGCGTTGCGATAATGTTAATTAATGGTTAACAATGCTTGTCTGTGCCAAAATTAGAGAAAATGTATCTCATTCCTTTTTCTAACGCCAACTTTTTTTCAGCAATTTGATATTTCTGACCTAGTAGAACTACATTTCTCATTTTAGCATCGGAACTTCTAAAATAATATATGTACTCGTATGCACTCTTACAGGTCAGGTCTCTTCTTATACTTTGATAAATATAAGAGTTTAATTAAATTCTTGTTATTTTTAATAGGAAGGGTATCATCTCCCATTGGGATTCCAATCTTCTTGTCATTATTGGGTCATGCAATATCTGATCTTTAACAGTGATACTTTTACTCTTACTTCGAGATACTAAATTTTTACTGCCATCCAGGTAAATTAACCCTAGTTTTATTAACCTACTAGGAATTTTTCGCAACCTATTCCATATATCACGTCTTGGATCCGGTGATCCTGGGAGAATAAGTCAAAAGTATTAAGTAGGAAAGCTCTACTGTGACAATTATATATTTGTTTGTCATTGATTATTATTAATATATATTATGTAATTAGGAGATCAAGCGATACTTTAAATCCGAGAAGATGTATTATAACGCCGAGGCGCCAGCCGAGGCGTTATAACATCTTCGAGGATTTAAAGAAGCTTGATCTCCGTATTGCATAAGTTGTTTTATTTTATTTCGTATTTCAGTCCTAATTTCTAACTTTTAAAATTCATCCGAACTTATTGTATAATGAAGCAAGTTCCCTTGTCTGTGTCATCATACGCGTAACCAAGGAGATAAAAAGCAGCATGTCACGTGTGGCTGTTATGCAACATCAAATGATTTTTACGTTGCCAACAACAACGAAGATCAAGAACGTCTTGAACTCCGGTGTCATTGACAACGGAGATGAAGTTATACTTTATTTTACTAATTGTAGTATATAAACAATTGTTTGAAACACGAAATGAAATAAAATAAATTATGCTATATGTTATACAACTTAATGCATCTCGTCGAGCCATAAAATCTAGAGCTATTGGATACTGAAAGTAAATATTATATGACAGGTTAAGGCAGACGTCATATTCAAAAACGGTGGGTCACTCCCGAAGTATACCTCACCGATTCAAATGTCATTTTGCATATTCATAGGCTATTTATGTGAAAGAAATTGACATGACATTTTTTCTGATTTATCAACTTTGAAGGGTTGCAACCACCTTTAAATTCCGATCATTTTTTTGTTTGGGGTTGTCAAGCAAAATGTTCGCAATAATATTTCTGCGTCGGTTCACATGACGAAGCTTTATCTGTATTCAATTGTATCAGCTTTTATGAGCAGCTTTCAAGTACTCGCCCAACTACTTGCAACACTCACTGTCAGTGTTCGTGTAGGTTATGGGTGCGTTTAGCCACAGGTAAATACTTGTTGCTGAAGGTTGACTATTCGAATGTCAATGGTTTGCGTGAGGCTAGGCTGAACTATTCCTGTTTATTTTATCAAGTAACTACTAATTTGTTGAATTTGATTACATTTTATTTTTATCTAGTATAGAATTGTAATTCTGACTCAGTAATTAAGTTCTATGTAGTTATATACTTAGTTATTTGACAAACAAATGTTATTGTAGAATTAAACTACAGTTCTGTTTACATAAACATAACATCGTTCTGCTACCCACTTTCATGAATTGATTGTGAGCGCCAGCGTATTCGTGTCAGTTTACACTCTGCATCCCGGCACTACTTTCTGCAGAAATATTAGCTCTTTTTTCTTCTGTGTTTCGCGGTACGAAACCAATAGAATAAAGCGTTCTACGTACATCTCATCGGATCATCATCTCATATAAACCATCCTGTACATATACAAAAAGGTGGATCGATTTTGAACTACGGCAACGAGGTAGGTGTCAAAAGTTGTGGATTTGTATCAGTAATAACTCTGCATAATCCTAATTTTTTAACAATTTATTTTCAGTCTGCGCAAGTAGACGGAAAACTCGAAAATTGAGTAAAGATTTTGATTTTGTAAAAATCATTCGGGTGGGGCATGGATGGGACTCGAACTGCAACTACCTCTCGTGGTGAGTCCTGGGTAGTTTCAAAAATTATCGAAAAGTTGCACATCTAACTCTAGTAAGATATTATGTAAATTTGTCGATTTTTGACAAAATTAGGTAAAAATTAGCTAGATTGCGCAGGCTCAGAACGTTGACATTTTGGCATAATTTTTTTTATATGATGTAACAGTAGTTCTAGGGCAGCGTTTAAGCCTTATCCAAAGTCGATACGACACCTTGGCACCACTCAGATTTTTTTTACAAAATCACAATTTTTACTCAATTTTCGAGTTTTCCGTCTACTTGCGCAGACTGAAGATATTTTTTTTTAAATTAGGATTTTGCAGAGTTATTGCAGATGCAAACCCACAACTTTTGACACCTACCCCGTTGCCGTAGCTCAAAATCGACCTTTTTCGATCCACCTTAATATACAATAATAAACGATGTTAAATAAAATCTACGTTTTATTTTAAACATGGAACATCTGGTATGTGCAAAATCTGGATAACTCCAACGGGAACTGTTATGAACACGATTTTTCCATACACTGCTTTCATATCAATAAACTTGAAGTTATTTCGGAGATAGATAAATTAGCCCTTAATACAGACCTGGGAATTGATATAGGTTCACCTAGAATATTGATATAATTTTTGGAATATTTTTGTTAAAACATATCTTACCGCAAAACCACTTTAAAGGCTTATTTCCTAAACAGCTTTTGTGTTCTTCTATCTTTTCAAAACATCTGCATATTTTGTACAAAAGGTAATAAATAACATTTGAAGATAAAGGTGAAAAGTTATAAATGTTTGTAAATTGGAAATTGAAGTAAGTTCACTAATTAAAACACCATTTATTAAACATTAAATTATCAAAACCAACAAAGAACATTAATTTAATAATCAGTAGTTCCACCATTATGGTTAATGATTTGAAAAATGCGATTGTGCATGCTTAAGACGAGATGATTAAGCTCACTGATAGTGACATTACCAATGCCTGCAAAATGGCTCTCCTAAGATCATTTACAGTGCGGAAAGGATCATTTTCACTGTAAATCTTGTGAACGATCATGTCCCACACGTTTTTCATTGGGTTAATGTCTAGCGAGCATGACGGCCAGTCTAAGGTTGGGATCTGTGACGCTACCAACCTTGCTCTTGTGTTCCCATAGCGGTAAGCAGGTGCCTGTCCTGTTGGAAAATTAGGTTTTCATGCTCATGATCCTCTTAATAAGGAATTCACTTGGGTGACAGGTTCACAGGTGCCTTTGGAATTATAAAATCGTGTGTATTGTAACACCAGAAAATTATATATATTGAGGTGTTATCTAGATAAATAAAAATATGAATATAGTGTTGAAATGAAATGGCTAGCTTTAATAAAAATGTAACAGCTCAAATAGATTTTCTTTCTCCCAATAGACTAACTCAGGTTTAAAATTTTATAGAGCATGAGATAAATAAACTATAAAAATCTTTTTTGATTCTTACACGCGGAAGGAAAGAAACTTACTTACAGTTAATCTTAAATTCTGTATATGAAGAAAATAAATGTATGCTTGCATAAACACCAACACAAATAAACACATAGATAAATTGAAATACAGATATTTTATTTTTATTAACAATAGATAAAATATTTGTCAAAAAAGAAAAATAAGACAACTGTTTAAATTAGAAATGTTAGAAATAAAAGGAAATATTTCTTGATATTGCTCAAATGTCTTTGTTATGATGTCCGCATGACATGCGGATTGCAACCGATCTCCATTTGAACAAACTGACATCAAATAAATTTATCAGGTAAGAAAAATATTTACTAAGTACTAAATCAATTTATCTAACGGAAATTAATTATTCTTGTGAATAAACAAATTGAAATTGTCTAAATGTTACGACCTTGTTATTTAAAAAAAAACTTTTCAAACAAGAAAAAATAAATTTTGAATTTGAATATAAATGTCTATACTTATGCTTTTGTTTTCTAAAGTGAACCAAATCCTTCTAATTTTGATTTACCTTGTATATAAACGTCAACGAATCCATTTCAAATCTTTTACAATTGGTACTACAGCATTAATCCAAACAGCTGACTTAAAAAAAATTCATACGAGTCGATTGTCCAAATCAATAATGGAAACAGAAATCTTCTAGATTTAATTAAAATAAATTGTTCACAATTCCTTATAATTGTTTAAGAACCAAAATAAATCTTCTTTAAATTTATATCACAGGTAACTATTCAATACCATTAACACTTTGTTGAGTCGAACGTGGATTCTTCCAATGCGTTTTATAGACTGAAATTGTTAATTTTCGAAGCTTTTTTATGTTTCCTTCAAAATAGTTGAAGAAACAGCGAAATTTCACAAACAGCGGCACAGGTCATGTCACGCAGATGCAGATGTAATGACGTCATTAACAGAAAACATGTGTTCAAAAATAACACTAAACTAAATTCTAAAGACAGAAGTGTAGCTGGCAAAATAACGATTAAAACAACAACAGTCACTTATAGTCTAAAATCAACATTAACTGAAAAAATTCACAAAAACGACCAACGGTCAAAAAATCTCATTAAAACTTAATTACAAATACAGCTATACCTGTACAAGAAATGATTACATAGCTACCCAAGGTAACTCATACATATGCAGTTTACATAGAAAAATATTTATAGTAAAAGAAAAACTTAAATAAAAATCTGTTTACACGTTTTTAAAAATCAAGCGATATTTTGCAAGACTCCATACAAATAACAACATAAATGAACTCAAATTATACTCAAACTTGTCCAGCATACAGTCCTCCAAATGCCTGCATCCAAACAATCTTGCAAAATATCAAAATAAAACCGACATTGGAAAAATTCAATAGATATCTACAAAGCTGATACCTTCATCTTTATGAACTCAAACCTTCTAAATACAAGACTTTGTCAGCAAAATGTAACATCATAAATATCAAATTACTTATCTAATATAACTATTTCCAGTGAAATATGTACCCGAAACTGATTTAGTTTCATGGGAGAAACAAAATTCTGGTTTACGTTGGAGACTCGTAAAGCTCAAATCTAACAAGAAGATAAGACCTTCCAGAAAAATGGAAAAACCATCCTAACATATGACCTGGGTTGCATAAAACATGTATTACTATAAAACAACCTAAATAATTTACTTCCTTTTTATAAATTCAAGCTTTTTATGTAAAAATTGAGGTTACGTCTGCATGAAACTCATCCTTCTAAAATTTCTATTTAAAATTGATAAATCTATCTGTAACCTAACATGTAAATTTTAGATTAAATAAACCTAATATCCTAGCATGTCTATCATTTTATTTAATGCATGAAATAATTATATTTGTTTTTACGACCAAATCGTAATTTAAAATACTTCGAAATTACAATTCGTTAAGTAAATTTTCAATCGATGATTCCATATCATCTCAATATATTAATAACAACTGTCACTGTCAAAGGACTGATTATTTTCTATAATTTTCTGGTGTTATAATACGCATGATTTCAAAATTCCAAAGGCACCTTTGATGGAGTTACTTTTTGCTCATACTATAAATAGGCGCCATTTCATATGCTCTTTTTGATTAATTCCAGGATGATAATCGTAATCATCCAAACATGGTCTCACGTTTCCCAACCGTCAGAGATGGCGAGACTGTTATATATGTTTAAACCTTCTTCTGTCATAATGGTTGCATAGCTATGACGCCAAAAAATATTAAAACTGTAGCAGATGTAACGGTAAAACAATTATATTAGCTTTAAAAGCTTTCTGCGGGTCGGATAGCCCTCCGGTCAGCTCTGGTTGCAAATCAATTTTTTTTATATACACTTAATTGCATCAGACGAGACTGTTCAGCAAAATAAAAAAAAAGCAAGGCGAGGTTCAGAGAAAAAAAAAACAATTGACATTTGCTTTCATTTAATTAATAACGTCAATTAATTTATATAGTTAATCAAGAGTACGGCTAGTGCAACAGGTTACAACAAAAAATATATAAATAAAATATATCACCGATAAAATGCAAGGTATATAACAAGTTTAACCGTAACCTCCGAGAAAAGAGAGGCCACGAACAAGGCTTCTGTCACGTGATCTGACGTCACGAATGCCGGCTATTGCAGTTTAGATTTGCCGTGATCGTAGTCGTGTCAACAGACTCTTTTTCGGAAGTTTTTCTTTCAAAAACTCTCATAAATAAGTTCAAATAAGTTAAAGTGTTAAATTAAAGGTGTAGAATTTCAGATTTACCTGATTTATGTGAAGACAATTTATAAAATCAGTGAAAAGAGACTGTTTCTCTTCCGTATCGAGTGTGAGCGTTAGCAGAAATGGCCGCTGATAAATTTTGATCTGAAAGTTGTTTTATTACTTATAAAATAACTTTCGTTTGGTGTCGTTCATAATATGATTGTGTATTGTGCCGTTTACCTATATAAAATACAATTTCATAAATATTTTGATTAGTTAATCAAAAAAGCCAACAATTTGACGAGATACTTGGGTGAGTCTTGTTTATTTCATTAAAAATGCCTGATAAATGTTACGAAGAATGAAGATATTGTGGCTCTATTTCCTGTAAAAAAAACTTCTGCCGTTGATTTAAAAGAAATGATTTTAGAAGTAATTAAGATTCTAACCAAAATTGGTTTTCGGGTAATTTCTTTAATTTGTGATAATTACAGAATGAATCGAACTTGTTATCGACTTTTAAGTAGTACAAGCATTAAGGAAGAGTTACCTTGCTTTATCCAAAATGTTTCTGATCCGCAACAACAAATTTATTTACTTTTTGATACTGTCCATTTATTAAAATCTATTCGAAATAATTGGTTAAATCAAAAAAATAAAGAACGATCACTTGTTTTTTGCCATTTCGATAATTATAATTTAATTCTATTTGCAAATTTGTCTGACCTGGAAAAAATACATTCTATCGAATGTAATAGCATCATTAAATTAAATTGTTTAACATCCATTACTACCAATTCAGATTTTGTTATAAATTTTACCAACTGTGGTGAAAATGACTCTGCAGATATTAGCAAATATTTAAAAAATTTAACAAGAGGTGCTCTAAAACAACCATCTGAATTATTCTTTGAAGTCTCTATTCAGGCGTATCAGATATTCAGTGAGCTTATTTCAGATAAATATGAAACTGAATTTCTAAAGACAGGTAAACAAAGGATTATTTTACGGGAATTGACAATGTTAAAATTGGAAAAATATGTACACGAAATCAATGAGAAATGTATTTTATGTAGCAAAACGTTGAAGTCGATATTGTTAAAAAATTGTTATATTCTTGCCAATATATTTCTCAATAACTATTCAAAAATAATCAACGACAAAATTAACACCCAAAACATGGATCTATCAAAGAGAAAACTGATTAAATTTAATGGTTAAGAAGTTATAAAACACATTAACGCATGGAGATGGGGCTATTGGCGAGGCCTCCATAAGAGCCAACGCGTCTATCATGGGTACCTCAACGGTGACGTGGAAAACCCTATTCATTGTTTATCATAATATAAGTGCTTTTTTGAAATAATATTCAGTTTTACTCAGAAATATACAAGTGTCTTTATGTTGGGTATTTTACGTTTCGCAATTGTTAGCCGGTTTTCGTGACGTCACGATTGCTTGGTCGCGGCCTCTTGACTATCTCGGAGGTTATGGTTTAACCTCTAATAAATAATAACATTTAAGTATATAAACAAAGGGCAATAAATATTTTGGCGTAGACCCTGTATATATTTAAATAGCTATAAGTATATATGAAGAAAGTGATTGGGGCAGATTGATAACGTCAATACTTGTTATCAGAAAACCTTGGATGCAATGTTAAAAACAGATATAATTAGAAATTATTACTTTTGGACTTTGACAGAAATATAAACTCGAAATAGGTTATAAATTTGCGAATAAGTATAGGGTAGGTATGGTAAGTAAAAACGTCGGGGAAAATGGTTTACTTAAAACTAAGCCCTTTGTAGACGTATGAGATCTCAGATAACGCTTTATCAGGTAGATTAATTAATTCTATAATATAGTATTGATGCAAACAAAATTCCCACATTAACGTTGCCTCCTCCAAACGCAAAATTTACGAGAAAGAGAAGAATCAGTTAGCCAAGAAAGTCGCTTACAACTCACTCCCTAGATTGTGGACGAAAACAACTACATTAAACGACAAAATTCCATTAAATGGAACCTAAACTTGCTACACAATTGGCTTAATAATAATTAATACCCATTAGACCGCTAATGAAATTAGAGTAAATTCAAGAAGAAAATGAACAAATTTCACCAAACTCACCCCGAATAGATATGCGTACGCTATAGAACAAATGAGAATGAATTTTCGCGTTCCTCGAAATTTGAAAGAATTCACAATAGAGTACAGACTGTGTCAATAAAGCATAATAATTTCAAGTAAAAGATTGCAAGAATTACACTCAAATTGAGCGACACGGAGCGATCCATTTCTGACCAGATTATCTAGTTGTGGAAGTTTGGGGAGGCTTTGTTTGAGGAGTCTAAACCTGTGATTATTGCAGGTAACGTTTACATTGAGCGCATTTTGAAAGATTTGGCCTTGAAGTTCTAATTTGCAGAGATATTGTTTCAGTTGTATATTTCTCCTAAAAGATATATGTATTATGCGCCGAGCCAACAAGATTAAAGTCTTTGGGAACCATATAATTAAGACATTTACATACGTCACCAGTTTTAGTAACAATGCACTATCAAATGCGCAAAAGCATTCATGGCAAATGTTACAATCTTGACTTAATTGATGAAGTATATACACATACAAAAAGTTGGATGAGCTATATTATTTAAGTAACTACTTTTATATTTTTGATTATAATTAACAGCGTAACCAGCATTACCGAGTGGCCTAATAAACACCATAGAAGGGATTAACTATTTATCACGGATATATTAGTATGTTTCGTATAACGCGCAATGAATGGTTGCTCACCGTACTGTATAATTTCGAACAACTTAAATATACAGGAATATCATTACGTAGGGTAGGCTTGTTACTAAATAATTTTTTGAGCCTTATCTCCTTGAATACTCTGGGTTTGTAATTAGTTAATGAAAGGTTGTGAGAAACCTTTAGACTGATTTACCTTTGAACATTCTAGCATGAATTCCGTCTTTAATGTTTGTAATTTAATTCAAAATGTATTCTGTTATATACCTTTCTAAACAATGCACTTGTGTATGAGGTTAGGTTACTGAACATCCTTTGCTTTGTCCCTTTCCTTTTTGGTGTTCTTGTTTGGTTGACAGTTTATTTATCATTACATAATAGGCGAACCACCTTATATTAAAGTATCATGCAATAATATAACGTGCCATTTTATTTCTCTAGAAATTCAATTCTGGATTAAAGGATAATAGTAAGTTTTATAAAGTTGTTTATGTTATATGTAGTTTCCTACCACAATGTATTAGATTTCCTGTTGTTACGCTTCCAGCAGTTTTAAAGTTTGATATCACTTATTCCATTTATGCAGATATTTATAGTATTAATCCTCGAGTAAGAGATTTATAATTTACTATCAGAAAATGTGAAATAAAATTAAAAGACTCATGTATAATACAGGAGAAAAGCTAGCACCTGCGTCTGTATTGATTAAAAACATATATTCAGGTGACAGAACACAACTATAATTTCCGGACTCTATATAAGAAAATGATTTAATTTTCCAAACTTACTGAACCGTAAAAGGACAGGACTCGGATACGCATACTTCAGAATGTGCTTTAAAATAGATTAGGTAAGGTAAGAGTTACAGCACTTTTATGTCGAAGCTTTTATTGCATTTATTCCATCAAATATTTTCTATGTAGGCGTATAAAACTAAACAGTAAATTTCAAACTCAAACTTCTTTTTTATTCCTAAATCATATTATTGCATTGTCGGTGCAATTTATAGGTATACAACAATTATACAATTGTGTTCATTTGAAAGCTTCCCACGACAAGGGTCTTCTATAATATACAAAATATCAATTTTAGCAACAACACATCGATTGATTTTTCGAAAGGGGTATTTTATATTCTATGTCAAAGTTTTGCATCTCACCCTTTATCAATATCAACTTTAAAACGTCAAATGACAATCCCACGTTTCTTATAACAAATATAAAGAATTGTTAGTGCAAACGAAAACTGAGGTTGGACCATGAGCTGATAAGATAAAATGGAAAGTTCTTTAGCAATCCTCCTGTATCTCTTTAGAGTTTAGACTGCTATCCTTGCTATCTATCATAATAATATGTGTATAAACTTCGTTTAGATAATATGTTGGATTCAAAACTGACGTCGATGTTGCCAAGATGTTAATTTTTTTCGGAAGCTTTACCAACTTTTGTATTTAAATAGGACACCCCGTATATTTCTATTTTTTTAATTCCTTCAGCAATTCTCTGTACCTAAGTTCAACCATATTCGAGATATTTTAACACTTTTTAACTTCATAGGTAACATTAAATCTTTAAGTTTGTAAGTGATAAAATTGATAGAGGTCAACAAGTAGATGTCATCTACACAGGTTTTAGTCGAGCTTTTGACAGTATTTCGCATAACCTACTGCTAAACAAGCAAGAAGGGTTTGGTTTTTCTACTCCCTCAATCAGTCTATTTTCTTTAGAAATATTCGAAAATAAACCTTTGATGTTTTCGTCGTTCCAACGTTTTAACGAAGTATGGGTAATATACAAATATGTTTCATCACTTGGTCGCCCTTGACTTCGATAGTATCTGATTTTTTGCAAATAACAAGCAAATAAACACTTTATTTCATTTTCTTCTGTCAGAACATTTCTATTAAACTGCCTTTTCTCCAATGACATCCCATGTTACGTAAAATTATTCTGAGGGAAGAGTTTGACCTATTCCAGTCCAGTGCATCTTAGATTTTCTACTGCTACACGAGATCTTTCGGTTTTGTGAAAAGTATGTATCATATCACGAAGATCATTTATCGTGTATTCTGGGATGTCAATTACCAATGAATGTCTTGCATGTTTTTTCCTGGGCTTTTAAAAATCTCGCATGTTTTTGAAGACTCCGTCAATTCACTAGATGTTGTAGTACTACCTTCTTTCAATATTTTTTCTATTGTTCTCGCTGATACTCCTGCAGCTTACGGCACTTTTGTTGGTGATGTTTCTGACGCTGAATTATTTGGTTTAAAATACTTAAAAACCTGAAATACTATTATCCGGGCTTGACTGACAAAAACCTTATTATGGCATTTATTTTCTGTCATCTTATCATTTATAAAATTAAACCTAATTATTCGAACTCTCGAGCGCGCGCCTCTGACTGTATGTGTAAGTACACCGGTGGGCGGAGTTTTTCAAAAATGAGCCTACTACACACCCCGCCTTCTCACCAAGTTTGGTGGCGCTTGCTATACCTACCATAGCACCCAATGTAACCAAGTCAACATTTATTATTTTTTTAATTTAAGATCAAAAACAACTCATTTTCTGTAAGAAGCACAAATGGTATTTAAGTAATTGCATTATAATATTTTAGGGTCTTTGACGGCCGAAAGAAAAATGCTTTACGTAACACACCCGAAGAAATCGATTTAAATACATAAGTAATTAACTAATCAGTAGGTATAATCATATCCACACAGATATACATTTATTATATGTACATTAGTTAAGCTGTAGTATTAATTAGTGTAAGTATTATTACTAACTAAAAGGTAATGAATGCGGTTTGTGCCGGCTGACCGTGGACTATGGTGCGCCCGTTGTCTGCAACAAGGTCTATAAAAATTTCTCGTGACAAAACTATTAAAACGTCCCGCTTGCTAGTTGGAATCTAAATACAGAAATCAGGGCCGTAGTTACCACCGGGGTAGCCGGGACAGCGCCCCAGGGTCCCCAAACATAAGGAGCCCCCGAAAGCGGAGGAACTTTTTACGAAATAAGTCTTAAAAAAGTTTTGAGCCAAACTTAGCTTGTTTAAACATTAAATAAATCGATTTAAAAATATATTAAGTTTTAAAACATTAACAAATTAAAGTTATTTATAATGTATAACAGCGCCTTTGCTATTTTGCCTGCACTCCTACACTCGCTGTCTTAAAAGTCGCTGTAAAAATGATGTTGAACCCAAATATAAAATCTAAATCTGTATTAAATTAGCTTTAAAATTACATAAATAAACAATGCAAATTGAATATGACTTCATTATTAAACTGTTCAAAACAAAATTAGCCACAAAGTGGTAGAAACTTTTGACTCAACCTAATATTTATAAAATTAGAAATTTTTATGTTTGTCGGTAACAACTTTTACTTAATTAGCAAACGTCAAACAGAGATATGAAACTTTAAATCCAAATGTTTTTGTTGATAGTTGTCATCAATATGAAAACAAAAAAATATCCTAATACCACATGTCATCTTCTATTGCAAAGTAAACGCTGATCGGTCGTTATATACCATATATACCCGCTTATAATGCCCTGGTTGTTATGGACTTGTTAATAGTTCGTATCACAGATAATAATCAACAAATAATATGAAGTGAACATAAAAGATAAATAGCGCTTTTTTTCAGTTTTACCTTATAAATTTTGTAATGTATAACAGCGCCTTTGCTATTTTTCCTTCAAAAACCTACACTCCTACACTCGTTGTCTTAAAAGTCACTGTAAAAAAGTTAGGAAACAGAATTTAATGTAATCCTGTTTTCAGTTAAAATTCAACCTGTAAAGACTTAGGATATTGTAACTTGTAACTTCATAAGTTTTATATGCATACTTGCATGTCGTATAACGGGTGGTACTCCGCCTGGTGCAGAAGTTTTTACATCGCGATAGGCGCCTTCTACGTGACCAAACGACTACCACTAAATTAATAATAAATAACCTGTACCGCTGCAGTATAAGGCTAACGCCTTAGCCAAGGTTAGTAATCATCTACAGTTTTATATTAAACTTAATGTGACAAGTAAATATGTGATTTGTCTGTTTTAAATGCCCATGCTATCTTATATTAGAGCACATACGGCCGTCCGCGACCACATCGCCGACCACATCGGGGACGTGGTCCGGATAATGATGGAATGCTTTGCTGTAATTTATTGCATAAATTTGGGCTTCGAGATGGTTTGTATAATAAAATTATAAGTATCGTATTTCGTTAAAACATTTTTATCACAATGCAAGACATTATTGACTGCATAATACTAAATACTTTTAATTAAAGAAAAAGATTTCAGTCGACATTTTATTATGAACTCAATAATTCTTTTTTATTTTGATACATACACGCTTCAAAAAAATAGGATACTTATAATTTTATTATACAAACCAGCTCGAGGCCAAAGTTGTTTATGTAATAAATTACAGCAAATCTTAATATTTCCTCATTATCCGGACCACATCCCCGACGTGATCGGCGATGTAGTCGCGAACGACCGTGTGTACTCTACATTAACAGAAAAACACAAAATAGCAACCCTATTAAAAAAGGCTTGCTAAATGAAAGTGGTGTAGAGGTAAAGGGGAAGATAACGTGGGGACCCCATAATTATTTGTTGCCCCAGAGCCCCCAAGTCTGTAGCAACGGCGCTGACAGAAATGTTCAAAGAATTTATAGGTTTCGTAACACAAAACTATTAGGCCATCAAAAAAGTCCATCTTCTTGTCAGCAACAGATAAAAAAGATATTTGTTCTAAGACAAATACTTTTCGAGATATGTATATTACTTTAAAGACGAGCAAGCAAAAACACAAAATAGCAACCCTATTAAAAAAGGCTTGCTAAATGAAAGTGGTGTAGAGGTAAAGGGGAAGATAACGTGGGGACCCCATAATTATTTGTTGCCCCAGAGCCCCCAAGTCTGTAGCAACGGCGCTGACAGAAATGTTCAAAGAATTTATAGGTTTGGTAACACAAAACTATTAGGCCATCAAAAAAGTCCATCTTCTTGTCAGCAACAGATAAAAAAGATATTTGTTCTAAGACAAATACTTTTCGAGATATGTATATTACTTTAAAGACGAGCAAGCAGTTTTGATAATTTTTTCAGTTTGAATATTTCCAAAGTTCTGCGTAATCTAGTAAATCGATTAATGCAAGTTATATTCTTTAATTGATTACTACTTCATAATTGATTTTCATTAAAATTTGTGAGATCGACCCATTTTAGTGATGGATTTCGCATGGAATGACCCAATAGTAAAAAAAAGATAAAAACAAGACATCCATTAAACATCCACTAAATTTATCAATAATTTCTACATTTATAAAGGATTCAGGAGTTTAAAGTTTTTTGCGAAGTAGCTATTTTAAAAATTTATTTTCTGAATCACTAATATATGTGTATAACCCACAAATGGTGTATAACCCAAATTTTAATAATATTAAATACCGTCGGAAAATAAAAGTTTTATGTATAAAGAGTTATGTATAAGAGATTGAATTTAGAAAGATATGGCTGGAAAATGAATAGTTTAAATAGGAAAGTAGCAATACCAGACTGCACAAACTGTGAAAATTGGAACTGTGCAAACAATTGCAATATTAGAACCACCTTTGAAATGTAAACAGAAATTGAACTTTATAATTACATTTCAAGTAATTCCCTAACTATTCGTTTCATCAACAAACGGCGTATCCGTAAAGAGAATAGCGAAATTCCATTCTACAGTTTTAAAAGCAGTTTAAATTTAACTACGTTGCTAATGTTGGTATTATGTTCATAGCATTAAAAGTGGTTTAGCAGTGTTAGCAAGTTCTGAGTAAAGAAACTCGGATTACCATGCACCCAAGGTAACCCCATACTGCAGTTTTTGTTTTATTCTGATTACTTGTTTAAAACGTGGTTTGCACTTCAATGTGCAACTACCAAATACTATGAGTCAAGTACAGAAATACAAAGTCTTAATTTCCTTAAGAGAGCTCTTGTCAAACTAAACTGTTACTAAACTTACATTTAAGGAATGACGTGCTACGATCTGTAAACTAGAGTTTTTTTAGTTGTTTGTATTTTGTATCAAATAATTTAATATATACACGGTATCACATTAAGTAATAGTCAGACTTTGTCAGTGGTTAGATAACCATTAAAGAAAGAAAACTCCTATATGTTTCTCGTTCTTCTATACTTTTGAAGAAAAACAACATCGAAGTTCAGTCCAATGTTTTCAAATTTAATAGTAAGAATGCACATGACACATATTTTGAAGTTCAAGGATATAAACAATACTACTTGTTTTTTAGAATGTGCAAGCTAACATAATAAAGTAATTGTAGTGTTGCGTGCAGTAGTTAGTATAAGAGCAGATAAACAGAACTAAATAAACAAAACATGTTGAGAAACGACCTCTCGTAGGATATTATGTTTCAAAAACTACGTTACTACGTTAACCCCTATGTGTAATACTAGCAGATCTGTGAATAAAAAATATTTTAGCGTTAATTTTGTTTACAGTAAATTAAATAAGATATTTACTTATTATATTTACCTCAATGACCTGAATTCACCTTATATGAACCTCACCTAATGCTATTTGTTGTATTGATAAGTTTTCATAATTGAAACGATGTATTTTCAATTGAGTTGTTGGCAGTTTAGCTAAAAATATACCTTCCATAATCTCATAATTTTGAATAAGTTCATTGCTAACTTAACAATAACAGTATGGACAAAAGTTATTGGTAACTACCAGTAAATTGCAATTCCTTAGTTAAAATATTTAAGCAGATACTTACTGTACCTTAGCATATTTCAATAATTACATTTTTTATAACCGAAAATAGATTGTGTCTTGGAGGATTTAAATCGTTAAATTTCAATTGTTCCTTTATATATTCTAGAACTGTCCTAAGGTCAATAACAGAATGTCATACATCTCTCTTTCGTCTACCACATTTGACGATCAAAGAACTGCTTTGTAAATGTAAATAAAATAACCCCCAGTAGCATCAATATTATTTGTCAACTATAGAGAACGACGGATGGCTCTTATTTAAAAAGCTTTTGATATGTATTATTATGTAAATACATTATATACAGTGTGCTTCACTTCACAGCGTATAATCGAATCAATCACAGATTTTTATCAGGTATAGAACCCCTTATAATACATTTGGGAGCAATTAAGAACATCATTTATTATAAAACACCAGCCTACTACAATCGAAAATAATTGAAATAATTATTTGAAATTTCAGATCGACCTCCCGCCAACACTTTTTTTTATTTATAAAGGTATACCTAGAACCCCTAAAAAGAGTTTTGTGTGTAATTAAAAACCACATTTATTATAAACCACCCTTAATTGCCCACAAATTTATTTAAATAATCTTCAGAGTTAAAAAATTTTCAGAGCAAAGTAGGATAAAAAAACGCCTGGTCCCATGATGGAAAACTATTTTGCAAGAAAAACGGTACCATCCATGTTATCCAACGTGCAGACGACAATTTGGAAGAGCTTCTCAATCAAAAGTGATCCGTATGTAGGAACTCATTCTTAAATTTTTCTTTCTTAGTTATCATTTATTTTATCTGCTTTATTTTGGTCTTATTTTACTTGGTCTTTTACTTTTGGATATTAATATTTCAAATTGATATTTATTTTAGTCATTAAATATGATTCATTTCTCTTTCAATTTAATAGCGCATAATTGTTACCGTTGGAGTTGAAATTTTCATTTCAATATAACAGCTGTAATTTAATTTTAGTTTTCTTTTTTTTGACAAGTTCAATTGCTACCCTGATTATCGAACTGTACGAGCAGCAACTCTGCGTAAGGAGTTTGATATTCCCAGTTTAGAAGCCCGTAAAGATTATGCATTTAACATGTTTGGATATAAATTGATTAATAATTTAATAAACGATGCAAAGCTTCTTGAATCTATAAACTTTAAGATTTCACCTAGATTTTTACGACCAGGATCGTTGTTTTTACCGCCGTACAGGACAATAAACCGTATCTCACCCTTAACAATTTTTATGAATTTGGCCAATAAAGCAGTTTTATTAGGTGATCTCGATTATACTACGAAAAATCGGACAAAATGTATCAAACTGTTAAGGAACTATTTACACCTAAGATTTGCATAATAGTATTATAGAATCTGGACTAATGCCTATTTAGCTGTTTGCTAGGATTTTGAAACCTGTTTCCCCTTGTTGTACATGTGTACAGTTGCGATCATTCGCTGGGGAGCGGCGGAGGGATCGTGACGGCCGATTTTTAAAATTTTTGTACAATGTAAATGTTAGTTTATTACATGGTAATCAAAAAGATTTCATATTTGAATATTATAATTACCCATTTCATAAATCAGGTCGAGTTACAGCGTACATTGTACAGGGGGCTGAAGAGTCGGCTTTCGCTGTTTTTCATTCGTTCCTTGGCGAATGATCGCAGCTGTACATACATGTATACACTTTTTGTTTTGGCGATAATTTCTGTAAATTTTTTGTCATAATCTTGATAGCTATGAAATAACTGTAATAATTAATTATGTGGTAATTTATAGCATATTCTATTGTAATTATTTGTTGTGCATGCACATTATCATTTAATCTCACAAAATGAAAATTAATTACTGTATGTCTCAATGTAATTAGGCGAAAGTCTGTTTTGAGGCAAATAAATAGGTTCTATACCAAGTAGAAATTGTTTTAATTATCACAAATAAAAAAGATGCAGGAGTGTCAAGCTGTAAAGTAAAACACACTGTATATATTAAATTATTTGAAATGTTATTGGAATATAGAAAAATTATCATCTCGAGCCAGGAATCGAACCTGGGCTCCCTGCTATCCTGGCTCGAGATGATAAATTTTCTATATTCCAATAACATTTCAAATAACTTAATATTACTCTTGGTGGCTTACATACACCATTATAAATCATTTAATTATATCTATTAAAATTTAAATATATTTAATACATATGAAAATAAGTTTTATAATATTACAAATCAAATGTTTTTTAAATAGATAAATCTGGATTTCTCTATATTTCACAAATATTTATGTTACTAGGGGTAGGTCGCAATTTAATATAATGTCCCTATTATATTATTAAATTAAAAACCATTTAATTTAAATTGGATAGGAAATGGCTGTTTATTTTTTTGTAGGTAAATATTTTGCTTTGTTTTGTTTTAGTTGCTAAGTTATCAACCACACTTTTATTCTCTTATGCTCTTTTATTAATGTAATAATTAAGTGTGTTGCAGTACACATGAATCTACATATATTGTAGCAAATGCATATATTATATTTCGATAAAAAAATTATTGAACATGATTTTATTAAATTTTAAATTTATTGAAAAAAGTAAAAAACAATTAACTTTTCTTGACGTTGAATAGTGTTTTTAAAATAATACTTTATTTAAAAACACAAAAGACGGAGTCCAAGTTACAGAATGAACACAATTTACTATTAAGTACAATAAGATATTTATACGTTGTTAATTACACAATATGCACTTGCATAATAACTTTAATACTATTATACAGTAAACAATAAATCGGTACTAATACTCAGAAAACCTAGGTAAACAATATCCCTGGATGTCAGTTTCTAAGGTTCCTGAGTGTAGTTTGAAAGGCTAGGTAAACAACATCCCTGGATGCCAGTTTCTGAGCCTTCGAACTCGTCGCAACTCGAACTGATTTATCCTACTTAGTTGCGGTGATTGTATATTGTTCTGTAGTCGTAACATTCGCCTACATAGCATTTATTAAGTCGAAGTAGAATAATATTACGATAAAGTTTTTATAATGCCTGCATTAGTATTCTAATAGATGCAACCGTTAGGATACAATAGAATAATATGGCTCTGATCAGAATGTGACCCGCTAACAAGTCACACAAATTTTTTTGTACTGTTGAAATATTATAGACAATTTTGAATCTAAGCTGTCTGCCATTTTATAGATTATGGAAATGGCTATTATTTAGTATATATTTTAGTTATAAATATTTTAATTCCAAGCAAAATATTTAAAGCTTTTGCCGTGACACAAAATTTTGAAATTGAATTTTGCAATTTGACGTTTGTGTCACTTTTCCTGTGACTATAATTACCGCAGTATTTCATCGGGTACTTCAAATCTTTCTGCAACTATAACCCTCTCAGAAAAACAACTGTTCAAATTTGTAAATGTATTTACTTAACAGTTATGCGCACTTTTTGCCCGTGACTGACGCTCGTGACTGACGACCAATTTAAACAAATTAATAATATTATGTATAAATGTTAACTGTAATTAACAGTGTCAAACCACTGAAGTACGAATATATACTTGTACATGATATAAGACGGTGTTATTCTTAACGACAACCACAGGTAGATGTTTGTGTGCTTGTCGAGACCGACTGCTTAACCTGTCAATCCGTCAGCAAGGAGAACTGTACTGAGGCTTTGTATATCGACGAGAAAAATCTTTATCAATCTTTAGTTTCCCAATACCACTTTTGATGAAGTCTGTCATTATTTCAACAACATTAATTGATGGAAACGCAGCAGCATTACAGAACTCATGAGCATTGTAACCGTTATTACCTTAATATCATTTTTTTGTCTCATAAATATGAAAACTGATTTAACTATCTTTAGAAAAAACAGTACCGTGTAAGGAAATTTTTATTTTTATTTTTTGTCAAAAATTTTAATTATGAGTGATCAAAGCCATATTAAGTTAAGGTTCTGAATACATTACCAGCGTTATCTTCCAGGCGAGATAATGGTTTATACATCGTCTTATACGACTGCATATAGTTATAATGTTAACTAGCCGTCGTCATACTTTTTAATATTCTTCGTTTTATATAGTTGACTATAGACATTTTTTGATACACTACATCTGGTGAAAAAAAGAAAAAGGTATAAATAGCACATTTATGATATTAAAGAAAACAAATATTAAAATAAACATGCCTGATTATGAATTGATCTCTATCTTTTCCAGTAAATTCAATTTAGGTTGTTCAAAAATAAAGGCCGTTTTGAATAATTTTTTTAGTAAATATATAATCATAGCTATTGCAATAAGTAGGGACACATTAAACTCGCAGTTAGCTAGTTATTGACACTACTGTTAATAGTTAAAAACATTCTTTGTTTCTTATAAATAACTAATAATATCATATCTATTTAATTTGGAACATTTAAAAGTACTACCATCTCTATGATAAATAAACAATATTTCCACAATAAAATAAAATTAAATATGTCTTGTTATCAGACAAAAAGTGAAATAAAATGCTGAACTAAGAACTAAATGCAATTTCGAAATAAAAACTGTCAATTTTCTAGAAAAATTAGTAAATTCTTATTTCTTACTCTCTCTTCAAAGCTCCATAATCACTTGGTTGTGTAACTGACGCCATTTGTAAGATGCATATGGACATAAATTAGTTACGTGGAAAATATCTCCATCTTTCAATAACCAACGAAACTAACTTATAATGCTGGAAATAATCTTATAAAATGGCAAAAACAAAAGTGATAAAAACTACAAATCCCCGGATCAGTGCTAACTATTGTGTGTCTTACCTTATAATAGAAACGTTGAATTAGAAAATCTTTAAATTAAAAAAAAACTGAGGGTTAAAAATCGTACAACAAACAGTGTCAAATATAAGGTTTATCAAAATACTAAAGGTGCGATTTCCCAAACTGTAAAGGTAATCAAGATAATTGATACAGAGGCTGGTTGCACAAGGAATGTATAGTGATTAATGGTGTGACATCTTGATTTACAATAACCAGACTTTCAGTAATCATTATAGTAAAAGCAAATAATAAAATACAATAATAAATGTTGTATAGTTTTATATGATATACAATTTTAAATAATTTTAGAATTTCGTGTAGGTTAAGTGGAAGAACAGCAAAATGGCATTTGGCCATCACGTTGAACGTAATCTATGAAACTTAATTCGCAAACTATAAATGTATGAAATAATAAAAACACTATTATTATTACTATTAAATGAGAGTAGTGTCTAACATTATACTTTCGTCAAAAAGCATATCGTGACATGATAAACTGTCTAGCTTACAAATCAAATTTTACCAACTTTTCAGAATAGGTTAAAGCATATCGTTATAAAAAAAATCTAAAATTTTATTTTAAACTCCAACCTGTTCTCCATTCCACATTCTTGTTATATCTAGTTTTGTTTTTGTAATAATCTAATTTTACCTTTTTTGTTTGTTTAAATTGTTTTGTTTCTCCTGCCTGATGGTATTCCTGCAGTTTATAAAAAATGTTTCTGTAAAACATAGGTCGTGTAGAAAATGGTGAATTCAATAACATAACGTTGTTAACAAAATGGATGCTCTTACAAAACTTGTTTGTACACAAAAATTTGTTTTAGATAACATTTACGTATTATACGTATATACGTATAATGATTTTATATCATAAAAACGAGGAATCCATATTCAGTAGCGGTGTTTACATATGCTTCTCATGGACCAAGGGCTAAAACAGTTTCAAGTTGTCCCACCTTTTTGTGTATAGCGAAACCATTCAGGATGCAATTACCCTTTGTGGTTTACACATTAATTAAATTTGTTGGAAATAAACAATTTTTTTCTTAAATTCAGTATATCAAAAAAGTATGTACAATACTAAACCTGCTGGATTACCACTATTAGGCTTCAATGTCGTACAATGTTTAATAAGTGCTACAAAATGGCCCAATATAAAATTAATTTGCCGCTTCACTATCATTAACCCGTGCTAGGGTTGTAAACGGGATTATAAGGTTATCAATAAAATGAGAGCTATGCCTTTCCTTTTTAATGAAACGGTAATATTATTCAACAAGGTTCAATTAAACAATAACTGGAAATGCAGCTAGGATATTTAAAATTATTAGATTTTTGTGATTTGCACAAAAACATTTAATAAGATTACAAGTAAATACAGAATTCTATGTACGCAAACTTTGAAACTTGTTACAAACTAGTTATATAAGAATTTCAAACTTCTTGAGAACTGCAAAGCAAGCAAAAGCAGCAACATTTGGATATGTATTGTATACTACACCAGTTATAGACGCATGTTTCATTACCTGCTACTTACTATGGTGTAGAAAAGTTTTTCCGTTTAACTATCCGTAAAATCTTAGCTAATAAGGAAAACTCTTGGTGAAAACTGATGGGAGAGACGAATGAAGACTATTGACAAAATATAATCATTCAAAAGAAAATTTCAGTCACCCTTTGCGTTCTCAAATCAAGGTCTGAATAAATAGTAGCTTCTATTGAAGTTTTATATTTTGAAATTTAAATTTTTTGAATATTAAAACGAAAACGTTATCCACTTAAATTATAACTAAGTTAAAAATAAGATTTTAAATAGGATTTTACAAATGAAATTTTGAATTGTGATCTCAACTTGGCATTAGATTTGAATTCATATGAATTTATCCACGCTATCACAAACCTAATATATCATCATAAATAAAAAGTAATATTTATTATATAACCTCATAAAAGGCCCTAGTCTGTATCTTAATCCGTAAAATTTTAACAGCTCGCTAAATTTTAAGGAGCTGTTAATATCATTAGTGTTACCGATAACTGTCAGAATTTAACGATATATCGCTAGAAATTAGCTTATCTGATGAACTTTAGCGTTTACAAAAACCTACCTATTAAGATTTTACTTCCTTCCAAACAAATTAATTTCCAGTAAACAAGCAACCTCCTCTGTAGCATACTATATTTGATAAATATTTATTAAATGTATTTTAAACATTAAATGGTTTTAATACAAAAAATATTTATTAAATCTTTATTTTACATTAAACAATTTATATTTGAATCTTTATATATTATACTACATATTTAATACATATTTAGATAAATATATAGAAATCTGATATGTAATAAATGTTTCTATGATATTAGAAACATAATATTTAAATACTTGATAAACGTTTCATATACAAACAAAACGTAACATAAAATTTAGCATAATTAGAAACATTCACTAAATGTTTTGTTTTGACCAAACAATTTACATTTATATCTTCATATTTTATAAATATTTAAGGTGCATTTTCAAAATTTTCAAACAGATATCTCCAATTTAGGATATGTTATATATTAATATTCCGTACTCATCAATGTTTAACTTTACAATTAAAATATGTAAAACATGTGTTCAAGCCTGAAAACCTCTGAAAACGTTATTTTCATTTTTATAAAACGCTTTTAAACGGTTTATGATAAAAATATAGTTATATTTTTAAACTTGTGTTTCATAAGTGGCAATGTTGGATCCCTCTGTAATATGAATTTCGGTTTATTACGACAGTCAAAGTTAGTCCGGGTAAATTACATCACGCGTAAGAAAGTCTATGATGCTGTTTCCTAATAAACGTTTGTGTGATGCAAAACTAAATGAAATAGTGTATTTATTGAATTGGTGGTAGTTTTATTGTACTGTATTAAGTTTTATTGAATGTACTATGCAACCTTATAATTATAACTTTGTATTCTAAGTTTTTTTAATAATATTTCATATTACATCATGTTTTTTATGTTGAACAAAGTTTTATTTTTTTTTTATATTTTTGTAGGTTTTTCTTCTCACAATAAACCAAAGAAAAATGATTTTTTTTCTTTTATTTTTTTTTCATGCTGATTTCAGTCAGACGAACTCAATATTTATGGGATATATTCATATTATATCAAATAGAGCATGTCAAAAGCTATTCGCTATGTGCATAGCGACCCGTGGCGACCTCTGGTCGTACACTGAGAAATAAGGGCGGAAACCATAACATTGGCGTTTATGGACGCATATCGAAAGTGTGAAATAAATCAAATATAAAGACTATTTTTTGTTTACTTTCTACATGAGCGTGTACAGTATTTATTTTTATGCGATTGAGAAGAATAAGCATGCAAGTAAATTGTATTTAATATACATATTTTCATGTTATTATTTGACTTTTTGAGGTTATATCCATATATGCACATTTGAAAATTCAATAAATGGTAAAAAATTATATAAACTTGCACTTGCTATTTGAACCATTATTTTTGCAATTCACTACGCAACAAGTATTCACACCCATTATATTCGCAAAGTTTACTGAAATCGTCCGTCGTTATTGCTCTATTGCTCCACCTAGCGCGCTTCGGGCGATTATCCCCTCCCCTCCAAGCCGACGCACATAGCGAATACAATAAAATATATTTAAATAACATTCTAAGGTTAATATTTATATAATATCAAAAATCAAATGTTTTTTTAAATAAAAAATCTGTTTCTGATATCAATGGACCCATAGCTATAACTTTCGAGTGTACTCAAATAAACATAATGTTATAAAAAAACCCGCAGGGTGGCTGAAAGCGGGCAGCCATTGGGGAGTAGCGCCCCCACGGGTACCAGCTCAGTACACCTCGTTCCAACACACATACCTGCCCGTAAACACAACCATATAAACACACAGTTTTCTATTTTAACTAAAGCACACATACACTACACACACATACACTGCATACGGGCAGGTCACCAACACGCACACTCATTCCTTGTTTGACAGCGTGGGGAACTAGTAGCAGTCTGAGATCCTTGGGCTCGCCTGCTGGAGGGTACAGCGGATAAAACTGGGTTCCGGGGTGTGCACTCCCAGGCTGCAAGGTAGTACAGGGGCCCGGGTCGGTCTAGCCAACATGACCTGGCTGCCCTATCAACTTGCGAAAATCTCGCTTATGCCGTAATGCCAGGTGGCGCCTGGACCGGGAACCTTGCGGTATAATGCGGGGGGCTCCGTCGAGGCCACCAGAGTCGGGTTCTTTGGAATCCTTTGGCTGTCGCTGGTTCCTTAAGCTGTCAAACACAAAAAGGAATAAAAACCACGCACACTATACATACACCCACAACTTCACACACCAAATAATAATAAATTTTTAATATGGATGTTACTGAAGATAATAACGTATTAAAAATGCCCCCGGCGACGATAACGGAGCTTCCCGGCTCCACCCCTGTACCTCAAATCCCTCCTTTATCCCCAATTAACCCTACCCTTACAAATCCCATTCCCTCATCAAGCGGAGAAAATAATTCTCCTCATAAAAGGAAAAAGTTCGGTGAATCATCGCCCGAGCATGAGACAGTGGAGCCAATTAGAGAGAGTATAGGAATCAGTTACTCGAGAATAAATTACATTGTAATTGAGAGAGAAGACGGCGGAGATTTTTTTAGTGTCAGTCCCTTTACAATATCTCGTACATTAAAAACTTTAATAGGAGATGTTAAAAACGTCCGAAAAGTCAAAGAAGGCCTTTTGGTAGAAATAAGCGATAAAGAGCAAGCTAAACGATTATTTAAAGTAGAAATGTTTGATAAATATAAAGTAAAGGTATACCCGCACAGAACTTTAAATTTCGTGAAAGGTGTTGTCACGTGCAAAGATTTGGACAATTGCACAATCGACGAAATCAAGCAGGAATTAAAGTCGCAGAAGATTACAGATGTGAAAAGACTTACGGTTAGACGTCAGGGCCAAGTTCTAGATACATCTTCCTACCTCATGACGTTTATAGGAACTAGATTACCAGAGCGAATAAAGGTAGCCTTCTATTCGTTGACGGTACGGCCATACATTCCTTCCCCTCTCCGGTGTTTCAGATGCCAGAAATTTGGCCATACGGCTATGAATTGTCGCCGGGAGCAAGTGTGTGTTTGCGGAAAGCCTGAGCACAAAGGCAGACAATGTGAAGCCCTAGTAACGTGCATACATTGTGGTGGTGAACATTCAGCCCGTTCCTTTAACTGTCCGGTATATAAGCAGGAGGTCGCAATACAAAAAATAAAAACTTTAAAGCGACTAAGTTACATGGAGGCAAAACAGGAGTACCTTCGATTATCTCCACCCACACAGCAAATAACCTACGCAAGGGTAGCTCAGCAGCAACAACAATCACCTGCTTCATTGCTGCTACCAGAAATAAAAAAGATGATAATCGAAACTGTGAAAAGTACATTGGATGGATATAAAATCGCTCAAGAATCGTTACCCACCAATACTCAACTTACACCAATACTTAATATTACCCCCATTACACCCATACCCACAACAGATATTTTACCCACCTTTACCCCACCTGAAAATAAAAGTCCGGTGCCTCAACACACCACAAAACCTTGTAACCCGCTTCCTATTGAGAATCCTCCCATTCCCACCTTTAGAATTCCTGACCTGACGAAATCCTTATCCCTAACCCTCTCGTCAGATTCAGAATCATCCTCAATAAGTAATAAAACAGGTACAACACCAAAAGTTAAAAAGAAAGGCTGGCCTAAGGGAAAGCCAAGAGGAAGCAGTGGTTCTCGCTCAAGCAATTAATATTGCAATCAAATATATATAGTACTATTTAATTTCTTCTTCCTACTTCTATTTTAAACATAATTTCTCTATCTTGTCTTGCAATGACCTTAAACCGGTATTAAAATACGCATTATATTACCTTCCAGTTATGGACAATAATAACACTAATCTTATACAGATAAACTGTAACGGTTTAGTAAATCACTATCCGGAAATTAAAAAGATCATTGTAGACAAAGACCCGTTCTGCTTGTGTTTACAAGAAACCAGATTGAAAGCTAATCAAAACTTCAATCTCCGTGGTTTTAAATGCTTTCGATCAGATGCTAGAGGTGGAGATAGAGCGCATGGAGGTGTAGCCATTTTTATCAAGAATGGCATTTCCGCTGAGGAAGTAGTCCTTAATTCTACCGTTCAAGTTATAGCAGTGAGCTTGCTACATCCTGTAAAAGTCACCATTTGTAATGTATATCTACCAAATGGTCCCAGAAACGTTGCAGAAATGCAGAATATTATTAATCAACTTCCTTCGCCATTTCTATTCGTGGGAGATTTTAATTCTCACAATCAGATATGGGGATCTGAAACTACGGATTTGAACGGTAGAATTATAGAAGATGTTATTTCCGATAATGAATTAGTTTTATTAAACACAGGGAAGGCTACGTTCATAAATGCCAGGTCTAACTCGTTTTCACATCTGGACATTTCAGTTTGCTCTCCACCTCTAGCTCTGCAAATAGAATGGGATACAATGGAAGAGGAAATCTTTTCAGACCACATACCTATATGTATGTCGTTTCCTCGGGGTTTAAAAATCTCATCACTTCCACCACGTTGGATTGTAGACAAAGCTTATTGGGAAAAATACGAAGCAGCCATACCTGAGATACGTTTTTCAAATAATACATCAGAATGCGTCGACAACTTTACCACAGCCATTTTAAATGCAGCTGCAATCAGCATCCCGAAATCATCGGGACATTTACCAAAACGGGTTGTTCCATGGTGGAGTGATGAGATTGAAAACATAGTCAGGAGAAAAAAACAGGCATTAAACCGTTTTAAAAGAAATCCAACGACTGAGAACTGTATAGCTTTTAAACGTCTTCGAGCTGAAGCAAGAAGAGCTATTCAAATGTCAAAACGCAAGAGTTGGCAAGGGTATGTTTCGTCACTTACTCCAGCTGTACCACCCAGTGAGATCTGGAGGAAGGTAAGAAAGATTTCTGGTAAACAATTTAACAATCTGCCGTCGCACCTTTGTATAGACGATAGGACGGTGTCAGAACCTGCAGTCATGGTTGAAGTTATGGCGGAGCACTTTAAAAAGGTCAGTAGCTCCGATAACTACAGTGTAGAATTTCAACGCCACATTGCTGACACCGAGCTAAATCTAGACTTTACTGCAGACTCTGACTATACTTACAACCAGAACTTCACAATATCAGAACTAGAACATGCCCTTGTGTCATGCTCCGATTCAGCTCCGGGCCCTGACGGAATACCGTATTCTTTGTTGAAGCACCTCCCATTTTCTAGCAAAAACTCTCTACTTAAGCTCTATAACAAAATCTGGCAGGCTGGTGAATATCCAGAGCAATGGAAAACTGCTATAGCAGTTCCAATCTTAAAGCCTGGGAAAAATCCAGATCAACCGACGAGCTATAGACCCATCTCTCTTACTTGTTGCATTGGTAAACTCTTCGAAAAGATGATCAATTATCGGTTGGTATGGTATATAGAGAGGCATAACTTGCTATCTCCATACCAACACGGATTTAGACGCAACAGATCAACAGTTGACAACTTAGTCTCACTGGATAATGCAATACAAAACAGCTTTGCGTTACGCCAACATACAGTCGCTGTCTTTTTCGACATAGAAAAAGCATATGATATGGCATGGCGCCACAACATCTTAAAAACGTTACATAATTGGGGGGTCAAAGGAAAAATGGGTCTATTAATAGAGAGTTTTTTGTCGGAACGGAAAATACATGTCAGAATGGGCAATGTAACGTCATCTCCAGTCGTCCTAGAGAATGGTATTCCCCAGGGATCAACATTAAGCGTAACATTGTTTATTATTGCCGTCAACAATCTGTTAGAAGCAATCGATGGGGAGGCCGTAAGTAAAATGCTATACGTTGACGATTTATGTCTTTACAAGTCTGCTTCATCAATGGAAGATATAACTACAGAACTACAAACTGCAATAGATCGACTTTATAACGCAGCCAGTAACATAGGATTTAAATTCTCAGAGCAAAAAACGGCATGCGTTCACTTTTGTCGACTGCGATCATGCCAAGAGAATCCGGTTATTAATTTAAATGGGTCGCCTATTCAGTTTGTAGATTCCATAAGATACCTCGGACTTACCTTTGATTCGAAGCTTAATTGGAGAAAACATGTTACCGGTTTACGCGCTAGATGTCAGCAATCCCTGAATATTATGCGATGCCTGGCAAATATCAATTGGGGAAGCGACAGAGACACTCTTATTAGTATATATCGTGCAACAGTTTTATCAAAACTCGATTACGGCTGTTTTATATACGCTTCTGCACGGAAATCTGTTTTGCAAAAGTTGGAACCGATTCAGAACATGGGGCTTAGACTAGCCACCGGAGCCTTTCGTACTAGTCCATCGATATCCCTGTGTTGTGAATCGGGTTTTCTTCCACTTAAACAAAGACGTGTGTATTTACTCATGCAATACGCAGTGAGAACATGGGGACAACCCCATCACCCTAGCTACCATAACTTTTTTTCCGAAGAACTTGAAGAGATATATTCTTCTCGTCGCACAATAACTCGACCGTCAAGAATTCAATTTACAGAATCTTTGAACGACTTTCAGGTCAACAACTTGCCTTTAGTATACCGGTTGGGCCCGTGTGAAGTACCTCCGTGGAACCTGTCAAAGCCAATCTGTCATACGGAATGTGCTACAGTCAAAAAAGGGGAAATTAGTACCATTTTTTATGTAACAACATATAAATTTATTCTGAGCAAATATCCTCAAAGCCTAGTCATATATACAGACGGGTCTAAAACAAGGACGGGAGTGGGAGCTGCAATTTACGTCCAAGACAGTTCTTACTCTTGGACATTACCTCCCATTGCGAGCATATACACAGCCGAGCTCTATTCCATATGGCAGGCTCTGAGGTATTTTGAAATGTCTACGCACACGTCAGTACTAATTTGTACGGATTCGAAAAGTTCCACGGAAGGTCTAACTGACACTTTTAATGATGATCCTTTGGTTCAGAGTATTTTAACCTTAATTCAGTGGCTGGAATCTACAGGAAGAAAAGTCGTTTTTGCTTGGATACCCAGCCATATAGGCATACTGGGTAATGAAAAGGTCGACGAGGCAGCCCGTCTGGCTGCAAACACAGGAGTAATCGACCAAAACATCCCCATTCGCCATAATGATTTGTCGTGTCATTTGAAACAAAAAACAATCTCCTCATGGCAGATCATTTGGTCTAACAGCGAATCGAAATTAAAAGCTGTTAAACCAGAAGTGACGAAATGGAGATATCCAGTATCACTAACAAGAAGAGAACAGGTGGTAGTCTGTAGAGCTAGAATAGGACACACTCGGTTGACTAATACTTACTTGCTGGCAGGCGGACGGCCACCAATATGCGAACATTGTGGAGTAACACTAGGAATTCGGCATCTGCTTTTAGACTGCCCGAAATATGATATTCAGCGTCAGAATTTACACCTACCTGATAACATGACAGAATGTCTAGAGGATACCCCAAACTCCATTATAAGGCTTATAGCATTTCTGAAATCTACACGTTTGTTATGCAAGCTGTAACTGATCGCCATTAATAAGTATATAAAGGTTATCTTTGACTGTGATAAATAGTAAAAGCATAGTGTTCTGTTTAAAGATATATATTTTATATTTATTTACATATATTTATATTTATACAAATCATTTTATATTTATTTTTATTTTTCTATTATATTTTATATTTATTTATACACACATTTATATAGTTATATTTTTACACATATTTTATTTATACACATATTTTATATATACAATTGCTAAGAGTTCGTTTCGTTTCGATTCGTTTTATAGTAATTTTATTTCAAATATCTTGTTTGTATCGTTTTTTGTTTCTCGTTCCAACGTTTTAAAATGTACTACGTGTGATATGAAATGTATTATCTATGCGTACTGTATGTGTATTGTGTAACTCCACACAATTACATATCTTACCTTGCAAATAGGAGATAGCATCTTCTTAAAGTAGAAATACGGCTAATAACCTAAGCTGTTGATGCCGTTAAATAAATAAAAAAAAAAAAAAAAAAAAAAAAATGTTATATAAATTTTTATTGACAAACACAATGCGGTATTCGTAATAAAGCTGCATAAAAAGCAACTCACTACTTTCTTACCTTAAATTAAAATAATTGCTCAAGCTAAATCAAATTGTTGTGAAAAGTTTAACTCTCCTCAAATTTAGACTTTTAGGCGCATTGCTTCAATAATATAATAATAATAATAATAATAATAATAGTCCCCTTTCACAGGCCATGAAGGCCCATTGGGGGGTATAGCAGGGTAGGCTGCTATTTCTCGAGCCGTTCGGTACTCAAGGGTGGTAAAGTAGCTAGCTCTATTATTACCGCCTATTATTACCCCAGGAAATGATTCCCAGGTACTCATTTCCACAGGCTGAGTCGACCTGGAAGCCTTAGATAATCTAAAAATGCCAATGCATTATCCCTGGGATTCGAACCCAGGACCTTAACATTGGTAGTCAAGTGCCATACCCACTGAGCTACCATGGCTTCAATAGGGCACTAAATTATAATTTACCTAGGAACACAGTAATATAAAACAGATACTAATTAGATAAACTTATAGATAAAAAGATTTTCAATCTAATGGTATATTACACTTATGTTTTCATTAACCAACAAGGACCCCATGAAATGTCAATGGAATCTAATTTTCCCACAACTGTATATTAACTTACTTACATTATATGTTAAAAACATTATTTGCATAATTTCAGACATCAACAATATGAAAAATCTAACCAATTACAGTATTTCAATGTACGATGCAAAACGTAACATAATAATTATATGTTGTATAACAGATATCAGTAATAAAAAGAAGCCCCTACATTTAAGATAGTTACAATCATGTGGTAATGAAGCGGCTTTACAATCCTCCTCCAAAATTATTTACCCAAGAGTTGTGAAATTCTGAAATAGAAGAAACTTATCACAACTGTAATATCTCGTTAACATCAAAATAAATTTTTCTCATTCATTATTATTCTATCTCATTCTCATTATTATTCTTCATCTCACTATTAAGTTAACAACATGTTCAATTATCAGGTTGACCAATTCTAATATTTTCCCACCTATTATAACGAGATAAAGCTATCTCTTTTCTCGTTGATCTTAATTATAACTTTAGTTAGCGAGTATTATTCTATATAAATCCGGGTGTGTAAAATTAGCATTATACAGATGATTGGTATAATTAGATACATTTTATTTTAATTGTTATTAACTGTGTATCTTGTTTATTTCTGGTATTCTTTATCACATTAACTTCTGTCCTATATTATAAAAGTATTATTTAATTGCTAATTCAATTATTATTACTTATTTGTTATTAATATTTTAGAATGATACAGAGTTATTATTATTATTATTGAAATAAATTTGGCAGGTTGGTATTTAATTTATAATACATAATTTAGTACTTAGTAAATTCTATTTTTATATGATCTATATTAACTATTTATTTGTATATTATTATTGAAACACGTTCTGTTCTCAGACAGCGTTTCAGTTGTCTCAGTTCAGCTGTCTTATTAATATTATATTGTACATTTCCCGTAAGTGGAACTTTGAATTCTGTTGGAAATAAATATTAAATTAAAATCTTCGTCCACTCTTTATGCATGTAACATAAAATCTAAATTTTGACTTTTTAAATTTGTTTTAAACTAGTTGTCTCTTTTAGTTTCTGTTTCTTCAGCTGTAACAAATTATTATTTCTCTGAAGCGTAGTTCGCCTAGAAATTAGTTAGTTTAATAGCATGACCTCTGTTAACAAAATGGAAGTGCTCTACGCAATTTGCTTGTATACATAAACAACCTAGTTTAGATAACGTTTTTGTAATAATTCATAAAAACAACATATTCATATTCAGTAGCATTTTTTACATATTCCAATGATGCTAAACACCAAAATAGTAAGCTAAAGTTATAATTACTTTAATATTATAGTGAGATAATTGGGAAAAATATCCTTTTTGGTTTATAATCTTAAATTTAAAATAAATGACTGTTTTGTGCAATTATATGAAGTAAGTTATGTATAAATTCAATAAAATTGCGACAAAGATGTATTCGGAACATCGCCATCGCTCAGACAATTTATAGCAAACACCATATTCTTACATAGATGCAAATTCTTTAGCCATTTCCTATAAAATATGAGGTCATCGATTGTTTTTTAAATTCGATCCCCATTTTTCCCAAGTTTTTTTTTTCGTATAATAATGGAGAAAATGTGATCTATTGCATCTAATGGAACACTAATGGTTGAGATATTTATACCGGGATTTTGTTCAGTCGCTGTTGATTCCGTCTCCCAATCCAGAAGAGCCTGTTCTTCCGGATAACCAAATTTCCCGCCCCTACTCGAACTTATTTAGACCAGATGTTAAAAGACTTAAAAGAGATAATTTTTCAAGAAGTGTACGTTTAATAGCTTCTGAATTTATCGACGACGCACTGTGGGGCGAAAGATAGGGAAGAGCGCGCAAGCCCTATAATCCACGAAAATAAATAATTTTTACAGGTTGTTGTTGTTCATATGTACTTTTTAAGTTATATGAATTGATGTAACAATGTTAGAGCATTATTTATAAAGTGCAATTAATGGTTTTTGGCATTATGTTTCATATAGGTTAAGGTAAGTTTATCTTTTCTTTATTATACCTGCACCTCATTAGAAAAAGCAAGAGAAATTATGTTATTCCAGGCAAGGTATTCTAAATCTGTATTGTAATATATTTAGAAGTACATGGGAAGACGTTTTAAAATTAAGGGTGACAGGGGTTTTTCAAGGTAATTCAATTTTATTCTTCTGGTATAGGAATATAAGTAGTATTATCACTTCATCATGTATTTTATACTACAATGAGGGATTTGAATATTTAAAATAACTTCCAAGAAAGGATTTCGAAAATATTTCTAAGTCGGCATTTATAAAGAAATTACTATCACTTAATAAGAAATAACAGTAGTTTTTACAATAATTGCCAGGACCCAATATTTCATTCAAGAATATTCTTCCTTTTATTAAAAGGTTTCATTCATGTTGTTTGTCAGGATGCTTGTGCTTTGTTAAACTTTTATTATTTACAGTTATTAGAAAACCCCCAACTTCTTAAGGGGTGGTATTTAGTCGATTTTAACAGTCGTGATATAAGGTGTATACAGTGTGCATGTTACAATAATATCTCCACATCTTCACAAAAATGAACAAGTTTAGAAAAAATATGGACTTATATTTATTTCTAGAAAGCTATTTTTATTTTTTAATTTAACTTTCAAAAGGGTATACAATACCAAAATGCTAATCAGATATGTAGCATAATAAAAGAATACCACAAAAATTCAACCACGATGCTTCATCAACTACATGCAGTAATACGAATAATGCCGGTAAAGATTTCTTGCAGTACTTACAAAAACGGCTTTTAACTTTTTAAGTTGGATCGAGTTGGATTTGCTTTTTGTATGAAAATAACCATGAAGCTTTGGTTCTTTCTTCGATATAAATTTGAAAGCGGACATATGCGGACATTTTTTTAAAACTCCAGCAAAAGTTAAATTTTAGCAAAAAAAATCTCTGACACTTTTTTAAAATAAAACCTACAAAACATTTTCATGTTTTTTTAAGTTGTTTAGTTACAAATACTATGTCTCTTTTTTATTTTAAATTTTGGTTTCAATAAGTTTCATACAACAAAAGTAATTTAATTTTAAATCTCCGTCTGGAAATGTCGAGAAATTGTTAGTTCAAAGTAGTGACAACTTTAAGCATTAAAATTTTTAACAATAACAAAGATTTTTAAATTTTGCCACCGGTTCTAGATGCCCTGAACATTTTATAATCAAACGCCAATATGTTTTTTATTCTTTACACAAGTTGGATTTTTACCTCCTTGCGCGGTTTTTGTTAAGGCTCGCCCCACAGTTCGACGTGGAGAGGGAAACTATTAATCGCGTTGGGTACCGACAAATTCAAAATGGGAGAAATCTTAAAGACCTAATTTAGTTTTGCTTTCTATTTACTTTGTAGTACTACTATATGTTAGTACATTGTAGTGTATGATTATTATTTGTTTTAATGCTGTATTTCTCAAAAAGTCTATGCAACATATCACGATATTTTCATTATTACCTTATACAAGAAGTAAGTTATTTAACTTCCGTATACAAAATGGGAATTGCAATTGAAAAAATGTTGATGACTGCATGCTTTTCAGGAATTGCTAATATATTTGCAGCTTATGCAAGAATATAACAATATTTTGTTATAAATAATATCACCAATATTCCGAATATATGTTTTATAACAATTTTATTGAATTTATGTCTTACTTTTGAAAAGCATAATAATAAAGTAGCTGTAATGTTATTATTATTATTATTAGGTGTTCAACATCGTAAAATGCTTATTCAGTGCTCCGAAATGGCCCAGTTAATAATTAATTTTCTGCATCGCTACCACCCAAGCTACTGCTACAATTGTAACGTGATTTATAAGGTTATAAATAAAATGCGACCTATTACTTTTCTCTTCCAAATGCTCCAATAAAACAGTTATAAAGACGCCCTAATTTCTGTTTATTATTAAGTATCGACAAAACAATAACTAGAAGTATCTAAAATATATAGATAAAGATAATGAATTATTGACATGATAAGTGTAACATTTAATAAGTTTACATATTTAGATAATACTATGTACGCAAACTTTGAAACCTATTACAAGTTATTGTGAGATGCAAAGCAATCAGAACACTTGCATATAATATATTTATACGTAGTGCATCTATTTATATGTACGGTTTACAGTACGGATGCTAGTCATTTCGTGAAATGTAAGTAATTTTTATATATTTTTTAAATTTTTTTAATGATAACCAGGGAGACCATCAAAATGCTTTTTTGTATTATTTTACAATAAAACTAAATATTTGTGGTTTATTCTATTTTCTACCATAATGTATGTTACGAGGTTGGTATATGTTATGTTATGATACATCGTTACAATGTGCTGTTAGAGATATTTTCAGATTTTCCAAGGCATACAGGCCAATAAAGTCAGCAATATCATCGTTGTCTACTTCTAGCGCCTATAAGCGTAATGTATACTGCCCATTCTATTTACAAATGCGTACTTTTATTCCGTTTATTGATCCTGTATAAATATCTTTGAAATTTAGCATTAAATTAGGTGTCGCATTTTAATATGATTAATTTACTTGGGTTTTTAAAAATAAATATATTTGAAATGTTTTTTGTTCTAATTTGTCGCTAGTTTTTCTAGGATGGCGATCTTTGTTTAGGGAAAGAGGGGGAACAGTGTTACACGTACTACAGTGTTACACTTAATGTTTTTAGGATTACTTTATATTAAACATTGTTCATATTTTCATGTTAGAAGTACTTTGGTGTTAACCAAGTGTAGGGGCATTTTGGTTAATATTCATTGATGGGTTTTCAAGAAATTAAGGTATGTATTTTTTTTAATATCAAAAGTGATAAAATACAATTTACTTCAGGATTAAGTTAATTAAAGCTAGATTATTACAAATTTATTTATAACTAGTTTGTAAGCTTATTTACGCCAGAGAAGCACGAAGCCTCAAAACTGTTTGTATCCTTATTAACTATTCGATTATAGATTTTTGATGATTGGGGTACAGTGTTACAGTGGATAGTGGGGTTCGGTGTAACATTATTTATGTAACACTTGTGCAGACAGTGATCAGTTGAAGTTGCAAATATACATTATTCCATTCAAATGATATCGATGTTGGAAACTTTGTGCTAATACAAGAAGGCTACAATAAAACACACAGTTTTGTCAATTAAGGAAATTACATGTAAAACGAATACAGAAGTTAATCCAACTTGTAAATTCGTACATACAACGCAAGAATATAAGAATTTTAAGTTGTTTTATTAACATTAACATTGTTAACCTTTCCTTGTAACTCTGTACCCCACTATTACGATACAGTGTTACATAGAGCACAAAGTTGAATAAATCTTAATTTCTCTAAAAGTTGAAATAATCAAAGCAAGTTAAATGTAAAAGTTGAAACAAGATTCGTAACTCTTAAATTAGGAAGAGAATAAATTTTAAAATTTTTATTTGGTTTGGAATTATATCAAAAAATATTTTTTGTGTAACACAGGCCCCTAATCCACATCTTCAGCGACTACCCTGGGTTCCTATACTTGTGTTGTGCGTGTCCGGTGATGACAAGTATAGGGAGCCTACAGCTTATAGTCCAATCAATAGAGATGTGAAGAGTGTATTTTCGTGTTAACAGCTATTTTATTGCACAAACCTAATCAGAATAGTGTGTAGAATAATATACAGGGTGCCCATTATGTATGGAATATAGTACATATCTCGGTAAATATCGACTTTATAAAAAAAGTTGTTACATAAAAGTTGTTTAACATTTTATTTTCCATAATAAGATAGCATTCAATTGTTTTTATTTCAGAAAACAATTGAGTAATGAATAACACTTTAATTTTTTTAAATAGCAATGTACTATTTCATTAGGCTCATTTGATAGAGATTTCTTTTCTCTTTTCGATGACCTAAAATCTTAGTACCCTTATATCAGAAAATTTTTGAAAAAAACGTAAAAAATATTTATTAAGTTAATTTCAGCAATAACATGAATCTAGATCTCAGAGACCTCTTTCATTTGTCTTAACAATTGATTGTGGGCTTTTATTGTGACAGAAGTTTGTTTATTTAATTAAGTTGTTGGTAGATGGAAAAATAAAAATGGTTCATTTAACAGAAACTGAACGTATAGAAATTTTAATTATGGTCGGTTAGGGGGATCGCAAACGAACACAATTAGAAGTATGTGAAATTTTTAATGAGCGTTATCCACATCGAGAACCAATCACCCAGTCAGTAGTTAGCAAAACCTTGAAACGGTTTAGGGAAACTGGCAATGTTAAAGATCTGGTGAAGACTGGTCCGCAGAGGTCTGTGACAAATGAAGATAAAAAAACTCGATGTTTTAATAGAAATCGAAGAAAATCCAAACATTTCAACTCGTCAGTTAAGATTAAACCATGCCGTAAGTAAAGGTTCAATAAAGAAAATATTACATTCAGAAATATTACATCCGTAAAAACCGACTTTATTGCAAGAATTATCCGAAGATGACTACGATCGACGTGTTGAATTTTGTGAATTTATGATGGAGCGAATCAACAACAATCCAAATTTTCTTAATAATATTGTTTTTTCTGACGAGGCTACGTTTTGTTTAAATGGAAATGTAAATAGGCATAATTGTCGATATTGGGCCGCTGAAAATTCCCATTGGATGATCCAAAATCATACCCAAACACCACAAAAATTAAACGTATAGGTGGGAATTTGTGCAGATCACATAATTGGACCTTTCTTTATTCGTGGTACTCTAACTGTGACCGTTATTTGCAATTATTGTAACAGCAAATTATTCCAAGCAAATCTTGATGATCTTTGATTTTTCAACAAGATTGATTTCAAGCTTTTCGTGATAGGTTGGGCCACTGCATTGCAGTTAATGGTGAGCATTTTGAACACTTATTGCCATGAAAACCATTTTATTGCTAATTTCGTTTTCTCTTCAAGCTTTATAAGAGACGTACATAATTTTCTGTTCATTTGTTTTATTTTGTTTTTCGTTCATTTGTTTTGTACATTATGTAGATGCATATCTGTTTATTTTAGGGTAATAATTCGAGATGCTTTACGATCTCGGATATCTAGATTCATGTTATTGGTGAAATTAACTTAATAAACATTTTTTACATTTGTTTCAAAAATTTTCTGATATAAGGGTACTAAGATTTTAGGTCACCGAAATGAGAAAAAAAATCTCTATCAAATGAGCTTAATGAAAGGGTACATTGCTATTTAAAAAAATAAAGTGTTATTCATTACTCATTTGTTTTCTGAAATAAAAACAATTGAATGCTATCTTATTAAGGAAAATAAAATGTTAAACAACTTTTAAACAACAATTTTTTTTATAAAGTCGATATTTACCGAGATATATACTATATTCCATACATAATGGGCACCCTGTATGTAGTTGCGTACTAAATCATAGTGACAGCAGAAAAGTTATTAACAACTTAAGACGCCATCAACCGTTTTGAGGTGTTTTTCTTCCGTAGATCATCAGGATGGCTTACTACGAAAAAAAGTTCAGTATATGATTTATTTATAATAAAAGTAGCTACAAAATGGCACCGGTTAGATTGTTATAACTGAAATATTTAAGTTGCAAAATCGAAGAAACTGCCAAAATCGCGTATGTTTTTTAAGTTGCCATAAAAATTTCAATAGTCAACCAATATTGATGAAACATACGTTAAGTATAGTTATTATTATATACGATAAGCACTCAAAACCAGTATGCCAGGTATGCAAAACTTTTTGTTTAACAAGGTCTTATAAATCTGCTGCGCCTAAAACAAAATCGACGTGTTTCAGTGTTTTAAAAAAAAACGGTTGAGTTCGCTTTTTTTTTTAATATTCCATACTTTAATCCCACCCTGTATAATAAAGAAAAATCATATTATTAAATTAGTTACTTTTCTGTGGATAGAGAAGTATCATCTCTTTGACTCAGTTTATGTTGATGTATTGAGTTACTGTGCTCCTAATTTCATCGTTTAATTCGTGGACATTTGGTTTGCGACACTTGAATATACTGCTTGATCATCGTAAAATGAGTTTGGAGCAAATTAACTGACCAGTAAAGTAAAGAGCAAAAGGATAACGTAGGTTACATTTATCATCACGCTAAATAAATAGTTGAATGAAACCAACAGTCTAAGACAAAGACTAGTAGGGATGTCATTTAAATTACATAGAAATATAAAACTGTCGCATAAACATCCCGTTCACGCAGTACCCGCGGTACTGGGAATGGTATGTTTAGAATCGTCCTCACTCACACATTTATATCACTAAACACGCGCACGCCCGCAGATACACATCTTCGTCGACTAAGCGTGTGGTGGATTTCACGGTTTTTGATTTTATTTTCATTATATCTTTAAGTGACTGGAAAACGACAACAAAATTTCCTGAAATAATCTTTGTTATTTTTCTGAATATGTAACCTTCATAAATGTGATAGTCCTATAAATATTAATAAAGTCTATAGAAAGGGCAGTAAAAGATAAAATATTAGAAAATGTGTCAAATACATTTTCTAAAAACAAATATAGAAATTATTAAAATGATCGAAGTTTTAAAAAGGCGTCTTGGTTTGAGTTTATACATAATCAATTAAAGCTGCGATAAAAGTGGATATTACAGCTTAAAGATTAAGATCATATAGGAATATTTTTTACGGAGTAACTTTTATTTTCTATTCAGCCCATTTACAGTGTGGGTTTTCAATATTTTAATATGTAAACCATTTTCAAGTAGTTTTACGGCGCCCTCCTACACATTTTTATATTTACTTGTATATTTTACAAAAGCGTACCTTCCATATATTAAAAACTTAAAACATTTATGTTTTGTTTCAGATAAGGCGTACAACTACCTGAGTCTGCAGTAGGTGTTCCATCGCCGTAATAAATATGGCTGAGAATTACAGCTGCGGTTCGGAACCGTTAGAGTTCTACAACACCAGTTTAGGATTCGAATCCGCACTACCAGAATGGGAAGCATTTTTAACGATATTCACCCTCACTTTAATTATCGTCATGACGGTTGTAGGAAACATACTAGTTATCCTAAGCGTATTCACACATAGACCTTTAAGAATTGTACAAAACTTTTTCATCGTCTCGCTTGCTGTGGCCGATTTAACTGTCGCAATACTTGTTATGCCGTTAAACGTAGCATACGCTATTATTGGTAAATGGTTGTTTGGTATCCATGTCTGTAAAATGTGGTTAACGTCTGATGTACTGTGTTGTACCGCATCCATTCTGAACTTGTGCGCGATTGCATTAGATCGCTTTTGGGCCATTACAGATCCCATAAACTACGCTCAGAAACGAACATTAAAGCGCGTGCTTTTAATGATTGGGGGTGTCTGGTTGTTATCATTAATAATCAGTTCGCCACCTTTAATCGGTTGGAACGATTGGCCGGAAACCGAAGACTTTTTAAACGAACCGTGTCAACTTACACAACGACAAGGTTATGTAATTTATTCAGCATTAGGATCCTTTTTTATTCCCTTGCTCATAATGACTATCGTTTACGTAGAAATATTTATAGCCACGAAACGTAGATTAAGAGAAAGGGCGAGAGCTTCCAAGATTAATGCAATAGTAGCAAAGACACAGGTCAGTACTCAAAGCGGTAAAGACTGCATAAAAGTTTCACGAGATAGAGAATCAGTCAGCAGCGAAACCAATCACAATGAACATCCTAACCCTTCCGATGTTACCACTAATGGAAAAAGTAAGGATAAAAAACGACAAAAAAATAAGAAAAAGAAAAAGAACTCCGACAAAGAAAACAACGCTTACTTGAAGCCAGTACTTATACATGAAGATTCTTTTACCGATAATCCGGAAAATTCGCCGAGTTCGACGCGACGCAATTCAAATCCGTGCACTTCCGACAACCTCGCAGTTACAACGTCGTCGACCACCACATCTACCACGCCTCCTTTGAACAAGGCGCAGACTAAGATTTCCGACCAAAAAGTGGTGATTAACGAACCGACACCTGTGGTAAAGAAACCAGGAGCTGTGTATCAGTTTATTGAAGAAAAGCAGCGCATCTCGCTTTCAAAAGAAAGACGGGCGGCACGAACACTTGGGATCATTATGGGGGTATTTGTTGTGTGTTGGCTGCCATTCTTTCTAATGTACGTTATCGTTCCTTTCTGTCCAGTGTGTTGCCCGTCTCGAAGAGTAACAAGTTTTATTACGTGGCTTGGTTATATTAACTCAGCACTAAATCCTATCATTTATACAATATTCAATTTGGACTTCCGAAGAGCTTTTAAAAAGCTTTTGTTTATGCAAACATGATATGACGCCCATAAATAGGAATTAACGATAATTAATGTATTAATACACATCATAAAAAATATAATACGAAAGAAGTTATTTCTTACAATTTAATCTTATAAATAAATAGATCTACCTTAATCAGATTTCTGGAATGTAAAAAAGAGTGTGTTAGCTTACAGTGTCTATTTCGAGAATCGAACAAAAATGAAATTAACACTATTTTAACGATCTTGTATTGAAAAATAAAGACTGATTTAGTGTAAATAAGACTTTTCGATTTTAATTAAAATTAAGTACAGGTTTATGTACTATTTGTACTTAATATTACTTAGCTTCCATTAAGTAACAGCATTCCCCGTGAAGGCCACAACGCAAAGCAAAATGAAAATAGCAAGCTTCTGTTCCACAGCATTTGAGCCCAATGCTGTGGAACAGATCTTATCTTCATTTTATTTTTTAGAATTCAGATTCGCTACATATTGTATAAAAAAAGCTGTACAAAAAGATTAAAGATTTTAGTAATGTAGTCTAGGGTATTTGCTTCACATAGAATTCTTTATTTTATATAATATAGTTAGCTATGTATTTATATTTAGTGTTGTAATGTATTTATATAAGGAACTGAAGTGTGATAAATATAATTATTGTTGAAGGAAAAATTTAAATGAATTTATTGAAATAACTTAAATAATTTTGTTAATAACAAGCATCATACATTTAAATTGTCATCTGTATTCGATTTGAATTAACGTTAAAAATTTATGAAATAAAATTCCTTAAATGTGTTGCGTCTTATTTTAATTCATTATTTCTTACAAATCTATTAATTAGCAATGCTTTTTACGACAATGACATTATGGTAACGACAATGATTGCCATCGGTTACGCTAATCTTAATGATGACAACAACAACAAAATTATCGAAGATGACAATAAAAAGCCGATATAATGAGCGTGACAATGTTGTTGATAACTATAACAATGATGAGAATACTGGCACTATAGTGACAATAACGATTGTAATAATAATAAGAATGAACAATGGAAATACAATAATTTTAGTAATGATAGCGATCGCAATAACTTCGATGATGCTGCCAATTCTTACAATCACGATAATGACGATGACAAAAATAACGACCACAACAAGGACGATTCTATTTATGAAGCCGACCGATAGGAAAAAACTACAACAATGAGAATTGCAATCAACTATAAAATTAAACCTTAAAGTTAAAAATTGTTTACATTGACGTGATTATAAAGTGGGTATAGATACATTCCACGCTGATTCTACCAAAGTTGGCGCGGTACCCTCATAGATTTTTTTAAATTTTGTTCACTTAATACCTTTTCCAAGCCTTATATAAAGCTCAAATATTACTGCCCATAAATACACTGTTCGCGAGATATAGAGGTTTATTTTCTTCAGTTTTAAACGTAGATGCCTCTATTCAAATGTTATTTACTTGGCTTTCGAGAATGAGAAAGAAAGAGGAGAGAATGAGAATGAAAGAGAATGAAATGGACTATCTACGGTAATTTTTGTTCGTTTTTCCAACATTTGTAACACAGTATATTATCTGAGTTTTAACAAATTTTGACTTTTCTCAAAATTGGCTCCATTAATGTTTTTCAAAAAAATTACAACTATTGTACGTAATATTCTTATAATTGCGTTAAAACATCAACTTGGTATCTCTATGGAATCAGAAGTTATAAATTTTCTTCTATAGTCATGCGAATAAAATGTTCTGAAACGCATGCACTTTTGTATTAAGAACAGCGAATGTAACTCTCAAAATCTGTTCCATTAATTTCCTCCAAAAAAGTCAAAACTATTGCATGATATGTCCTTATCATTTTATTAAAATTTCAACTTGGTATCTCAATAGAATTGGAAGTTAATAATATGTAACATTAATAATTTTGTTCATTCTCTTTGTTGATAGTTCAAAGAATATTTAAACATTTATATGACATAGAAGAGTGTTAAATAATATTTTTACTATTAGTTAAGCAGTAAATCATCATAGTTTTCATTAGCATGATGTATTTGACAATAGATAGCATTGACTCCTTTGGTACTTTTTGGCGTCATGGCAAATTTTTGATAGAAAGAAAAGAGAAAAAGAACAACAAATTTTCTTTCGTTTTGCTCGGTGAAGTTGAAAAGAAGATCCTGCTGGGGTATTACCTTACGAAAAAGAAAAGGGAAAATTGATGGTGTATCGATGTATTAATTCCCCTTTTTACAACTATAGTAAAAGTTGGATCAGTTTGGGATCAACCCTTTAAGATACCAGATGTGGTATACGGCATTGTTTGAGCCGGATGTTTGACAGGAGATTTTCTTGCTGCTCATCCGAACTTATATCCTTTAAACCGCCTAACATCTCAGGTAATTTTGTTTTACAACCATTTCTTTCGTTTTGCTATGGGGACTAGTCATTGGAGGACCCATCGTTAATGATAGAAATTTTCTTTTGTGTTCATATGACGTTGGTGCTTTGTTGTTAATAAAGTAATTAAGACAACCCGTACTTTTAGATTTTTTTCTTCTCTTTCCTGGTTTGGCTGGCTAGAATATCCAATTGGTTCATACTATGGATATTTAGCGGCTGTAGTCTCACTTCATTCAATTAGTCAACCCGAGTGTAATGGTTGATAAGGGTTATCCTTGGTGAAGTATTTTCTACACGGAGGAATACTTCATTTTGTACCCTTAATGTTATAAGGTGGTAGCACCCTTACTGGCAGTAGTATTGGGAGATCGAGGTACCTGCTAACCTATTTTTTCCGAACTGTCAATTCCAGTGACATTCTTTAATATGTGTTTATAATTCGGTAGACATGTATAAGGTTACGTAAATTGCTTGGACAATCTATCAATTTAATTTGGAACTGAGAGAGAGAGAGAACATAGCCTATGCATACTCAGCTGAACGATTTATAGTCTACTACATTAATAATTAATTTACTATTACAACCAATAATTAAAACGGTAGCCTTTGTGCTAACCATCTACCAGATAATAATAACACCATTGTTCTTACCTCAGGATATCCTCAATCTATAGTTGTAATCATAATAAATAATTCTCATTCCAACAATTCCAGTAACAATATTTACACAATATACAGATTGTCTACTAATTTGTTAATTATTACGATATAAATAATCATTCCTATATGTGTATGTGTATATGTCATGTGCCCTCTTGTTTCGTCTTCGAGCTTGGACTGATAAGAGACCAGGGGAGATTAGAGGCAAGTCAATTTTGAGCTCGTGGCGTCCTTTGAAGATCTACCTTAAGTTGAACCCACCCCGTCTTTACTGTAGTTAACCGACGGGTACTTCCAATTTCCTGGCCTGTTGCATACAGGGTGTCATAAATATAATATAAATAATTAATATAATCATGACAACGACGATAATGACGTTTGAACAGCATGATGATCAGACTTATAAAGATAGCGAGAATAAACAGAAGTTCTTGGTATGACCTTGATTTTATAAGAGGGAAGTTTAGAAAATTTTGCCTGTATTTTTCGAAATTATTAAATCGTTTTATTAACATTTGTTTGTTGCTCTATTTTCGGGGTAGGAATCGTAGTGGCAGAACATTCCGTGTTCATCATAGCACCATATGATCATTCTGGAAAAACTCTACCCATGAGGGTTTTCTTTTAACGTGATAAACATCGCATTGGCACAAGACTTACGGCTTTACTTCTTTGTCTTAACTAGTAATCCACGAAAGTTAGTTTTTAACATTATAAACCTTTCTAAAAGTAATCCGAATGCTTCACTTCAAAATGTACCAAATCGTGGACTGCACTTGCCACTCTTCAATTTTTATATATAGTAATCATTACTGATAGTACTGTAGTAGTCATTCAAATAGAGATAGAAGAATCCCCTTACAACCTCAAGAAATTGTAGTCATTCTAATCTTTTAGAATTCTTTAAGTTTTTTGGGCCACTGTGAACCTGGATGGCATAACTCTACTGATTTTCTTTTCGAAAAATGATCATGATCGTACTTTGTTACCCACAAAATTGGGACTGCTTATTGGGAAACGGTAACAACCTTTAACCGTAGTTAAATCTGTTGGCTGCCAGCTAACTAGTGTGAGATCGTGGGTCTCACAAGAGGTCTTCTGTAATGGGCGCCAAAAATCGTCTAAAATAGCTCTAGTATTTGACGACAAAATCTGAAAAGAACAACACATTTGCGACTACTACCAATGTGATCGACTTTTCCCAATATTGGCTCCTGGGTAGCCGAAAATATAAACCCCAAATACCAAACATATAAATAAGAAATCTTCAAGTAAGAGATATACAGTGCTTTATTAACAACAAAACAAATTATCAGGTAGATCAATTAAAATAAATCAGTCAAGTATGATTATATTTTAATCAAGGACAAATAGCCTTTGCAAAGATTAAATGCAAGTTATTGATATTGAAAAATTATACACTTTTGAAAGAAGTGAGAATTCATGCGAGCGCGATTACTTACTCTAAATTTGACTTAACTTCAAGTCTCAAACATGTAACTGGTACGGTAAATTAACGCGAATACCTTTGATGTAGATTGCGTAATCGTTAACCTCAGATTTTAATTGTTTTACCAATTCATTATGGAGCAAAGTCATACGTATTCACTCGCAAATATTCCTAACAACATACAAATAGAATAAATAATATGTGACAAAATGGTATATATATATATATATATATATATATATATATATATATATATATATATATATATATATATATATATATACATATATATATATATATTGATAAAGGGTACCTTGTCACCTCCAAAGTAGATACCCAGCGTACGTTGTCACCTCATATATAACGTTGCGACCTCCGATTTCGGAGGTGACAACGTTTTGCCCTTTTTTCGACTGTATAAGCATATAGATGGTGTTAGAAGCCTAAATTCAAATTTTTGTCTGGAGGTGATAACGACATACTTATACTCACAAATTTAATTTTTAGTTCAGCTGTAGATCGCTGGCGTTGCCGTCGCTCTTAGTTGTATAATTGCCAATACGATGTCACCTCCGCCTGTATATGTAGTTTTCTGTATCACGTACGGTACGTTGCAGGCTCCACAGTTTGGCAACGTCGTGTACAAGACCTTCACCATTCAGGTATATAGAATTCCATCGAAACTGATACATCTGGCGTGGTTTTGACCATTTCACACTACCTAAATTTACACATACTTTTTGGGAATAGTAGCTGCATTTAAAGTACTATTTTTAAACTACTCAGAAAATTTAAGGGATCGCTTGAATCGTACGTCATTTTCAAATAATTTCTATTTCATTTAAAAAATTTTGAGTTGAAAACGACTTTGTTAGAAATATGAAGAGATTAAATAGGAAATACTTTTTAGCCGCAATTATGTATAAATAAAGAGTTAATTTTTTTACAAAATGATCATTTCGGATTTATTGGATTATTATTATTTGATTATTTTCGGAATTGCCCTATAGCATATGAAATATTCATTCTCGCACCTACAAAGAAAGAGTTAACTTTAAAATTTCTTACAGTACAACAATTAATAAATTTTGAAAGAAAAATAATTTCATAAACAGAATAATGTAACATTTGGTATGTAGTGTACAAATTTCACCAAATTCGGTAAATGAAGTTTTAATTGACATTCTATCTATGTTTACATTTTTATTTATTTATTTAATCAAATATATGCGAATCTCCCTTTATATACATAAAATTAATCCTAAAATAAGCTATAGATATAGATTAGTTACCAAAACTAATAACTAAATGCATTTTTATAATAATTATCAACGGATAAAGTTGAAATAATCAATTCCACAAACATAATGTAAATGTTGTAAAAATAATTTAAAAGAATAAAAAGGTTGAATTTATAATAGGGTAATTGCAATTTGCACAAAATCATTAACGTTTGTAGACAATTTTAGTTCTATACCTTCTAAAAGATTTTGATACAAATTCTCACTTAATTTATTACACTGAGTTCTTAAATCTTGAAAACTTAGGTAGTCGTTATAATCTTGTGAGTTCTTATATTTAATATGCGCAATCTTTTTGTTTTTTACCAAAGAAATAAATTCACTATTGAACCAAACCGGATAGTTTTATTTTCTATATGTTATTTTTGGAGCAAAAATTTCTAAGAGTTTATATAAAATATAATAATATTCATTAACAAAAGCATTAATGTTATCAGAAGAATTTGATACAGATTGCCAGTCTACATTTGCAATGCAAGAGTTAATTGCTACATAATTAGCACGTTTAAACATGTATTTGGTTACTTCGTTCACTGTAGTACAAATATTTTCAGGATTATGGTAACAGATATCATACGAGCTATGATGGCAAGTATTGTTAGAGGATCAGATGCTACTTGAATAGCGACATTATTAACGTTAGCAAAAACTAAGTCTAAGTAAGTTTTCCGCACATTTGGAATACTGTTACACTGAGATAGATTTAAAAAATTGAAACTATTGGCTAGCACTAATGTTCCTAGAGAAGCATTGTCACTGGTAATCAGTCCCATTTCGTCCAAATCCCATTTGTCCAAGGGTAAATTGTAATCGCCGCAAATAATTACTTCATCATGACTTATTTAGATAATCGCACAAGTCTTCAACAGATCTTCATACTTCGAAACTGCACTATTTGGAAGAATATAGCAACAACCAATAAGCAATCTGATAAGTTATAAGCAATATGGTACATCTGATGAAGGAAAGAATAAATCCGAAATACTCATTCTGTAAAAAAATTAACTGTTTATATTTTTACATAATTACGACTAAAACATATTTTTTTTATTTTGCGTCTGTAATATAGTATATTAAAGAACGAGTTTCATAAGGCAAGATTTATTTACGAGTCCAAATTTAGAAAACGAGCCGCTTGCGACGAGTTTTCTAAATGACGAGTGCAATAATGACTTATGAAACTAGATTTTATGCTATTTTTTCTATTTTGTGTCTTTTATTGCCTTTTTAAATAAAAAAATCGCAATTTCAAAATGTATGGATTTTTGTGGTAGTTGAAAATACTGATGTGACATTTGAAAATTCATGGACTGAAACAGAAAATTGAGTGAAGTTTTTGTCAATTTTCTGTTTTTTTCAATTATTTTTTTCAACGCTACCAACTTTGAAAAGGTTGAGCTATTAAAGCACTCAAATGAGCTATTAACGCTCTGTTTTGGGTGCTTTAACAGCTTTATTATAGACGCAAAATAGAAAAACGACATTTTCTCGGCATTGATACAAGTCTAGGCCAATTTTCAGATATCGAATCTTGGTTCTCTAACTCATGTTTAATATGAATGACGTTTATTTATCAGTCCTCGGTTCTGTCATTGGGTACGCCCATTACACTGCCGGAAAACAGCGCTGCAGCAGCTTTAACAGTCTTAGATTTAAAAACCACAATTTAAAATTTTTGTTTTTTATTATATCTCTCTATTTTGATTATTGGCTTTCAGTAAATCAGTCGATGTTATTGCTTGAGTGGCTTTTTAAATCTAAGATGGATGTGGAAGCTGCTGCAGCGCTGTATTTCCAGTGGTGTGTTAGACGCACCGATTTTCACCCACGTTTCAAGTTGTTTAATTGTCGCTCAAGGGTTAACCAACAAGCTGGTACTAATTCTCGATTCACTAAACGTTGTAAAAGTCAGAGCCAATGTTCATAAACCGAATCTAGGTTCCTTACGACTTGTCCAAGCTCCAGTCAATTTCCAGGTGTCGACTCGAGGCAGTTACCCATAGAATATACTGGAGTCAAGCATCAGATACTATTTATGCTAATTTATACACGCTAGTCTTAGCCAATCTCTACATATCAAGCCCCGGTTACTTATCACCCAAAACCTTAGACAACTTTCAATCTTAGGTTCTCTAAGATAATTCCAGTCTGAGTAATCTTTAAATTCCAAATCATGGTTTCTTACCCTGTATCCAAGGTTGGGTCAATTTTCATATATTCTGCTAAATTCTTGCCTGTATTATATCAGCTAGCGAAATGTAAAATAAAAAGTTCCTAGTCGGCCCACTAGATGCATCAAACGAATATATGTACTATATCGTCTGTACACTCAAAAAAGATAATTGGTTCAACTGAAAAAAGTTGTTAAGTAACAAATTGGGAAATTTAGTAAGTATAAACATGATCCCAGTTAAACCGCTCGCTTACTGCTAGAACAACGGTAGGAAATTTGTTGCAGTACAAAATAAGAACAACCAAATTATTTAGTTAATCTAAACGTCCAATAGGTTCCTTAATCGGCGAAGACTAGTAAAACTAAACTATGGAGTTGTTTAGCTAAAAAGTTTACCCACATTTTTCGTTGACCAACCAAATTATTCTATTTAATTTGAACAATATTTTGTAAGGTAATAATTATGATTGTAATAATATGAACGTAAATTTTGATTAATAACTCATACATTTGTTTGAAATAACCTATTCTTTCCGCTGGGCTACCTACAAAAGAAGTACAATTTAACTATCTTTATGTGTAGATTATTGTGTTACAAGTCAGTCTCGGTGGATTAGTGGTTTGCATGTTTGCTTCATAATCCAAGGGTCGCAGGTTCGATCCCCGGCCAAGCTGGTAATTTTTCATAGCGGAGGAAAATTAAAAACATGCCTTCTTCTCGGATAGGAAGTAAAACTGTAGGTCCCATGTCAATGCGATGTTTGACACTTTAAAAATCCCTACTGGGGGTGGAATTTCCTCAGATTCGGCTAAATTCTAGTAGGGTCGGCCAAATGATCATAGCAATCGGTGCCATGAGGTACGAATGATGCTCCGCCATCCTGATTCGTCGCTCAAAAATAAATAAATAAAAATATTGTGTTACAACACAAACATAGATTGATGAACCTGTTCAACGTTGTCACTTAAACAACCTTTATTTTGTTACTTAACCAACTGAATGCGGCTAAGTCAACTGAAAAGATGGATAGGCGCAAATTCTTAAGCTAGTTTTAGTTGATTTTACCGATCGTTTTATTTGAGTGTACGTACAGTTGAGGAGTTAATAAATAGGTTACATTTTTATAAATCTAGGCACTGATGTTTTTAATTTTAGTAAATGTAATTTATTATAAAAATGTATTAGTGCTTGCTAAGCGAAACAGTAATGGTTGACTTCTTTGCTTGTTTGAACTAGCATTCATTAGAAGTAAAGGGCTGTGTACTAGTTGTTCTGTTTCTCAATTACCAGCCTTGGTACTACATTAACATTCAAGTTTGGTCCAAGATTTACCTTAGTTTTATTGCGGTATTGGTGTCATTTATTGGCCAAAACATTGCTAAACGCATTGGTGTTAACTAATAATAACAAATATTGGTTAACACTGATCCTTCCATGACTGAAACCAAGCTTGATATCATCCATACTTTAACCTAGAAATGGGCCGTTTTCGGATTTTAAGGTTGTGCCAAGGTTGATAAACATTGTCTGAAGCAGAAGCTAATGGTGGTATTTTGTTCCTATATGGAAAGCTGCGAATGCTAACATAATTGATCGTCAAATAAACTACAACTTCTAATTCTGATAACACAATATACTTACTATATTTGCTTTACACTATGTTATCAAAGAAAAGACGACATTATGTGAAACCTGACTTTAATGTGGACTTACTAAAGTACACGTTCCGTAAAACGTACATGTTTTATCGTTAATAAGCGCGTAATTTAAAAAATTAACTTAAAACGGAAATTTACAAGAAGTACATGTATAACAGTATAACGTACGTATTCTATAATTCGTTAGATCAAATAATAAGAGGTGTAAAATTTTTAAAAATGTCGATTAATTTGTTGTTTCGATTTGTTTTAATGTTAATAAAGTTGATAACTCTCTTTGTTAATTAAATCACAGGAAATCCAATGGTCCAACATGATAAGTGTGTGATTTTGGAAACATCAAACATTTGTAGAAAAAAATACATTATTTAATTTGTTTATATTACACTCTCCTCGAGTTTAGTAAAAATTAAAAGAGTGTCTGACTATATTTCAATCGAAATGGAATCTAGATAAAAGCATATTCAAATTAAACAGTGATTCTGGAGATTACAAGAAACACTACATATTTGAAGAATAATTAAGAGATGATACAAGTACAGTTTATTGTAACTGCATAATCAAAACAAAATGTGATATACTGGGCATCATCCCGGTTGAAAATTATTTTTAATTCACCGCGCTTCTGCTTACAGGAATTGATAATTAGTTTTCTTCAACAATATTGTATTAACAGTTTTTAATAGGTTCTTGGTTTTGTTATAATTTCAATTCATTATAGAAATAAATTTCTTTCTAAATATAGCAGATCTAAGTATTTCTAATCAGACTATTAAAGTTTTCATTTAAATAATACAACTTTATGAAGTAAACGAGAAATCAATGATTATAATTAGAGAAGCCTTATTAAACTAGTCAGTGCTACTCAGAAAGACGCTTTAATAATATTGAAACGGCTTTTAAATAAGTCTTTAATAATAATTCATAAGAAATACAAAAACGCCAATTTACTATAACACAAAAAATAAAAAATTAGTAAATCGAGAATGCTCGCTTGTTTTCTTTTGTTATTTTGCCACTAAAATGCCCTCGGCGAGCAATTTGAACCACCCGATTTCAACATCTGGGGACCCACAAGAGACCCTTTTTATGAAATGTACATCTATGGAATGTGGTGTCAACGCTCTGTATATATAACTGCGAGTAACGATGGTATCTTCTGACCTCCGAACACTTGGCAGCGCTGCTGGAGGTAACAGCGAACTACCAGTATCTTTTTATATATACATTTTGGAGGTCGGTTCGTATCTTCTGTATAATCTATATATGACAAAATAAAACAAGGGAAATAATTTCCCCTTTCTTGAGATTCGGATTCTAAAGGTTCCCCTCATCACAAATATAACAAATTTTTAGCAATATATTCACGGGAATACCCGGAAGTCAGGTCGTCTCCTCTGTATGACGGAGGTGACAGCTTAACAGGCATCAATATATATATATATATATATATATATATATATATATTTACGGCCACTTATCAAAGTGAGGACATATCATGAACCATAGTTAATGAGGACCACCCTTATAAATGGTCACAGCTTTGCAAATTTTTTTGTCATCACTTGTTTGCTTGTTCTAGTTATGTATCTCGCAAATATACACAGATTTCTTTGAATTTAAAAAAGTTTTATTTGCTGTGTATAATAATACCAAGTGAGGCTACACTATACTACTGACGACGTGAGGACCATATAATTAGATACGATTTAATCGCAAAGTGAGCCCCAATATCAAATTATACACAGGTTTTAAGTATAACATGAGGTCCGGCGCTGTTGCCATCATTTGCTTTCATTATCATCAGCAAAAATGCATGCTATTCTATTATTGGAATTTGTTAGGTGGTCGGTCGTCAGTATAAAACTAATTTGATGTGACGGAGACGGGTATGCTTCCGTAGCCATTTTAACAAACCCGTTTTTGAAAACATCTCGAGAACGGTTGGTTCTACGAAAAAAAATATAACAGACTTTTTTGTAGAAAAATAAATTATCTATCTTTTTTATTAAAACAATTTTTTAATTGCTTGCAAATTAATGTTTTAAGAGTTATTACACAGCAAAGTTTTCACTTTTTAGTTTTGCTAAATAATTCGCAAACGGCTAACATCTCACTGAAACAGGAAAACATTGCAGTGTAATAACTCTTAAAATATTAATTTAACAAAAAAATTGTTTAAATAAAATAGATAGATAATTAATTTTTCTATAAAAAATGTCTGTTCTGTTTTCTTCGTAAGACTATTTCTCCAGACTATTTGGATTATTTACTGGCTCCCTAACTTAACTATTTCCTGTTGGCTGTTCCATTGCCTTCTAGAATGTTTAAACGAATGCTTGACCGCTTAGATCAATTAAATTTAGACGAAAAATTAGATTAGATTAAGATTCTGGTGTTTCTCATCATTTTAATGGTAATTGTGCTAGTAATATTAACAGCCTGCTATTAGTGGGACAGATTAGTGAATTGATAGCTAAGTGCCACATACTTTACTTTAAAATCTAAATGTATTACTCCTAATAATTAATTATTATTAATAGTTAGATTAGTTTCACTAATAATTATAGATGTAAATCTGTATAATATGTTAATTATTCTGAAAATGCTAGTAAAATCAGTAAATATTGTCGCCTAATTTAAAATGCTGAGTTTGTTCCATCTCATTTTTAATTAAATTTAAAAATTTGTCTGTAATTTCCTTACGGTACGTGTTAAAAAGAATATATGTATTTATCTTCCTACCTAAACCGATCTTGGCTTGTAGCAAAGAAAAGTGGTTATTCTATATTTAGGGTATTTATTAGGCCAAAAAGAATGCATATAAAATCTATATTTCCGTGTAAAAAGATATAAGAATATCGCTCTTGGTATTTTTAATATTTAATTCTAGTTATTAATCTGCCATTTAAATTTAACCAACCAATAATTATTGTGAATGACTTTTCAGCATTAACTGTGCCGTCTATGAACTCAAATCTTACTAATCCTCCAGCTGACATATAGCTATAAATCATTACGCCTTGAGGAAACTTAACATTAGGTTTCAAGCAGTATTTATGGAATGCTTCTTATTTAGCTCTGATTACTCTTTTGCGAGAGTAAAACTAGAACAAAACTGCTTAATGTTAAGTTTCCTCAAGACATAATGATTTGAGGCTGTATCTTATCTAGAGGATTAAGAAGATTTTAGTTCATAAACAGCATAGTTAACGCTGACAAGTATCTGCAAAACGACGAGTAGCATGGGCTAAAACTAAGTTGTCCTGGGCAGAAATGCTGGTCTAAGGTCATATTCATCAACTAGTTAAAGTCTGGTGTATCCGTTAGTTACTCTCGCAAAAGATTGATCAGAGCTAAACACGAAGCATTCCATAAAGACTGCTTGAAACGTACCGTTAATTCTCCTTTTAAGGCGTAATGATTAGTACCAAGAACTTATAAATAAAGGAAATTAGGATATCAAAAAAGGCGAAACACCTTGTGCATATTGGGTTAGATTCAAAAATTCAGTAGTGCAGGTACTCTTCTAAAATTAACTTGCCAATACGAATTTTTCAGCCGACTGCTATCAAGAATATCGATAATATCGCCTGATGGATTTTGCCGAAGAGATGCTAAGATAAAGGATGACTGTACCACGATCGCGTCCGGTTCTCAACGAATTTTTCTTAGCTACTTCATGGCAATAGGGGACCATAAAAAGTTACGCCAGAAAGTTCCTTGAGCAAATTTACTGGTGCAAATTGCTGATCCGTGTATGACATATCTCCTTTCTTCGATAACACAGAAAGAAGGCGAAGTACGAAAAAAAATTCGAACACTTTTGGTAGGGATTTAAATAAGCTTTATCTTACCTAACCTCCTTTATCTCGATAACCCTAATGGTTTCCGAGAAAAACGACAAAACCGGTAGGGGGCGTGGTTTATCCTCATTATTTCTTCGAGCTCACCACCTACAGGTGTTGACTTTTAAGGAGTTGTTTAATAACCCACAAGGAAACCGTATGCAAAAATCCATGGACTTACCTCAACTTTCCGCTATTTTTTCTAAATTGATTAGACTAATTATAGCAGTCCAACATAAAGCTTTGTATGCAACTCGTACCTTAATCTATCTATCTGAGAAATCGCCAACATAAAGTTTGACAAAGTGGTAGTATCGATTGGCTTTATGGTAAGGTCATTTCAACCGAGGATATTTTATTTAACTACAATAGAATTGGTATAGGCACAAGTGAAACATGTAGTTGCTAATAATACAACATATACATACACTTGCTGATCTGAAAGAGCTTCTATCAAGGAATTTCTACCGTCACAAATATCATAAATTTAGGATCGAAAAGTTCCAGCAAAGAATTAACAAACGCATCTGACATACGGATGTTGATACGAGGGATGCTCTGTTAATAGTTAGTAGCAGGCCATGGAAGCTCAATTGGCTAGAAACAATTGCAACAATTGAATGTCGCATTAGTTGGCATTCGTTACCCACAATTGTCAAACGTTTCGATTTCTTGTGAAACGTAGTTAATTTTGTAAGGTAAGTAGTTGTGCATTTTTAATTCAGTTAAGATGAGCATTCCGCGAACTGCCTTTAGAGCTATGATTTTCTACGACTATAAAAGACAGTTAGGATACCAGCAAAGCCATGAAAATTTGATAGCAGATTTTGGCGTTGCTGCCCCTCCATTATCCGCTGTTAGTCATTGGTTCCGCGAATTTCGACGAGGGCGAGAACTGCTAGAAGACGAAGCAAGACCTGCAGAAGCTGCCTGTTCAGAAAATGTTGATCGTGTGGCAAGCTTGATTCATTCCAATCGAAATATTACTTATAGGGAGATTCAGTAGGAAGTGAAGATTGAATCCTCGGCGGTGAATACCATTTGGCATAAACATCTTGAAGTAAGAAAGCCAGCAAGCCGTTGGATATCGCATTTGCTCTCAGAAAGTCAAAAACAGGCTCGAATAGACTGGTGTAAATTTATGTTGCAAAAATTTGACGGAGGAGCTTCCAGGCAAGTGGCATACATTGTAACTAGTGACGAATCTTGGGTATACAGTTACGACCCTGAAACTAAACAGCAGTCTAGTGTTTGGGTATTCGAAGATGAAGACTTGCCCACAAAAGTAATTCGTGGCAGAAGCTTCAAGAAGAAAATGATTGCTGTTTTTTCCGCCGATGTGGTCCTGTTGCTGTTATTCCACTTAAAGATCGCAGAACTGTTAATTCTGAATGGTACTGCGAAGTGGCTTTACCACAGATGTTTGCAAAATTACAGGCAGGTCGACAAAGGACCGGTTTGCGTAACATCTTAGTCCATCATGACAACGCATCCTCCCACACTGCTGCCAGAACATTGGATTTTTTGAAAGATACGGAAGTTCAATTGGTAACTCATCCGCCGTATAGCCCAGATCTAGCGCCGTGCGACTTTTTTTGTTTCCAACTGTTAAAAAAATGATGCGAAGTAAAAGATTTTCCAACGCAGATGCAGCAGTTACAGAATTTCAAAGAATTTTTGAGGACCTTTCAGAAAATGAATCTTCCGAATGTTTTAAAAAGTGGTTTCAAATAATGCACAAGTGTATTAGTCTGAATGGAGATTATTTTGAAAAACAATAAAGATTGTTTGTTAAAAAATGCAACGGTCTTTTTGCTAATAACAATTTTCAGCGCAACCCTCGCATTGTACCAATATAAAATACTTTTTAATGTTTTTAATGATAGTGTTGCATTATGTCATCAGTCATATTTATAAATTGTTCACAACATAATAATAAAATAATAAATAAGTACCTACTAAATAAACTATATTTAAAAATATATATGTATAAATATATATAAAATTTTGTATTTCTTAATTTTCTCATTGAATTCATAATCAGCAACCCCAAAAACCCTCCAACATGAATTTCGCTCAAGTTGATGTAAAACTTCCCGAGTTATTAAATTGGGAGTGTAAAATGGGGGTTTCAACCCCCCGAGGGGGCGTGCCCCCATTTTAAACAGATTACTCTTTACACAGTACTGAAGGCATTACAAAAGATTTCAAGTCGCTATCTTTAGATAGTAAAAACTAAGAACGTAATGCAAAAATTTACTCTACTACTAGGGCAGAGAGAAAGGATTACATAATAAGGTAACCAAAATGGTGTATTACTTTGCAAAATCACATATTAAACACTTTTTGACTCTTTGAGCTTTTCTCTAAAATCAATAGAAACGGCGTAAATCGCATTCTCAATCTCAAATGCCGTTATTTTAGGACCGCCATTTTGGTGTCCGCCACTTTGAATTTTTCAATTTTCTCATTGGATTCATAATCAGCGACTCCAAGAACCCTCCCAACATAAATTTCACTCAATTTGGTTGCGTTATTAAATTAGGGGTACAAAATGGGGGTTTCAACCCCCCGAGGGGGCGTGCCCCCATTTTAAACATATAACATTTTATATTGGTCCAGTACTGAAGGCATTACAAAAGATTTCAAGTCTCTATCTTTAGATAGTAAAAAATAAGAACTTAATGCAAAAATTGACTCTACTATAAAGTTGGGAACGACCTCATCATCCATCATCACATAGTGAATAATAAATATAATTGATATTCTAAATCTGTTCTAATAAATTATTCTTATTGTTAGTTTTATTAAATATTAATTTAAAAAGAGACGTTTTGATTGTAATATTTGGTACTTATAGTTATCAATTTTTATAAGCCTGCCTTGAGAAGTAAGAATTAAATTCATTGCGAGCTTTTATAATACAATGAAAGTTGAGAACATTTAGTAGTTGTGTAGGAAAGCCCTCATCTGATCGTCACCCGGTGATCAGTTTGAGGTTACAACTTATAACAGAATTCCACTTAATATACTATTTTGGGTTACCTACCGTTATTTATTTGTTCATAATGATTACTATTTCCATTTAAAGATTAAATCTGAAATGAAATTTTTTTTCAATGAATTTAATAAATGACTTATTTAATTATTGGGTGTATTAAATGCAGAAAAATAGTCTGCAGAGTATGTTGCGTCTAACTTTTCTTTCTAAAAGCAATAATACAAACAAACTTGCCAGCCTCGGTGTGGTCATAACCACAACGGTCTCCGTGACGATAACGGCCAACAGCCACAACGGCCAATTTGACCATATCGCCCAACTCGAAACTTGACCATAACGGCCACCATGACCACAACGGCCAACTAGAAACTCCACCCCATCCGCCATTTTGACCACAACGGCCACCGACGCTTATGTATTGGCGTCGCTGGTGACGATGACCACAACGGCCAAAATGACCACAACGGCCAACTAGAGTGAGTGACCACAACGGCCAAAATGACCACAACGGCCAACTATGGAGCGTGACCACAACAGCCAAAATGACCATAACGGCCAACTGTGGCGAGTGACCACAACGGCCAAAATGACCACAACGGCCAACTAGGGTGAGTGACCACAACGGCCAAAATGACCACAACGGCCAACTATGGAGCGTGACCACAACAGCCAAAATGACCATAACGGCCCACTGTGGCGAGTGACCACAACGGCCAACTGTTTTTCATACTGTTACTTTGGTTTAGTTAAAGCTCATTTCTCTCTTTTAATTTAGCCTGTATTTCAATAAGGTACGTCCAGAATTTAACAGCGAGGTCTGATGTCAAAGTAGCGCCGATTTAACGTGACTTTCCTATATTGAAAAATGCTTTTTCTATATATGTTACAACTGCAGCCCTATGCAGTTGACGACATTTTTCTTTCTTAGTTTCTCGGCAAGTATCCCAGGCAGATTAAATTCTGAAAATTTGATACAGGTACACTATAACTATTTACAGAATCATGATACTTTAGTTCACAGGGTAGTTTATCTTTAACGTCAAAAGAAGTTTTTTTTCTATTACTTGTTTACCTACAGCAATCTTTTCATTTTGGGGACGTTTAAAAAAGTACGAAATAGAACTATAAAACAACACGTTTGACGTTTTATTTATAGATTTCCATTGCATTGAATTTGAAGTACGTAATTAGCTGTTTTTATCAGTTTTAAAATTTAAACTAAATGTAAATCTTCTCCTAAAAAATAAACACGATATCTACGAATCTGCCCAGTACTTAATAAAATCAATCTAGGGAGCAGCATGGGACGTAACCCCAGAAACAAACCGCAATAATCCAAAACAGTATTGCTCCATACGTATCCGAGAAAAAATACAAGAAAACGAGCTCTTAGAAAGTAATGACAGATTACTTACTCGCGTACCGGGCGATAAAACGTAGTTTAATAGGGCCATCAAAGAGTTTAAGAAATTATTAGATGAGCAGAGAAATCAAGATTTCCAGAACTATTTCCACTGCCTAACATCAACTAAAGCAACTGGCTGCATTATAGAACGTCATAAAGATCGTGTTTACGCCTCTCTTACCATTGAAGAAGAAAAATTCATACGGGACTTCCTTCAAGCGCGAAGTAAGGTCATCGAAACTGAAATAAATTCGAAGAAGTCCCCAGGTTTCGACGTAATAACTGGAAAACTCCTAAAGGAACTTTCATATGAGGGATTTCGCATGATAACTGTAATCTATAAAGGGATATTAAGGACGGGATACTTCTCTGGCCAATGGAAGGTGGCCCAAATAGCAATGGTCCCAAAACCGGAGAAACCGCCATCAGATGTGCCCTCATACAGACCTATTAGTCGTTACCCGTCAATGGTTTGTAAAAAATTGTTCGCCATGCGAATGTCACCGCTAATTGACGAAAATCAGCGAAAGCCCAACTAACAGTTTGGATTTCGTCGACAATACGCTACAATCGAACAAGTACTTGCATCAAAAATCAGGTTTGACCTGGAGACCAAAACATTCTGTTCAGCGGTATTCATAGACACAAGCCAAGCATTTGACAGGGCGTGGTATGTATCAATTATGTTTTGACCATGTAAGACGTCTGTCTAGGTGGAACCCTAGATATTTGACCTAATCTTCTTGAGTAGTGAGTTTCCGTTAAGGTGAACTAGAGGGCAAGTAGTTTTTTTAGTAGTATAAGTGGCCTGTGTTGGTTTTTGTATATTTGCTTTAATGCGTCGTGTTCCATCATCTTTCAAAAAGGCTTAGGTGGTTTGTAAGTTTCTGAAAACTATATCTGCATTAGTATGGGAAGCCAGTATTGCCATGTAGTCCAAGAAGGTTGCTATTGTCGTGTTTCTAGTTGAAGATTAGGTATAATGTCGGACCAGTCGCGCGACACCAGATGTTGTGGATAGAAGGGCTGAAGTGGAGTCTGAATATTTCACGAAAAAGTATCTTTTAGTGAGGTATGACGTGAGGATTTGAAAGAAGGTATACGGTAAATGTCACTTGAGGTTGTAGAGTAGATCTACATACTCGTACATACCACGCCCTGTCAAATGCTTGGCTTGTGTCTATGAATACCGCTGAACAGAATGTTTTGGTCTCCAGGTCAAACCTGATTTTTGATGCAAGTATGTGTACTTGTTCGATTGTAGCGTATTGTCGACGAAATCCAAACTGTTAGTTGGGCTTTCGCTGATTTTCGTCAAATAGCGGCGACATTCGCATGGCGAACAATTTTTTACAAACCATTGACGGGTAACGACTAATAGGTCTGTATGAGGCCACATCTGATGGCGGTTTCTCCGTTTTCGGGACCATTGCTATTTGGGCCACCATCCATTGGCCAGAGAAGTATCCCGTCCTTAATATCCCTTTATAGATTACAGTTATCTTGCGAAATCTTCAAATTCAATGCAATGGAAATATATAAATAAAACGTCAAACGTGTTGTTTTATAGTTCTATTTCGTACTTTTTTAAACGTCCCCAAAATGAAAAGATTGCTGTAGGTAAACAAGTAATAGAAAAAAAACTTCTTTTAACGTTAAAGATAAACTACCCTGTGAACTAAAGTATCATGATTCTGTAAATAGTTATAGTGTACCTGTATCAAATTTTCAGAATTTAATCTGCCTGGGATACTTGCCGAGAAACTAAGAAAGAAAAATGTCGTCAACTGCATAGGGCAGCAGTTGTATATAGAGAAAGCATTTTTCAATATATCTTTCAGTAACCTGAAATGGGGTATGAGGTATCAGTTGCATGAAATGGGGTAGTAGACTTTTTTATATTGTATGTGATAGTACCAAGATGCCAAATCCAATTTTTCGACCTCCGCGACCTTCCGGATCACCGCCAAAAAGAGGTAAAACCGCCGAAATTTTGCACTTTTTTTAGGTTTGGCCAATTTTGACCACGAAGGAGCACTTTTTCAAAGAAGACAATCCTATTCATTTCAAAAGTACATTAAGTTTGTTACAATCTAAGACCAAAATGATTACTATAGGGCTAATAGTTTCCGAGATATAGCTCCTCAGAGTTCATCGAAAAAGCGGTAAGACCCCCGAAAATATGCTTTTTTTTAGATTTGGCCAATTTTGACTATGAAGGAACACTTTTCCAAAAAAGATAATTATATTCATTTTGAAAGCACATTAAATTTGCTACAATTTAAGACCAAAATGGTTACTTAAGGTCTAATAGTTTCCGAAATATCGCTCCTCAGAATTAGTCTAAATTTACACCCATGCTATTTTTCAAGTATTAACCTATAGAACTGAGTTCAAAGGTTCAAAATAAGAATAGAATAGAATTGAATAGAATAGAAAACCTTTAGTCTTATTCAAACAAATTCATTTTTTACATTGGAATCTTAAAAATAATCCCTCGTAAATGGTTCATGTTGTCAAGTGGGTATTACCAGAAATATGAAAAGGCGATAGGGAAAACGCGTTTCAATTTTGTCTAAACCCCTTGGAAGGTCCAGGTACAAGATACTCTTCAGCCTCTGTGTCCATGTTCTTTTGTTCTTCTTCAGCCTGGTCAATTCATTTTAAGAGTACATTAAATTTGCTACAATTGAAGACCAAAATGGTTACTAATGGTCTAATAGTTTTCGAGATATCGCACCCCAAAGTTGGTCAAAACTTCAACCCATGCTATTTTTCAAGTATTAACTTATAGAATTGGCATCAAACCTTTAATAATACCTCTCAAATAGTTCAATAATGTATAAATTTAGTATATGAAACATTCGGTTCGGGTTACATTAACATGCAAACGCATTTTGGGACTGGTTGCTGCATCACCCTCCATTCCCTAATACGAATGTCGTCATGTCTATAAGCAGTGGACTTGTTGGAGTGGAAGAGGTCAACTGTCACATGGCTAGAGATATGGGTAAGGAAGCGATGTTGAAGGTTGTAGGGGAAAACTACGAAAATTTAAAATTCAAAAGGAAGAATAAAGTGGTATCACTTTTTTCTGTGAATACTGTGACTGTTGGCAAGAGACAGGTGACGGTTGACCCCCTAACACTGTGTCAAAGCCGGATGAAGAACTGAAGAACTTCACACACGAGCTTTCACCATATCCTCTGTCCCTACTAACACAGTAACATCTACTTTCAGAAGTGCGGAAGAGGTAAAATACCAGATGTCCTCTATTCAACCACCTCGATATCTTCTTACCGTCACCTCAAGCCCTTCACCCATGCCTTTAGTGGATGTGATTCTACGTCATGCTTCTTTGGTCAGGGATAAAACAAGTTGTTATCAGTAATTCAAAAGAATTCGGACCTCAAGGAGAAAGCAGCAGTTTTCCAACTCAGAAGCAACACCTGACGAAGTAGCTGAAGCAGGAGTTAAAATTATCATTGCGCTGTATGGTGAAAACAACTCAACGAAAAGCCTCAATTATCTGAGCTATTAGCTCTTTACAAATGCTGCAACCAAGACGAACTTTAACCTTGCCAGACTACCTCCCACTCAAGAAGCTGTGAATCGATCCGCTCGAATGGGGGTGGGTTCTTACAGCTCACGGCCTTTATGATATCGAGGGATGCGGCCCCTTCCCACCTCATGCAAATGATCTCCTGCAACTGCAAGAAAGGATGTGACAATGCATGCTGTTGCAGAAAAGCAGGCTTGAAGTGCTCTATTGTATGTAGCCAATGTAGTGAACAGTCCTGCGAGAATCGGCCAGATATCATCGTTGACATGGATACTGCCAAGCTCGATGACCTACTACATGACGATGAGCTAGATGGACTGCTTGTATATCCTAACAGCCCTCCAGATAAGGAAATTGACCAGGCTGAAGAAGTACAGGAGAACATGGACACAGAGGCTGAAGACTATCTTGAACCTGGACCTTCCAAGAGGTTTAAACCAAATTGAAAGGCGTTTTCCCTGTCGCCTTTTCATATTTCTGGTAATACCCACTCGACAACATGAGCCATTTACGAGGGATTATTTTTAAGATTCCATTGTAAAAAATGATTTTGTTTGAATAAGACTACAGATTTTCTATTCTATTCAATTTTATTCTATTCTTATTTTGAACCTTTGAACTCAATTCTATAGGTTAATACTTGAAAAATAGCATGGGTGTAAATTTCAACCAATTCTGAGGAGCGATATTTCGGAAACTATTAGACCTTAAGGAACCATTTTAGTCTTAAATTGTAGCAAATTTAATGTGCTTTCAAAATGAATAGAATTGTCTTTTTCGGAAAAGTGTTCCTTCATGGTCAAAATTGGCCAAATCTAAAAAAAGTGCAAAATTTCGGCGGTTTTACCTCTTTTTGGCGGTGATCCGGAAGGTCGCGGAGGTCGAAAAATTGGATTTGGCATCTCGGTACTATCACATACAATATAAAAAAAGAAATCTACTACCCCATTTCATGCAAGGTAAAATGTACTAGGTTACTGGGCTAATAGGTAAGTCACGTTAAATCGGCGCTACTTTGACATCAGACCTCGCTGTTAAATTCTGGACGTACCTTATTGAAATACAGGCTAAGTTAAAAGAGAGAAATGAGCTTTAACAAAACCAAAATAACAGTATGAAAAAAGTTGGCCGTTGTGGTCGATCGCCATAGTTGGCCGTTATGGTCATTTTGGCTGTTGTGGTCACACTCCATAGTTGGCCGTTGTGGTCATTTTGGCCGTTGTGGTCACTCACCCTAGTTGGCCGTTGTGGTCATTTTGGCCGTTGTGGTCACTCGCCACAGTTGGCCGTTATGGTCATTTTGGCTGTTGTGGTCACGCTCCATAGTTGGCCGTTGTGGTCATTTTGGCCGTTGTGGTCACTCACTCTAGTTGGCCGTTGTGGTCATTTTGGCCGTTGTGGTCATCGTCACCAGCGACGCCAATACATAAGCGTCGGTGGACGTTGTGGTCAAAACGGCGGATGGGGTGGAGTTTCTAGTTGGCCGTTGTGGTCATGGTGGCCGTTATGGTCAAGTTTCGAGTTGGGCGATATGGTCAAATTGGCCGTTGTGGCTGTTGGCCGTTATGGTCACGGAGACCGTTGTGGTTATGACCACAACGGCCAAAATAGCGATTGGCCGTTGTGGCCAGGCCCCGCAGATTCGATCCCCGGCTGAGCTGGTAATGTTTAATAGCGGAGAAAAATTAAAAACATGCCTTCTTCTCGGATAGGAAGTAAAACTGTAGGTCCCGTGTCAATGCGATGTTTGGCACGTTAAAAATCCCTACTTGGGGTGGAATTCCCTGAGGGAGTAAAGTGTTTCCTTGACAACAACAACAAGTAAACAACAAAAAAAAGTAATTGCGGTACATGTTAGGATTTATTATCCTGAAACTATGTGATTTTGGCAATTGTCCGAATGACATGTAACGAAATTTTGAATTTTTGCGATTAAGTCCTTTAGACGTGCAAAAAATAGCGTATATACCACTGGACTAAAAGTGTTTTTTAAGTGTTAATTAATAATTTAAAAAATGCATTTTAGTCCCTGAATATATAATATACAGTATGTCCGCTCGGGTGATTATGACATGATTATGACCTATTTTGCGGACTGTTTCTAGAGCGTAAATCGCTAAATTAGAGCACCCCCTTTTGCTACTCTTGTTTACGACGTCTCCATAGTAATAAGAATAATTATAGACCATAGCACCTACCTACTTGAAGTTTAGGACTTTTTAAATAATTTTTATTTTAAATTAAACTTAATTTAATCTTAGACCGCACATTTAAAGTACGCATTTCGGGCTTAATTAGTGTTTTAGAGCCCTTTATCGTCTTAGCGCCTTCGGTTTTCGCTTCAGGCGCTAACTGACTGCACGGGCTGTAAGACACTCAATTAAGCCCTTAATATACTATTAAAGACTAGAAAAAGCCTAATCTTGATTAGGCGAAATGTCATTCGAAAAAAAATTATTTTATTCTTAATTAATACAAAAAAATCAAAAGGCTGCAAGTCCTCGAAGATTTATTAATCTCTTTTACAATGTATTTTAGTTTTATTGCCTAATTACAAATAATCAGACGTCGATGAAATTAAATCTAAAAATTTCCCTATCGAAATTTTGTAACAGCACAATAATACTATAACTTTTCTAAACCGATTTCCGCTCGTAAGAAATAAAATCGGCTATTTAGGGTATTTCCGTTCTCTTCTGTAATAGAATTAAAATCAATATTGTATAACTTTCATTTCCATCGTTGCCACTTGTTCGGATCTCACTTTGCGCATCATTCATACAAGCTTCACACAAGAAATTATACGTCTGAAAAATATACATCTGGCGCAGCGACTCCAGGCGTCAACTCCTTGAACTAATCTGTATAATTCTAGCCGTTTTGGCAACATCTGAGGTCCAGCCCATTTTTTCAGTATCGCCAACTTATACCTTCGAAAAGCTCTACACGAAATATTATCGAATTTCAAAGTGAGGTCCGTATATTTGTCCTCACTTTGTTTGTGGACCTCACTTGAAACGTGAACTTTGTTCATACGGACCTCACTTTATACACTGGCCGTAAATATATATATATATATATATATATATATATATATATATATATATCTATTTTCGTAACAAGTCGAGATCCGAATAAATTTAGGACAACCCGAGATCCACCAAAAGGTTAGCAGTTACGCATGTATATTTCCTGTTGATACAGTTATAATTTACGACTTAACCACTACCCCCTCAGAGGGGAACAGATTTTTCAATTAAAATTTTATCTATAAATCCATAACGCAGCGAGATCCGCAACAAGTCGAGGTCCATTTTTGTATATAGCAAAATATGTATACCAACGTGAGATCCTGCAGCGTTGCCACCGTATTCGACAGATATTTACCACAAAACTCACAAACGAGGGTCATTATGACAACCAGATGTTGTAAAAGGGACTGTTAAAATGACCTGACCTGGAATTTCATAAAATAGAAAAAGGACGAATTTTGCTTGAAAGTATAAAATTATTATTCATGTTATTCTGCATGTTAGATTTAATATGATATAGTTATCTGTTAATAATTTTATACAATACAATTACTTAAAGATGTACTATTGTTTTCATAATGATCTAGGACAGCAAGGCTATTTTTTATTACTTTATGCTATACGTTTACACTAAAAGAAATGAATTAAATAGCATTATATTAGCCTTGTTGCCCGAGAGCATTATGAAATCAATAGTACATATTAACCTTTAATGTTTTTAACTTCCTTAAAAATATTTTATGTAAAAGAGAAAAAAGGGAAAAAGTTAAAAATATGAAAGGTTAATATGTACATCTTTAAATTGCATTATATAAAATTATTAACAGATAACTATATTATATTAAACCTAACATGCCACCCGCCTTGAAACTATTGATTTTAAAAATAAAGCAAATAAAGATTATTGAAATTGAAAGACTAAAGTATAAGATTGTTTTTAATTACTACCATTTTCATATATTATTTTTGCACATATGTACTATAATTAATCGCATCACGCAAAATACAGTTTTACATGCATTTTGTTTCAAACCCTAATATTATCTCCCCTAATTATGTCAAATGAATGATATTAAGGAATGCTATAAAGAAAAAATTACGAATTGAATGATGCCTTTGGTTACGGATTGCATTTGATTATAACCGGAAAAAGTAAAGAAAATAAAACTTCTGTTTATGCAAAAAACCAGCTATGCCTAGGAATCATTGGAATGATCATAAATCACTTATTTCAATTTGAAAACATTAGAATGGCGGAGAAAATATTTGCTTCATACGTCAAAATTATTTTGAAAGATTGAATTCTTTGTGTTTTGCGGTATTTTTGAATCTAATATGTACTTTGTTTATAATGTTTATATGGTCGAATAAAATCATTGCTTTCGCAACCTTTAAGAATCTTTATTTCCAGAATCTTCCAGGTTCAAATAATTCAGTAAAAGGCAATAAGATTAGGGCTGATTCTATACCGAAATTACCTAAAATTACTTACTAAATACAAACGTGATAATTGTAACTGTTCGGTACAGGACCTTCAATCGTACTGGTATTTAATAATTTCATCTACGAAAATAACGTGCAGTTGTACAGTGAAATTATTGTAAAAACTAATTTTCTTCTGTTTGATTTAAATCCAATAGTTGCGAAAGCTGATTATACTATTCAAGGTCATCTTAATTTCAACGGTAAAGAAAAACTGTGCTGTAATTTGGTTAATTTTATTATGAACATTAAAGCCTCAACAAAAAGTGAAACAAAGGCGAAAGATAACAAATGTGCATGGATAAACAATTCAAATGTAATAGTTGCTATTAATGGTAACCGAAATGTGAGTGCCAACAACAGTTTCGGCTCATATTCCTGACAAACTGTATCACATTATCCTAATCTACCACATTCGAATGAAGAATTACAACAACCAACTTTGCTCAACAATCGGTCTTTTTTTAATTGTTCGTCGTCAATACATTCAAGCAAATGGGAACCTACATTTGGGATATATTACTTAAACATTTGTAGTTTCTTAGCACACAAATATGAAGTACATCAATTTATAGCTGAGTTTCAACTTTCAGTATTGTGCTTATCAGAAACTAGAGTTACTGCGGATATTTTAGAATGTGAGACAGAAATAAAGGGGTGGTATTACGTTGTTGCATGCTTTTCTGATAATAGGTACACAGGTAGTGTTATAATGTTTATAAACCGTAAATATAATTTTAAGATTATTCATAATATTAGTGTTGCCAATACGTTTTCGTCGTTAGTTGTAAACGTAAATAAAATAATGGTTGGAATTGTATATCGCTCGTCGAGTTCAAGTGCTATATATTTTATAAATTATTTCAGTAACTTGTTGGATGAGGAGTCTTACTATAAAGGTCGTGTTATTTTTACAGGAGATTTTAATATTGATATGAGGATAGACAATTTATACAACAGAAAATTAAACATATTGTTAATAATATAGGTGTGAAACAAATAGTTAACGTTCCCACCAGTACTACACCTAACTCGCAACTACAATTGATCTTGTGATAACGAACGATCCTTACTAAACGTTACAGTAAAAGATACGCCAAAAATTACAGATCACGATATTATGATTGTAATAGTTATTAACAATCAATCTGCGTCTATTGAAACAGAAAAATATAAAAAAGTGTAATAAACGATGAGGTGATAGCGGAAATGAGAAACAAACTATATGAATGTAACTGGAAGTATGATGTTATTATTGATAATTTTCGTAACAATATTGTCAATTTGTTAGATACATATGCTCCACTTAAAACGTACAAAATTAGAAGTAATTTAAAACCATGGTTCAATAATAACATTAAGAAAATTCAAATAAAGCGGGATAAAGCATATACAACTTTTAACACTACTAATGATCCTCAAAACTGGATTAATTATAAAATTTTGAGGAATGAACTCGTTAGTATAATAAGATCAGAAAAATTAGAGTATTATAGATTACAGATTGATAACGATATGGGGAATTCTCGCGCTATGTGGAAAACATTAATTGGAAAATCAAACAACGATCTCCCAGATGACATTGATTTTGAAAATTCTAAACTGAATGAAATTACAATACCGAATAAATTAAATGAATACTTTATTGGCAGTTTAAATGATACTGTTAATAGCATAACCCCGCTTAATTGTGATAATCCTCCTGTATTAAATAATAGATGTTGTAGGTTAGTAAAATTTGAAAAAAAATTATATTAAATGAAAAATTTATAAAACTTAAAAAGGTCAAGTCAAGTCCAGATGAATTTGGGCTGTCCATTATTAAGCCACTCATCGACAGTTTAAGTTATCCATTAATGCATCTTATTAATTCTTCCCTGGAAACTGGTTGTTTTCCAGATAGTTTAAAAGTTAATACTGTTACACCTATACCTAAAGTGAATAACACAAATAAAGTTTCTGAACTCCGCCCAGTTTAATCGTTTTTTCTTCACCTTTTATTTTAAGAGTTACTGCACGTATAATATTGTCCTTTCCTAGACATACCTGGATTGCTCTTTTCAAATAGTGTTTAGTACTTTTGATTCCAGCCTCTCACAGAAGTCATAGACCTCCAAAATGTGACAAGTTGTAGGGAAGAAAATGCCAAGTGATACCTCCATGCAATAAAGATTGTATTGTTTGATCAAAATTGTTGTTTACAAACTCTCCTAGTTTTTTTATTTCGTTTTTGGCTCCAACGAAATTACATAGTACCATTATAGCTAAAAATCTATAAAGACTTTCCTCGGCGCAAAATAAATCTTTTGAACGTGGCTAAAAATGCACCGTTTGTCTTGCCTAGTCGATGCCGATTGAGTGAAATGGATAAGTCACAGCGGTTCTTTGAACGGGTAAATTGCCCATGATTGGTGCAACAGGTTGAGCCTTAATCCTAAAGCATTTGGAGCAATTTCTTATCGTCATTGCTAAAATGATGGTAATTTTTGGGAACAGCATAGCAAATATGCTGTTTCCAAAAATAGCTCAGAATATTTCATGTATAGTACTTAATAATAATTTTGGACCAGTATGCATATAATTTTAGATGCTCGCTTTCAAAAAGTCATTTAATTAGATAATTATTTTTATGAAATAAAATATGTTTTTATTAAAAGAAAATTTGTGATAGGTAATTTTGTTTACTACCTACTCTCGAGAGATCCTGATTGTCAATGAATGGCGAGAGGCTTAAAAGATGTTTTTTTTTCTAATTTTGCCTTGTTTTAAATTGTTAATTTCCTTAGAAAAGCATACATTCTGAACAAGTCTTATTAATGAATTTAAAGCATTATTAAGTTCAGCAATTGAAGAATTTCTGTTAAAATTTCGACATTCTGATGGAAGTAAACAGTTATTTTTGAATCTGAAACAGACTGCAACAATTTTGAGTAATCTGTTTAGAGACGAATATTTTTCAATAATTGATTGGTATTGGTGACATTTGTATTATTATCGCTGGTAATGAGATGATAGATATTTTGGACTCTATCTAGAATACAAATTATTGTATAAAATTATTAACAGATAACTATATTATATTTAACCTAACAATAACTATAATCAGTTTCCGACTACGGTCAATGTCAGAAGCAGTTAAATTTACGGAATAAGTAAAAGCCCGTATTGTAAATATATGGACATATAGATAAAAATGATACTCTCTGATAACTAGTGTTTATTTTAACAATAAAAATAGTACTTTTATATTGTGAATTACTTAAAAAACTAAATTTCCTATAATATTGTAGATAAATTACTGTAATCAGATGTTTAGATCATTTAATCCCACTTTTTTAAAAAGGGCAACATAATTCCCATTCCGATACTTATATCAATATTTTCTCTTTGTAGGTGACCCTTAAACTTACTAAACGTCCTGATAGTTGTGCAAAAATTTTATAGAAGGTTCCGCAATGGTAATTGTAGCTCCATCGTTGGATTTGATACTTACTTTCAGAAAAGAAATGCTGAAATAGTGATAATTAACCTTGTATACATAACATCTTAAAAACTGTACGCCATCATGTGCAAATAATACTTGATAAGAATATAAATAAATACAATATTCCGTTAACAGTATATAAGAAAATTATTACAATGGTGTATATCCAAAAGAGTATTGAAGGGAAATTCTGGTTATTAATTAATTTGATAGGTTATTTTGATGAACTACTTTAGTGAATTTGTATTTTATTTTAATAATTAGTACGTATAAGTTATAAAAAAACATTTGAATTAAAGAAAGGAAATCGATTTATACATTTCTTAAGTAAATACGGCAATTTTTGATTTGACCCTACTCAACCCATTTGAGGCAAGGCATTAATTGTGCTACTGGGATATCTACATACAATTTATTATAAAAACTGCACACGTATGCTCATTTTTCAATTTATACTATTTTCAAGCCAAAATTAGCCAAGGCCTACCAATATTAAAATAGTTTTCAGCTGGAATTTTGTTAATTCTATAAATTAATTTTAAAAAGGAAACTTCATGGGGTTCAGTCTTTGATGTATTTTATTAATTAATCCATCAAAATATCAACGTTTCGACAATGATTTGTCTTTATCAAGATCTAAAACAATTTTAAATACAATTAGGCATAAGTTAAAACCTTAATTAAAATGAAAAATTGGCACTAAATGTTATCATAGGTTAAAGTTTTCTTTAAAGTTTAAATCTAACATTTTAATAGATTAAGTAATTGAAGTACAAATATAATTGATTCTCAACATTGCACATTCTAAATTAAAAATCAACAAAAGTAAGTACATTGACTAAAATAAACAATCGTTTTTAAAAAAAACTTTAACGTATGATAACATTAAGTGCCAAGTTTATCATTTTAATTAAGGTTTCAACTTATATGTAATTATATTTAAAATTGTTTTAGATCTTGATAAAGACAAGAAATCCCTTTTAAAAGGAAAAGTTTCCCTTTTAAAATTAATTGCAACAGTCGTGATATTAACAAAATCTATAAATTACGTTAAACATTATGTATGGACTGGACAGAAACATACAGCATGTATTTAAAACAAGAGTGATAGTGCCCAAATGTGTGCTTTTTATAAATAAAACATTGGAATTTTTTTCTTACTTTAGACAAAACTAAAAATATTTCTGTTATTCAAATGTTAGTTAAATAAAGCTAATAATACTTGGGATAGCACTTTCTTCCCATTTAACAGAATTTATACTATCGCTATTTATAAGAACCGCATGCCCATGTATAGAAGTAATTTTAAAAATAAACAACCCAGTTCGATGACTAAGAAGGCGTGACAATGTCGTTTTCCAAGAATTCAAGCTGCAAATACATCTGCGATGTTGTCAAGCATACCGGATCTCGACTTGACTGTAACATACATTTTGAGGTTATATACATAAAAGGCGCTGCAGTGCCCCCTACAGTAAGGTTAGATGAACTGCCAGAGTATAAAATTGCACGAAATGGGTACAAAGTGAGATCCTACCAAAAATTTGAATTTCTTCTTCCCTTCACATCGCCCATTGAATGAGTAAGATATACACACAGATACAAAACGAGATCCAAAATCGGATCTCGCCTTGCAAAAGGGATCTCATCTTGTATAGTTTGTAACTCCAAATGATCTCGACTTGTAACGAAAATATATATATATATATATATATATATATATATATATATATATATATATATATATATATATATATATATATATATGAAATAGATACCTAGACCTAGATATAAGTAAAACCATTTAACACATAAAATTATAATATACAAATATACAGTAATGCTTTATATACAATAAGGGTTGTCAAACGTTATTGTTGTTGTAAATATTTGCTACAATATAACTAACTCACGATACAAGTGCGTGTTCTTCGAACTGAAGAGGAACGTCACCAACCAGGTCGAACGTAGCGTGATCCAACGAGAAAACAGCAACCAAGTAACATACAACGAGGTGTATTGAAGTAAAAATAAAAAGAATAATATAAACCGGAAAGAAAATAAAATGAAAGGTGACCTGAAATAGTTACCGCTTCCAAATGCGGCAAACGTCGATTAAATATATCAAATCGAAATCGTGCTCCTAATCTTCAAGAAAGAACTAGTGGAAAATCCCAAAAGGTTCCAAAAAAACTTGAAAATCATCACCAAAAAAACTTGAAAATCAGCACCAAAAATTAATTATAGATCTGCACAAATGCAATTCCCTTATCACAGGATCCCATATAAAGGAAAAACTAATTTAACGGTGACGCCACTATAATATTCTTTAAAGAATTTTCTACACACGAACGATCAAAACGAAGTGAAGTCTCTTATCAACAACAGGAAGTTAGTTCCAAACAAAATGGCAACTAAAAGGAGAGAGAATTCGAAAATTCCTAAACGCTATACAAACTAACACAAAAGCATAGCTATATAGGGTGCTTTAATAATTTTATAAACTATTTCGAACTATAAGTTTCAGTATCAATCTTGCATTTTTCAAACTCAGGTCAATGTTTAAGTAGAATAAATGTAGACCTGTGTGGTTTAAATAATCATATATCTTCAGTAAATTTCTTTTTTACTTGTTTCTGAACAATATTCGTGTGATCTTGATTCGTTGATGAGTAACTAATTCTCTTATTTTACTAAACAAAATATACAGTTTTAGCTTTTTACATCGGAACACCAAGAAGAAAAGTTTCAACAAATAGCAGATGCGTTTGTAATGTCTGGAGAGCATTTTCTTTTTTGTTCATAATTTAATGACAGTCCGATATTCATTCTTAAGCATTTTCAAAATGCTTTGCGATTGCAAGAATTTACTCAAACAGCATGTAGACAATGGAAAATCGCGTTTTTACCTTAACTTAGTAAAAAATAATTAACGCGCTAATGACAAAATAAAAGGTTTATTGCTTAAAGATAGGCATTCAGGAAAGCCTCAAAGCTTATTATGCCGGATGTCTATGTGGTGGGAGAAGTAGACTCTTAGGAGTATGAGGTTGTCAAAGGGTAGAGTGGTGGGAGAAGGTTATAGAAGATGAAAGAGAGTGGGAGAGCATATGGGACGGTGGAAGGGGGTGAGAGAGAGTGGGAGAGGGTACAAGAGTGTAAGAGTGGGCGAGAAGGGTGTGAATGGTGAGAAGGATGGCATACGGTGAAACATCATGGGAGATGGTGTGAGTGAGAGAGAGAAAGAAAGTGAGCGAGAGTATAAAGGATTAAATATGGCAAATAGGTTAAGAAAGAGTGGGAGAAGGTCAGAGAAAGTGAAAAGGATGAGATTCGATAAAAGAGGGTGAGGGACGGTAAAAAAGTGTGAGAAAGTAGAAGAGAGGGTAGGAGCAGATGCGAGAGTATGAAAGTAAGAGAGAGTAATAAGGAAGACAAAAGGAGTGAAAAAAGGCGAGAAGTGAGAGAGGATGGCAGAGAGTGAGAAGGTGGGAGTTAGAGACGACTAGAAAAATTTATATGAAGTCGTGCTCATTGCCGGTTGTCGGTAAAATTTCCGTACCTTGAAACACTTTCTATATAACGACACTACTATTTTCGGATAGTACTCGACGAGTGTAGTCGATCGGTACCATTTTTAGGTGAAGGAACCGTCAGGGGCAAAAGTTACGCCACTTTGAAAATCCCATGTTGTCTATGGGAATTTTTTTTCTCAATAAAATGACACGTAAACAGACTGAAAAGAATGAAAAACGTTTATTTTTTGAATTTTGTGTGAATAAACCTAACCTAACCTAACTTAAAGAAAAAACAATCTAGACTTAACCTAAACTAACCTAACCAAACGAAAAAGCAAAAACACTCTAGCGGCGCGACTGGGCCGAGAGCGGGTACACGTCGCGGATCGCGGCCAACAAGAACGACATCGGATCGGCCTTCTTCAGCCGCATCTCCCGGCGCCACTGGTACTCGCACAAGTACTCAGCGAAGTGGTCCGGGTTGATGCGGCCCTTGACTCGAAGCCAGTCCTTCAACGGGCGCCACATCGCCTCGATCCGCTGCGTGTGAACCCCCTCGGACGACACGAATTCCTGCGAGTGGTTGACCCACTCGCGGATGTAGCCATGGGCTTCGATGCCGTTGTATTTATCAAAAACAAACAAAAAAGTGTTAACACATGTATGAGAAGCAAATAAAAACCTACCCTTTCCAACCGTCCGTATGGATGATCGACCCTCGAGCCACGTTTTGGACGATCATGGACTCCGGGTCGACATGTCACGCTTATTTCCGGGGAACAGCACGATGCGAAGACTCTGGCCACTGTAAAAGACGGGTCCAGGTCATCACCGAGAAAGCAAACACCGAGAAAGACAAATACCGAGAAACCAACACCGAGAAACCATCACCGAGAAACCACAACCGAGAAACCATAACCGAGAAACCACAATCGAGAAAACCAAAGTCATATTTCTTAAAGATGTATAAATTCTATGGTCCAAATCCTTGTATTTTCGTCGCTTTGGTGTAGGATATACTACTGCAATTTGCTGATTGATAATATGCTCGTATGAGATTGCTCTTCCTGCAACTTCTCGATAAACTTCCAAACTGTAGGATGGTCTGCTGCGGTGAACGAGCTGAAGCGTCTGTGCCAACCCTCCACTCCGTTGTTAGTTCTCCGACCTGGTGACCTATGTATTTTCCTAGGTCTCTGTTAGATCTATCGAACTTACTAACTGATAACCTAACCTCCGCTGCATAGCGTGTCCTTTAGGCCGTTAATCTTTGTGATTCTTTCCCCGCCCTATGTACTATCCTCGGTCTCTGTTAGATCTATCAAACTTACTAACTTATAACCTAACCTCCGCTGCATAGCGTGTCCTTAAAGCCGTTGGTCTTTCTCATTCTTTTCCCGCCCTATATATTTTCCTCGGCCTCTGTTAGATCTATCAAACTTACTAACTTATAACCTAACCTCCGCTGCACAGTGTGTCCTTTAAGCCGTTGGTTTTTCTCCTTCTTTTCCCGCCCCAGGTATTTTCCTCGCTCTCTGTTAGATCTATCAAACTTACTAACTTATAACCTAACCTCCGCTGCATAGCGTGTCCTTAAAGTCGTTGGTGTTTCTCATTCTTTCCGCGCCCTATGCATTTTCCTCGGTCTCTGTTAGATCTATCAAACTTACTAACTTATAACCTAACCTCCGCTGCATAGTGTGTCCTTTAAGCCGTTGGTCTTTGTGATTCTTTCCCCGCCCTATGTACTATCCTCGGTCTCTGTTAGATCTGTCAAACTTACTAACTTATAACCTAACCTCCGCTGCATAGCGTGTCCTTTTAAGTTGTTGGTCTTTCTCATTCTTTTCCCGCCCTATATATTTTCCTCGGTCTCTGTTAGATCTATCAAACTTTCTAACTTATAACCTAACCTCCGCTGCATAGCGTGTCCTTAAAGTCGTTGGTCTTTCTCATTCTTTTCCCGCCCTATATATTTTCCTCGGTCTCTGTTAGATCTATCAAACTTAGTAACTTATAACCTAACCTCCGCTGCATAGCGTGCCTTTAAGCCGTTGGTTTTTCTCCTTCTTTTCCCGCCCCAGGTATTTTCCTCGCTCTCTGTTAGATCTATCAAACTTACTAACTTATAACCTAACCTCCGCTGCATAGCGTGTCCTTAAAGTCGTTGGTGTCTCTCATTCTTTCCGCGCCCTATGCATTTTCCTCGGTCTCTGTTAGATCTATCAAACTTACTAACTTATAACCTAACCTCCGCTGCATAGTGTGTCCTTTAAGCCGTTGGTCTTTGTGATTCTTTCCCCGCCCTATGTACTATCCTCGGTCTCTGTTAGATCTGTCAAACTTACTAACTTATAACCTAACCTCCGCTGCATAGCGTGTCCTTTTAAGTTGTTGGTCTTTCTCATTCTTTTCCCGCCCTATATATTTTCCTCGGTCTCTGTTAGATCTATCAAACTTTCTAACTTATAACCTAACCTCCGCTGCATAGCGTGTCATTAAAGTCGTTGGTCTTTCTCATTCTTTTCCCGCCCTGTGTATTTTCCTCGGTCTATGTTAGATCTATCAAACTTACTAACTTATAACCTAACCTCCGCTGCATAGCGGCTTACATTAAGGCTTACTATGTTTCTTCGATTATTTGCATTTATCTTCGATCTTAGTAGGCTGTTGGTTTAGATTTTAGAATAAGTGAGGTATTTAATTTTTTTTAATGGGTTTTATGCTTGACACAAATTTCAAATTCATTCGTTTATAAATTAAAAAATGCAGGGCTGTAGAACTGACATTTCAAATAAATATTGGTCAAGATTTTGTAACCAAAACTTGGTTTTGGGGTTTTCAAGTGGCCCAGAACTTTCCGTAACTTTTCCGATTAAATAAGACCTTATATGTTTTTTCAATTTTTTCCGTTATCTGGAATCGTAGTAGGCTGGTGGTTATAATAAATAGGGTTTTTAATTGCCCAAACATTTATAAATTATTTAGGTACGTCAAACTAAGACGTTGGAATTGGAATGTGGTAATAGTATATTACATTACTAGTGTGGAAAGTGAAACTTTTCGTACGCACGAGTGCGAATTGACGCACGAGGCGTAAGCCGAGTGCGGAAATCACACGAGTGCAGAAAAGTTACTTTCCAACGTGTAATGTACAATATTTTTCCTACGACCCTCCAAATTTGAAATGTTTAAAAAATTTTGATTTTTTAAAATTTTCAAGAATATAATTTTTGACGATTTTAAAGCAAAATTTTTATGGTTAGGTTTAACAGAAAAAATCACACTTAAATATAATTTTCTTAAGCCATTTATTTTTACGATATAAAGTTTAATTTTTTAAACAATTTAGTTTCACAATATGAATAATTATAACGAAATTTCTATCAAAACATTTCCAGAAAAATAAAATTAAGTTATCTAGACAACTTAATTTTATTTTTCTGGAGCTGAATTATGACAATTGTTAAAGTGAATGGGTGTTTGTTAACATTTTATTTAATAGATTCTTTTACTAAATATAAATCTCAATTTTAAAAACTCATATATTCATAACTTATTTAAACATAGTATAAAATTAAACCTTGGGTTTAGCAGCAAAATTAATTAAATGAATTACTATTACAATTTATAATATAATAATCTCAGAGGCACATAATTTATTTTTTATTTATATTTAATAATATTTCCATAATTAATAAATATAACTTCAACTAATAACACAATGCCAGGTGTGAAAGAGGTTGCCTAACTAAATTATTTGACATTATTACTCTTATTTTTCTCCCATTTGGCATCGCTGATTTTAATCTTGGCAAACTTGCTTCAATAATTTTCATGTATTATAGTGAGGTTACGTTAGGTGTAATCTATTAGATATTTCTTTTTGATAGCTAAAATAACTAATTAAACATTAATTAAAGTTATATTTAGAAGAAAAGGATAGATACATAATGGTTAAAATGCTTCTCAAAATTGGATTAAACATTAATGTCATCATTTTAATGTAAACAAAATTCATGGATTTCTAGATATTGCTTAGCGTGACGTATTTTCATAACACACACGTGTGTTATGTTCCTAACATACGCGTGTTATATGACTCACTTTCTTAATATCGGTAGCGTTTGCTATTGTTCACTTTCGTATGGGGTCGTAGGAAAAGATGTTTTCTACTAATTCTGAGTTTTCGGCGGAATATTTCGATTTGTAGCCCATAACGTCAACAATATGGTTCAGTTTTTTAGATAAACGTGATTAACTGATATAGGATACAACTGGTTATATAGACATGTTCAGATTATGTGTTAGAATTAAACATTGCAAACTGAGAATTACAAATTCAGAATTAAAAATAATTATAAATTGCGAATTCCGTTTTCCGCATTCCAAATTCGTTGTTACGAATAGCAAGGTGCATGTTACAGTAATTCGCAATTTCCAACTTTTAATTCGCAGTCCGTAATTTATTACTAGCAATTCGCAGTTTGCAATTCTCAATTGGCAATTCGCAGTTCCCAATTCAAAATTCTGAATTCGTAAATAATAATTCACTGTACGTTATCGTTAAATAATCAGAAATCGTTAACAGTTAATCACAAAACGATTTGGCTCAACTTAGTTTCCGTATACTTCTTTGCAATACTAGAATTTCTTTGACTAGCTAAGCACGACGCTGAAAGATGCTACGAAGGTTAGTCACCATACTTTTCTTGAACCTTTTAATTGTCGCCTTAGGCTTTAAATGAAAGCTTTTAAAATGATCTGTTTCTTAAGGAGACTTAATAGATTTTGTCTACCACTCTTGGTTAAAAAAAGTTATGATGATGGAGAGCATTTTAATCGAATTTTATACAATATAGACATTATATACAATTATAACATTATAAACAAAAACTTACAGAGATTTGATTTTTTTCTTTTACTTTGTCTTTTATAGTCGCTGGAGGTTTCCGTAATCAATGTCTAACAATTGCCAACAATAGTCTAATCTAGATCTAGTATCTAGGATAGTTGTAGATTTTTAATGCTGCTTCCATAGTTCACATTTTTGCAAACTACAAATTTGGAGTAAAGGATCATAAAAGATCTTTAATGGTCATATCAGTGCCGTATTTGTGGTAAATTGGGGCTAATGGGCTGGGGCCCCCGAAATATCTTTAATAGTCCAGATCATTTATGTCAAAATCTGAGTATTTTGATTCCGGATTTTTCTGAGGAAAAGAAATTCCGCCAAAGAAATTCCTAAATACGCCACTGCGTCATATATATCAGGATTAAAAACAGATAACTAACTAAATCATTTTAAGAGTACCAACAACATTAGTTTAAAATATACGCAAGTATCAGAAATGAAATATTTCAAAAACGGAGGGTGCTACAACAAAACTAATTGCAACTTCTGAAGCGGCGCATACTGAGGCCAAGTGCACCTTTTGGTGGTCAAAAATATTTTCTTTGCTTATTTTGCTTTTTAAGATTTTTGTTGTCATGTGTGACCACATACACCATAATAGAAGCAAAAAATACAGAAAGTATATAAATTTCACATTGCCACAGCAAAGGTAATATTACTGCTAGCGATTCATTTTTAAATTCTGCAAAGATCAACTATTCTTGTGTAAAAAAGTAGCAAATGATTTTCTTGCAATATTAGTATGTATATGAATTATTCTAAATACGACAAGTTTCAAATAAAAACGCTTAAACATACTACTTAATGTACGGTAGACACTTTATGTTGGAAATTTAATTAACAGTAACTAAAATGGTAATTACAAAAAGAAGCACAAAAATGCTCAATAGTTTTTTACTTGTGAAGTAGTAAAAAGCCATATAGAATAATGCCAAGCAAGATTTATATATTGGACTATTATGGACGATAACTATAGCTCAACGATACTAAAAAGTTTTCATACTTTTACAGAAATTCGAAGTATTTCCTTTTAAATTTTAAAGAAAACCTAAATTTTTAAGAAAATAATAAGTAATTTGATTTCTACTTACGTCTTGGAATAAAATCCATACTAAAATACACCCCTAAATGAACTTTAAAATACTTGTTGACAATACCTAAATAATAAGTTATACGCAATGACTACACAACCTCACTTGGTAACGTTGAGATTCGAAATTCAAAGAAAAGACGCATCAGTTGTTTTATAAAATTTTCTTATGCAGGTTCAGTTAGCCTGATGATCCCTTTTAAAAAGTGCATGCCGAAAATAAAACATTATACAACTTTTTAAAATCACTTTTGACCAGCAAAATGAGTAAAAAACCCCAGTGTGCGGCGTTCTAAAATATGCACCCACTTTCAAATGAAAAAAATTTCACTGTTGTACAGTGAAATGAACCCACAAATATGAAGATTGTGAAAGTCTATTATCCCCATAAGCGGAAGGTAGCATCAAAGATCAATGCCTTTTATTTCTAATAATCTGGAAAATACTATAACTCAGGGTTCGACATGTTGATATCAATTGAATTTTGCTTCTCCCAAGTCCCGACCTAAATTTTGATTGTACGTATTACGTTTTGTATATAGTATGTTCGATTGTATTTTTTGCTCGTACAGTGGTATTCTATTTGACTATATGCAATCTGTGCTACTTCACGTATCGATTAAAAGATATCTTGCTGAGATGTTATAAGATTGCGAGTGCCCTGATGGTTCTTCAATTTTGATGAATTACGAAAATAATTAAAAGAATACAAGTCAGTGCACCCAATTAACTTTTTGCAGTTTCAGGGTGCAACATCTGGAAGATTAATCTGTGTCTGAAAATTGTTTGCTGACATAAGCAATTAGACTTTTGATAAATCTAAGCAATTTAATTACATACACTATTATAATTAGATATTGAATAGTTTGGGGATATGATATAATAATAAAATATTAATGTTGAACATAATCCAAAAATGAGGTTTCAGTAAGGTAAAAAATTATGTTTCAAAGCACTTTAAGATGCAAATTGTTAGACAAAATGCTGTCTGAGTAGATCTTATTTATTAGATCATTTGTAGTGAAATATTTAAATGGCAAATCATAGTGCTAAAAAGAAGAATAAAAGATATTGAGAAATATTCAAAGACTCATATTAGGAAACATCGTAATTTTCTAATAAAGAAATATTGTCATGGGTTCTGATTACTTCAATATTAACTAGACTTCTAGAGCGCACTAGCTTATTATATTTAGATATTTTGTATAATTTTATAAAATGCAATCAAAAAATAATCTGACATCACCCGACAAGATCAGAAAAATCCATTAAAATTTAAATTAATGACGTTATTTTATTACGAACAGAAATTACTTAAAGGGAAAGTGAATGTCAACACCAAACTTTAACTCGCAACATAATGCCACAATCTGGTAGTTACTGAAATATTTAGGTTTGCTACGTTTAATTAATTAGGATTTAACTTTTAATAAGCTAAAGAACCACTTGTTTCCACCTTTAGATACTTTAAGCAAGTCAGTAACAATGGGATTTGGTTTGCCTTGAGCTTTTGATGAAGTTTGAAAAGGGAAAGTTTGTTAAAACATTATAATATTGGTAGTATAATTGGTAACAGAAATGAAGCGTGTGGTTCTAAATTCGTTAATACTAAATGATTTGATTTTTTATTCTTTCAATTAAATAACTTTGGTTATTATTCGTTTGTATTGGGGAAGGATAATGGTGGAAAATCCATACCTCTTAACATATTCAGAAACTACATTCTACTGAAAATAATAACCTATGATAAACTGCGATTGTTAATTCTTCAACATTTTAGTTTATCTTGTTGATATTATACATTTATACCTAATATTATTACGTTTCTACCAAATCAAGTGTCAAATAGTCACTAAAAGAAATTGCGAATTATTCGAACTCGTTTGTATGGTTGTTTTGAAATATCCATCCGGCTCAACCATGTTCAAATAACTAGACGGATTACTGATTATTTCATAGGATGGTTTCCGGTCAAATGCCGATAGACAGTTCTAATGTACCGGAGGACAGTCAATTTGATTATCGTTCTAACACTGCTTGTTGGAAAGGCATCCCTCAAGCGCAACCTCTAGAATAATTAGGTTTTGGAGGTGATAAATATTTCAACACTATCTCATATTATTCCATTGTATAGTACTATTCGTATCTCTCCACATCAACTTCCAAATCATACGACAAATTTATTAAAATTTAGTTGAACTTGAAGAAATTAATCTGCCCTTCCTACTAGCAGAGATTTTTTGTTTCTAAAGCCATGAAAACATTCATGTTACTTTCAGATAGCAAACAGATTTTTTCGAAATTTTTCTTTCAATAAAAATTGGAACTCAATTGAATTGGAAGGCTAACCTAGATGCTATCGGACACTCTAGATAACTGTTTTCCAATAGACTTATGTTGGATACCTCTGGCTTATAAACTCACCACCATAATCTAAATAAGTTTATAAATAGTTCCAATGTTACATACATGGTTTTGTATAATTAAGTATCTTCTAATCTTCACGTATCTCAAGTTCATGTGGAATGCCAAAAGATTAAAATTTCAAGCTCATAACTAAGCAATAATTTTGCAAGCCAATTTTAAAAACGTATACTAGGTATTAATATGTTTTGGAAGATGGAAAGATCGGGCCATAGATGTACACAGAAAAGCCTAGGAAAATTGCTAACCCCCTCTTAGTACAAAACTCTTACTCTTAGTAGTCAGCAGTACCGTGACTAACCTTCCTACTTATTTTTGAAAATGTCAGAAAACATCGTTAAGAAAAGTTGTACAGAATTGATTTTTTCACAATGTAAAACTAATGTTTTTTTACAAACTCTAGTTAAAAGTAGACTGTTTAACATTTGTTTTTTTAACACGACTTTTTTTCGATCATATTGTATTTTGTTGTTTGGTCGCTATAGAATTAAAACTTGCGCACTTCATAAAAATTCGTGCTGCTAAGTCTAACACTTCGTAAAGACACGCTGCTCACGTAAGTACATAGTAATTCATGGTAGGTCATTGGTCCAGTGTATCGCTAACTGCAGATATCTTATGTTACCTAACCATTTTAAATGCACTACAAATCCAATACAAATACAATTCTAGAAAATAATCTCAGTTACTCAATAAATAAATCAATCAATCTATATAATGTTTCGACAGCAATTCCAAACGTGAGGGGGGGGGGGCAATACTAAATACTTTCAGCCAACTACTGCTACCCTCTTCACAAACGAAACTTCATACTATAGGTCCGACTTGGATATCCGAAATCCGCATTCGAAACGATCCGACTTGAATAACGGATATATACGATACCAAAAACATAAGTAATACCAAAACCTAAATTAGATTGATATTTTTAACTGTTCTTTCAGGCGAATAACTATAAATAGTTACAAGTCATTTAGTTTCATTTTCATTCTACGCATGATTCTAAATGCACCTTGGTTTATAAGAAACAAAATCAACCACGATGACTTAGCCATTCCTACAGTTGAAGAAGAAATCCAAATATTCAGTTCAACTTAGTTCCGCAATCTCCCAGGGCATCACAATGAGGAGGTTAACCAACTAGTGAATGAACTTGCAGTACACATAAGACTGAAGAGGAAACGCCCCACAGATCTACAAAATTAAAATTCTATAATTGCTAGAGTATTACCTACTTTAACTTTATCATATTATTATATAATTTAAATACGGAATGTAGACACTGGAACATTTCTAACCTCCAGTAATGCAAAAATTTTACAACATAAAAAAATTAATTTCAGTACTACAAGATAAATACAATTATTTTATTTTCGTATTCTCTGCAAAAATTATTCACATTGTAATAGCTATAGTTTCCATATTCTTTTTTGTATTCACAATATATTCTTAAAGGTCATTACCGGATAAGCCTATTATCATTCGTAGCAACCAACCATCATCAATACCCAATAGTGCCCCTTTCATATCTTAAACAACAACTAGCCTGATACACAACTCTTCAATTGCCAAGCTGTCACAGTCTATCCTTATTGGCCGTGCGAGTTAGAGAGTGCGAAAGAGATGCTTTAGGATAGGACTAATTCGACGCGCAACTACGGACGTTAGGAAAATAAAAAAATTTTTATACTTTGCGAAAAGACTCTCTTGATGGTCAGCTTTCCATCCGCCGTGCCGTCATAGTCACCCTTCTTGGCCGTGCGAGTTAGAGTGAGCGAAAGACATGCTTTAGGCAGGGTCTAATTCGACTCGCAACTACGGACGTTAGGAAAATAAACAATTTTTTATATTTTGCTAAAAGACTCTCTAGATGGTCTGCTTTCCATCCGCCATGCTGTCATAGTCCACCCTTCTTGGCCGTGCGAGTTAGAGAGTGAGAAAGACATGCTTTAGAAAAGGACTAATTCGACGCGCAACTACGGACGTTAGGAAAATAAACAATTTTTTATACTTTGCTCAAAGACTCTGTTGATGGCCAGCTTTCCATCCGCCATGATGTCATAGTCCACCCTTCTTGGCCGTGCGAGTTGGAGAGTGCGAAAGACATGCTTCAGTAAAGGACTAATTCGACGCGCAACTACGGACGTTAGGAATATAAACAATTTTTTATTTTTTGATCAAAGACTCTGTTGATGGCCAGCTTTCCATCCGCCATGCTATCATAGTCCACTCTTCTTGGCCGTGCGAGTTAAAGAATGCGAAAGACATGCTTTAGGCAGGGTTTAATTCGACTCGCAACTACGGACGTTAGGAAAATAAACAATTTTTTTATGTTTTGCTCAAAGACTCTCTTGATGGTCAGCTTTCCATCCGCCATGCTGTCATAGTCCACCCTTCTTGGACGAGCGAGTTAGAGAGTGCGAAAGACATGCTTTAGAAAAGGACTAATTCGACGCGCAACTACGGACGTTAGGAAAATAAACAATTTTTTATATTTTGCTAAAAGACTCTCTTGATGGCCAGCTTTCTATCCGCCATGCTGTCATAGTCCACCCTTCTTGGCCGTGCGGGTTAGAGAGTGTGAAAACATGCTTTAGAAAAGGACTAATTCGACGCGCAACTACGGACGTTAGGAAAATAAACAATTTTTTATATTTTGCTCAAAGACTCTCTTGATGGTCAGCTTTCCATCCGCCGTGCCATCATAGTCCACCCTTCTTGGCCGTGCGAGTTGGAGAATGCGAAAGACATGCTTCAGCAAAGAACCAATTCGACGCGCAACTAAGGACGTTAGGAAAATAAACAATTTTTTATATTTTGCTCTAAGACTCTGTTGATGGCCAACTTTCCATCCGCCATGCTGTCATAGTCCACTTTTCTTGGCCGTACGAGTTAAAGAATGCGAAAGACATGCTTTAGGCAGGGTTTAATTCGACTCGCAACTACGGACGTTAGGAAAATAAACAATTTTTTATGTTTTGCTAAAAGACTCTCTTGATGGCCAGCTTTCCATCCGCCATGCTGTCATAGTCCACCCTTCTTGGCCGAGCGAGTTAGAGAGTGCGAAAGACATGCTTTAGAAAAGGACTAATTCGACGCGCAACTACGGACGTTAGGAAAATAAACAATTTTTTATACTTTGCTAAGACTCTCTTGATGGTCAGCTTTCCATCCGCCGTGCCGTCATAGTCCACCCTTCTTGGCCGTGTGAGTTAGAGAAGGCGAAAGACATGCTTCAGTAAAGGACTAATTCGACGCACAACTACGGACGTTAGGAAAATATACAATTTTTTATGTTTTGCTCAAAGACTTTCGTGATGGTCAGCTTTCCATCCACCGTCACGTCATAGTCCACCCTTCTTGGCCGTGCGAGTTAGAGAGTGCGAAAACATGCTTTAGGCAGGATTCGACTCGCAACTACGGACGTTAGGAAAATAAACAATTTGTTATCTTTGCTCAAAGACTCTCTTGATGGTCAGCTTTCCATCCGCCTTGCCATCATAGTCCACCCTTCTTGGCCGTACGTGTTGGAGAGTGCGAAAGACATGCTTCAGTAAAGGACTAATTCGACGCGCAACTACGGACGTTAGGAAAATAAACAATTTTTTATGTTTTGCTCAAAGACTCTGTTGATGGCCAGCTTTCTATCCGCCATGCTATCATAGTCCACCCTTCTTGGCCGTGCGAGTTAAAGAGTGCGAAAGACATGCTTTAGGCAGGGTCTAATTCGACTCGTAACTACGGACGTTAGGAAAATAAACAATTTTTTATCTTTGCTCAAAGACTCTCTTGATGGTCAGCTTTCCATCCGCCTTGCCATCATAGTCCACCCTTCTTGGCCGTACGTGTTGGAGAGTGCGAAAGACATGCTTCAGTAAAGGACTAATTCGACGCGCAACTACGGACGTTAGGAAAATAAACAATTTTTTATGTTTTGCTCTAAGACTCTGTTGATGGCCAGCTTTCTATCCGCCATGCTATCATAGTCCACCCTTCTTGGCCGTGCGAGTTAAAGAGTGCGAAAGACATGCTTTAGGCAGGGTCTAATTCGACTCGCAACTACGGATGTTAGGAAAATAAAAAAAAATTTATATTTTGCTAAAAGACTCTCTTGATGGCCAGCTTTCCATCCGCCGTGCCATCATAGTCCACCCTTCTTGGCCTTTCGAGTTAGAGAGTGCGAAAGACATGCTTCAGTAAAGGACTAATTCGACGCTAGAATAAAATGTAAGTGTTCATGTTTTGCACAAGTACTGTATGGGGGCTTGCTAACCCATCTGCTGAGTTCAATGGATCTTTGTACTCCATAGTAGCGATAAATTGTTTTAAGAGACGAGCGCTGTTGACTACATTTTCTTTAAGAGTGTGCTTTGGATTTAAATATTCTAGAGTCCTAAAAGTCTTATACTATAAAGGTCTGGTCTCAATGATGAATCCGCCTGATTGGTGGAATGTGTTTTCATGGTCTACTGTTTTTTGTATTCTGATTGACTGCTGTCACTTTCTGTCATTAAGCGTTTGACAGTTGTTACTCAGATATTGTTTGGAAAGTCGTGTTTAAGGTTATATTGTGTAAGGTTATTATAGTATTTTAATAAACACCAGCTTTGCGGTGACTGCCGGAAAGTTTAATAGCTTTGCATTTAATTAGCACAATATTACAAGATCTTACAGAACTATCACATCTAAATCGGGGAATTGGAAACTGAATGATTAAATGAATGTATGTATTACAGACTTTTACATAGCTCCATAAAGCTTATACAATGTGTTTACAGATCTGGTAGGAGCAAAACAGCTAGTATTAGCAAGATATTGAACAAAAATAGATAGTTCTACATCACAAGGTACAATGAAGACCATGCTCCAAAAAATATGGATATCATATGTTTAAGAAAATGAGTTATAGAGTCAAATAATATCTGAAAGGAGTAGAATATGATGGCACAATTTTTATAGCAATATCGTCGAAATTCGAGTTGTTCAAGCATGCGCTTTCCAACACTGCACTGGTAGTAATACCCGGCAATGCCATCTACACCATCTACTCCTGTAAGGTACTTAATCCATAGATTATTACTTGACTATCTTGAAGACTGTGCATTAATCTTCGCGCGAAAAAAACGCACTGCTTATTGTATTGATTGCTAATATGGGGATTGCAGGTAACGTCCAAGGGTCAAACGCCAGAGGTTCCCATGATAGTTTCGAAAATGCAATAAAATCGTTTGCTGTGGCTCTCCTCTACGTAGCAGTTCTTCGATAAAATGCTTTTCTATCTCTTGTTTGAAGAGATTGTTATTTGCAGTGTTTTTAAGTTTTGTACACAATGATAGAATGAAATTCTTAATCGGTACCTAACTAACAGAAGACAGGACTTATTCAGAACTGGACAAGCTATACCAAGAAGGTACTAGTACCTTCTTCGCATGTAAACATACTTCGCTTATTACTTAGTAGTGAAGGCATAAACACTTGAAGATTGTTTTACTTCCTTGCGTTTAATACATCACGGAAACCTTGATCGAAGATGAAGACATCATCCTCTTCCATAAACAATAACAAATCAGAATTCTTGTCACTAATTGCGACAGTATCGTTATTCTTTGCGCCTGCATAGCATGACATGATACAAGAATGTATCCAGAACACAGCAGGATTAGCAGGAGTTTTCCTCTGCAATGGGAAGAATGATGGCATCTAGATATAAATATACGCAATCAGACTCTTTTTATCAATCTGCGTGAATGCTGTTCAAGCGCTTATCTTTGAAAATTCGTATACTATATAGCCCAGGCATTATAGCATCTTTTTTACAAAACCCGGACATTTTAGATGTAAAGCTGGATTTTAGTATATAGGTAGTACTTGATGTCCTTTACAACATATCAAAAGTCCCCATGCGTGGGACGCTTGCTTCCTTGGGGATAACGAAAAAATTACCCTTTTCATTAAATAAAATTTTGAAATAAATAAAGATTAGTAAAAGTTTCACAGTTTTATTAAAATATAACCTGACAATATTGTTTCGACAGCTATGTTGTCATTATCAAAGGTAATATAATTATAAATAAACAAGTCGCTAAGGTAGATATTAAAATAGGTAACTAGATAAAATAATAATAATAATTAGAATTAAATTTCTAATACTTCCAGTAACGGAGAATTACTGAGCTCAAGTTGTTCATTCATTAAAGGTACCCTGAGTTTGTGTTTGTTTATCTAAAAGGCTTCTAGAATGTCTAATTTGCGTTTGTTATTAAAAAAATGTAGGAATTTAATATTATTTTGAGGAGTCATTGTGTGATTTTGTTTTAAAAGGTGTTTGGCATAATTAGATTTTTTAGGATGTTTATTTTTGTAATGACGTACGTGTTCTTTATGAATGAAGGATACCTTTAATGAATGAACAACTTGAGCTTAGTAATTCTCCGTTACTGGAAGTATTAGATATTTAAGTCTGATTATTATTATTATTTTATGTAGTTACCTATTTTTGTATATACCTTAGCGACGTGTTTGTTTATAATTATATTACCTTTGATAAGCATAGCTGTCGAAACAATATTGTCAGGTTATATTTTAATAAAACTGTGAAACTTTTACTAATCTTTATTTATTTCATGATTATGGAGTTCCACAAAGTAAGGCTGGAAACAATAAACAAAAATAAAATTTGGTGATTTCTTAACTTTAACTCGTAATATTTCGTAAACTATTGAAGATAGTACATTCAAATTTTAAACACAATAAATATAAAGCGTTTAGTACGTCACTGTTGTACTAAAAATAATAAATTGTTTATAACAAATGCGAAAATAAATAAATTAATAATTTACGACAATTAAATAGATGACACTTGCATCTGATTTGGTATAATATTCTGCATATTTCAATATAAAAAAAGAATAGCTATCTCAATTAAATCGCGACCTAAGATTTGTTTCCTAAAATGCAAGCTTAAGGGTAGTTTTTCGTTTTCCCCAAGGAAACAATGGTTTCACGCAAGGGGACTTTTTATATGTTATAAATAACATCAAGTACTACCTATGTAATCCAGCTTGACACCTATAATGTCAGGGTAAAAACCTATACTGGTATGCTAACGGTGAAGTGCTGCGCGCTGCCACTGGATGAGTTATTCTTATCTTAAACTATAAAATTCATAACTCGTAATCTAGACAACATATTGATTTGATTCCTTCACTAAAAATAATTATGAACCTTTCTGAACATATCTTCCGCGATATGTATACTAAAACTCCTAACAGAACAAGCTTTAGTAGCGGACTACTTTTTTCACTACACAAAATTTACGTTTAATAATAATTAAAATTAAAAGATATAGTACAACTAATATTTTCTACGGGTTAGAGCTTAAATATAGTTTTGTAAAGAACTAGACTGCTTACGAATTGAACTCGTACTAAATTGCGCATGACACATAACTAAATATTTATCAAAATATTTTATTTTGTATTTTAAGTGCTGTGTATGAAAATTAACACTAGATTTAAGGCTACTATTTTACTTGCAGTTTAGGCCATTTATAAGAGTAATTTGTATTTCAATATTTATATGTTTTATTGAAATGTAAACAAGTTTTTATTGTAAGTCTGGTATATTTATATTTAAATATTTAAGTTATTACAACCATCAACCATTACTTCATTAATTAATACTCGATCACAGGGTATGCACAATATAAAGCTACTTTTTATACATAGTAGTCTCAAACTGCTGCATAAATTCCTTACTAGTAAGTTAATCCCTACTTCTGATTCGTATAATTATACATCAATTGGACTGTATTGATAAAGACTTCACATTGATTGTTAATCTATATTATGTGTAGAATTAAAAAAAAAACAAATAACTTAAAATTAAATATCGATGGTAACCATTATGTCATCAAGCATTGATCATGATCATGCATACTACACATACTACCATTATATTAACAAAAGTCTTGTACTGTTTTATACTACTTGAATAACTCATTTTTTGCATCTGCTTAAGATTTACAATTATCTATTCACTTATTATTGCCAGTTTGGTTAATTCTAGTACTAAATACGGTTTTCTTGTCAACTTGTTCCTGTTCTTCAATCAACTGGTATTGTTTAATCGCAACTACTAACATGAACTGGAATTGACAGAATGTCAAATCAGCTTTTGACAGAAATTCTTAACCTAATTCTTAATTAATCAAAGCATTAATCATAGTTGACATGTGATGTCACACAATGAAACATAATGTGTGGCCAGGCCCTAACTTAATGTATTGAGGGACTCTAATCGGGGGGCGCTTATCAGGTAATCTCTTTTATTATTTTTAATATGTAATTTTTCTACGTTGTAACAACACGTTTTTCTAATCATTAAATTAGAGACTCCATATTATTGGGACCTTGTCATGTTGGGTATCCTTAACTATAAATGAATAAAAAATAAAAATAAAATAAATAAATAGACATACCTCAATGCACAGCTGATTTGAAATAAATCTAGGACAACCAGTATTCCATGGTGTAAATGTTGCATTTTCTTCTTATTGATCTTTAATAAATTTTATGAAGTTACTAACTAGGGTGATTTTTATTCACCCTCTCACCCCAAAATATGTTTTAGTTTGCTGAAAAAATAAGATTCTCAAAATATAGAATGTTATAAATAAGAATAACCCCTGTCGCTAGAAGGTTGCCTTTTTAGTTTGAATTTTATTGTTTGTAACGCGCTTAATTTTCAAAATCGATTTGAATACATTTGAAAATGTATTTATTAAAAAAAATTTAGTACGGCCCTGTATATATGAATATATTTTTGTCAGTTTAAAATTGTAGACTTTATTCCAAAGCTAATAATGTTTTTCGTTAACATAGAATCAGCTGTAAAAAGATTGTTAAAGCGACCTCACGCAGACAAATTTGTTTTGAGAGAAAAAGAAGAGAGAGAAACGAAAATATTAAGAGTTGTTTTCTAAATAAAATGATAGGTATAAAATGCATTTAAATCAAATTTATGTTTCCTCTACATGCTTATTTTCATGTCTGTTGAAAAGATTCTTTAAAAATATCAGACAAAATACAAGCCTGTAATATTCTTTTAAATATCGAATTTCATGCTAGAATACAAGAACTTGTTTCTGTAAATACCCATATTTCGAATATTCCAAAAGGGTTTGTCTCATTGGAGCAAAATGTGTCACTTTAGTACTTGATAGGGTGTCTATTATTTCCATTTCTTAAAAATATTAGTTACTCGGTAGGTGTTGAATTTTTAGAAGAAGACGCTAATAATTCGCCAAGAGGAGCGCACACAAGAGAGGTGGCTAACAATTCGTCAGGCGCAACACTTGTAGGTCTTCGATAATTTGTTAAGTAGACGCGAGATTCTGATACGGTCCGCCAAGTTGCTTTCTGAGATTGTTTTGTGTTCTTTTCGTTCCATTTACAGTAAATAAAAGCATAAGTGCTTAATATTACAGTTTAGTACTTCGTGTTAATAAAATTTAACAATTAATCCAGCGTGTCGTTAGTAGACAATTTGCGAAGGGAATTCAATAATAATTTGAATTTTAAAGCTAATTAAACATTTCGTTGTTTTCGGTTGCAATATTAATATAGTGGGATTACAGAATTTTGTGCCGGATCTAAATATTATCGATCGAGTTAAAACAATGCGACCTTCTGGCAATCAAATTTGTGTTAACAATGGAAATTTGTAAATAAGTAACGTTCCTATTGGAACTTTATGAGTTAAAATTTTATTATTGAAAGGCAATTGCCAAGTTATATGCAAAACCTAATTTCAGAAAACTTCAGTTCTTAAATCCAGTTACTATTTTTATCATCTTTACCAGGATTCACAGTTCTTTCTTCAGTGGCAAGCGTAAGGCATTTGGTGCCTGTAGATTAATGCGAATAAAAAAAGGCAATATAGTGTTGTGAAATTTGTGTGTTTAAATAGATTTTAGAATCTATCTAGGATTAGCTGATGAACAATATTTCTTAAGTGAGTCGTCTTTTAGTTAATAAGGTTTTATATTTACCTATTAAATTTAAACTTATTGTTACGGCCGATTATCCTTCATATTAAAAGGGATCCCTCTTATCATTAAATATATCATATATCATTAAATTATGGTTCTATTGTTTTACAAAATCAATCTTTTTTGGTCTACGAATAAATGAAACTTAAACTAGGACTTGGTTGTGATAATGTTGAGCAATCATTTGTTAAAGTTATTCATTTACATTAACCTGCTATAACGTCAATCTGACTAATTACGATTAGTTTGTTCAATTCCATCAATTTCATGAGAATTCTTTTTCAGTTGGCGATTTCGATAACATATTGTATAACTTCAAGTGAATGGCGCCCATATTTCTTATTATTTCAAAAAACCTTATTCCTTCTTTACAATCTATGAGCTTAAGAAACTAGTACCTACCCTGTGTGATAATTCGTCAAAAAGAGATCTCCTACAGTAAGTATCGTTTATTGCTTTCAGGAAATTTTTATTGATGTTACAGTTAAAGTTCAAATATGAAACGTTTAGTATTTTGAGTTAGAGCAAAAAGCTTCGTTACAATTGACGTCTGATCGTGGAGCAATCTTAAGTGATCGTTACAATTGGCCCCCATTGCGTGGGACTTTCGTTTTCAGTATTTTTAGTTCGTAACATCTTTTTAGAGGAAATAATACATAATTTTTTGGATCTTCAGTGTTTTAACTTGTAAACTTCTGCCATGTGGTTTTCGGGGTCGCTAAACATGAATTCGTTGTCAAAAACAACTTTTAATAGCTTTTTTTGACGAACATGACATTTCTAATGATTGCTGTAATCTGTAAAGTTTTTGCCAGTTGGAATGTTCAGCCACTTCAAAAACCATAAGGTACAAATTCTCAATTCAAAACATTCAAAATTCAAAAGGTTATGCCTTGTATTCCATAAAACGTTAAAATCCCATTAAAAATACATTCAACCTTCTAACGTCACGAGTTATTCTTGTTTAAAAACTTTTATATTTTTAAATCTCATTTTCTCAATTAAACTATATTTTAGGGTGAACGACAAACTTTTGACTTTGCCAAAATAACTACCATCCTAGAGCAGTTACGTATGAAAAACGCAAAAATTACTCACAAGACTCCTAGATTTATTTGAAATCAGCTGTACTGTAGTGAATTACTACATTCCTTATAAATCTAGGTACCAAACATACAAAGGGTTGCTATAACTACAAATAAATAGAGAATAATAAACATATCTTAAAAGTAAAAATGCAGTCTTTCATTACCTTGCAAATAATTAATTAAATTATTTACAACCTTCCAAGAAAATATAACGACAACCTCCAAAAGGTACGCAATTGTTATAATTGGTGACCCCGAACGACAAAAGCGCCCTTCAACCACTTCAACCACCGCTGCATTTCATGGTGACATAAAACTCCACCACGTCCACCAACATCCCGAACCCCGAATTTTTTTAGAAGTGCACAAGAGGCCAGTTAATGGAAGATTCGTTCCATTACTAACTGCCCTTCAAAGGATATTTTTTATTTCAAAGTTAAGTATCTTGGATTTAGTTTTATAGTTTTCACTATGGCTGAACGACAGAATTTTCCAACGTTTGACAGTTTAGACAGTTTATGACAGTGTAGATGCACTTTCTTTTGTAGTTATTGATCGATATTGCTAATATTGAAGACGAACATCATAATATAACATGTTTCATAAGGTAATTTCTACCTCTTCCATTTTGATAGCAGCTAATAATATGACAATTTCAATAATAGTCGTTTATCCCTAACAGTTGATTTTAACTTTTCTACTTTTAAACGGCAACATTGGGAGTTTTTTTTTGTTAACAATACCACATTTCCGTGTTAGATTTAGATTTCTTACGACAATCATATCCTCATAATAGAATGCGTATACATCGATTACCCAAATGAACTTTCATCACAAGTTTTGACTTCAAATAGTGACCACGATTCAATTAGTAGAATGTGTACCACTAACACTGACATTTCTATTCCTATAAAGAATTGTTTAAAGGTTAGTGATCCCATGACAGAATCTATTCCTCAAATATTTACATGCAATATTACACCATTAATTCCCAAAACTTTTACAATCTTTTGACTATAGTCGATCTGTTCAGCACTTTGTTACACATAAAATACAGAAAATAGTCTCAAGTCAGAACTAAGCCAAGAAAGTTGAAGCCTAACCAATTATCCTTTCTACAATCACATTTGGATCAACTTTTGAAGACCAGTGTTTCGGAGCGGTCATCTAGTGACTGGTAAATATCGGTCCACTTGGCTCCAAACAAACAGGGTTCTGGTTATCCAAATTCTGTACCGGATGTTAGGGAACTATCGTCAGTTGAACTCTATCAATGTACCTAATCGGTACCGCATTCCATTACCAAGTGACTTCACTAGGAAGATACATGGTGCAATTGTCATTATCTGGTTTTAAATTGCCATTAAAAAGGGCATCGAAATATATAATAAAATATCCCCATGGAACCCGAGAATATTCCGAAGACGGCCATTACTACACCATTGGGTCTCTTCCAGTTCACAATTATGTGTTTTGGTTTGAGAAACACGGCTAGTACTTATCCCGTTTTATGGGTTCAATAAATGCGCAGTAGACCGGTTTTTCTAAGGTGCTGCAGAACTATTACTCCTTAAAAATACATTTCTACCAAGTTTTGCTCAGGCTGACAAAACTTCTTGTTGTTTGGGCAGTTTAACCTTCAATTTAAAAAACAAAGCTAGTGGATATTCCATCACGAAAGGGAGACGTTGCAAAAATGTCTCTTCGGGGTGGTCAGCTGGACACTTCTGCAAGGATAGGGTAAGGCTGACAAAGATATTCTTGAAGTACGGGTATTTCTCTACAAATCCTGTAAATTTCACCTGGATGTTATGTGACGGACCCGGAATACTGATGAGTTAACCTTAATTAGGCCATTAACAGCAGTTGTGCCAGGATTTGCTTATAGGCCTTATAAGAGGTTTTGTGTTACCTATACTGTCTACTTCCACATTTTCTTGCGGTCGCCTCTTGGTCTAATACATTAACCTCGATTAAATGTCGATTTTGTTTTTAATACAGAGGAAACATGTCAAAATATATTTCACTGTAGAAAAAAACGCAAAACATACCCGATATATATCTTATTTACGAACTTTACAAAAGAAAATAGAAATGAAGTCATTAAAAATTGGTAGTGTCCGCTAAACAAAAGCATCAGAAAACGAAAACCACTATTTTGATTGAGTTGGTGCATTGTTTTTTCTATGTAAAATGCTATTAATTAACCAAATGGACGTCGCAATTTTTAAAACACAGTGAATTTTCAGATTAAAGGGTAACAACACTGACAAAACTTTGAAATGTAAATCCAATTACCAGCATTTTTCGCTTTAAAATGAAATTTTCATCGTACGCTTGCATTCATTTGCCAATTATCTGTTTATTGTTTTGTTTCAACACGATCGGATATTTGATTTAAAAACTAGTTTGTTTAGTCACGGTGAAATAAGTACAGGCTTTATATTTAACATAATTTATTTGCTAATGATTGTTAGGTAAATTTATTCAACCTTCTATTTTATCTACTCACTTATAAATATTTTCTTCTGAACGAAACAGAACTGTTTTAGACCGTAGATATATTTTATAGCATACTATTCCTTTTCGTTTCTTCTCTGTATGTCTTCTCTAATGGTTAAATACACCACTTTCGTTATTCCAAGCTTCAACAAGCAAGAAAATTTCGGTTAAGCCAATTCGGATTACATACGAAACCCACGAGTTTTGCAGGAATTTGTGATAGGATTAGTAGTTCTACGACTTTGGTATCAGTTGTGTGGACTTTATGCTACTCCATAAAATCCAACATTATTTCCATTAATTTTGTTCTATAACATAAAAGAATGTCAGAAAAATATTATTTTCTCTAGTAATTTTCAGGAAATCCCCAGTCGTTTTAGTTGATTTCCCCTAACCTGTCATACGGGAAGATACCCGTTAAGCGGTTATAAAACCTAAGTAGGTATTAGCACAACCTGCTTGTCAGATGAAGTGTTACTTTGGTAGGTTTTGTCCTCGCTTGGGACTGCATTGTTCTGTTTTATCTTTGTTTCTTTTTTTCAAAGGGTTAAATAAACTGCCAATATCATTTGCTACATAAGATAATTAACATTATTAAATTTAAAGATTCTCAAATTTCTGCTGTTATCAAGCATGGAGAAAACGTTAGAAAGTATTACTTAAATCGAGATATTTGATGATATCGGTTGGATTCCAAAAGAAATTCTTAATTCATTATCTATTTGCTTTAACCTTAAAGCAGAATAAATATTCAACAGATGAATCGGAAGATTAATTTGGCATTTTGTTGGTCTTATATTGTATAAAAGCATGATTACTATTTTATGTACGAACTTTGGGAATAATATAACATGTAGTGAAGCCACTGTGCTTTAGAAGCTAACAAACAACATTCTTAAAATAATCGTCTCCATTATTTTCCTAAGATTTATTATTGAAATCAAGGCCGAATACTATTAAGCTACTATTATTTTTTTATTGAGATTTTTATAAATTATTATTTTATGAAATTATTTAAATTTCTTAAAATATCATCGTGTGCTGGCTGAAAATAAAATATAAAGCTTTTAAATTAACTTTAGTGCTCCTGTTGGATTTATCAAATAAATATGCAAATGTTATTTGCCTCACAGTGGTAGTTAAACAAACACACTGTCATATAGGGGGTTAATACTATCTACGGAGACAATTGAATATCTCGAAAACCGCTTAAATAGGACCGCAAAACACAATTCTATAAGTATAGTGTATACTACTAGAAAATCTACTACAAAAGTGAGTTTTAATTTCTTTTTCAATTTTTTAATCTTCATCTTTTTTTTATCTTTAAGTTCCAATGTCGACAGGTTTTTTAAACGTCTGTTACAGTTAAATTTGCCATCACTAGAAGCGATTGCTTTCTGAATTTAAGAACATTTATTGAAGGTTTTATTCAAGAAAACACGAGAATCATTGTTTCTATAAACTTGAGTTTGTTTTGCAATGACATCACCTGATTTACGCTGCTACGATAATACTTTCCTATGGATCGCGAAAATACAAGCTGGCGATTTGCTAATAATTTTTATAACTAAGCCAGCAATCGTTAATCACTTCGAAAAGCTGAGTTAACATATGTGACTTATTTTAAAAATCGGTAACATCTCGTGTAAGTGTTATATTTACATAAATAAATAAGTTGATCCTGTGAATCCTGTTGGAAACTCCACGGCTGATCTTGGAAAGGGGTATGTTTGAGTGGTTTTACGAGGGATTCCGGAATGGATTCTTGATAGACCTTGACCGATGTTTTGACTTATTTTTCGTGGAAATGAGGTCAACCCCAAACCATAACTGGTTCTCGTTGTAGGTTGAGTTCTGGTTTTGACGGCTTTGATGACTTGCGGTGTTCGTACCGTCCGTTGATGCCCAGGCTGCTGGCGTTAATTGGCGTCCCCAGTCTCCTCAAATAATTTAATGCACCGATACACAAGCAGGCGGCTAATCCCGAACGGACGGAATGTTCTGAAAATGCCCATCTTTTTCATTTTACACTTATGTATCGCAATACGGTTCTCTTTATCAGACCATGGCGAAAACGAACACAAATTACAATTCTTTTTACACACAAACAATATAAAGGATTAGCTGTCGAAAATGGTATTTTCTCAAGTAAGGGTTCATTTAGTTCTACTAATGCGAATTAATGCATTTAATGTTGCACCAGTGTTTATGTCAGAACTAGGTATTATACGCAGACAAAATATATGGGTAAGAGTTATTTATGGTACTAGTGAGTTAAGTAACATATCCTCCACGAGCGAAAAATGACTCAAGAGGGCCGCTAGGCCCGAGAGGGTTAATTTTTCTGAATGGATAATATCTACGTGAGTTAAGGAACTTACGTGTACCACACAACGTTTTATCCAACACCTCTTTATTTAAGTTCGAATATTAAATTTGCAATATATAGTTTGGTCTGTAGTTTTTGGCGAAATAAATTTGATACTCTAGCCCGATGACTGAATTTTAATAACAACCTAAGCTGGTGATTAGTTGCTACCTATAATAGCAGCCAATCACCATTCTACGGTGGGTTCAGTGGCGTAACTACCGCCCCCGCAGACCCTGCGACGCGGAGTGGCGCAACCCTCCGAAGAGCGCTGCTTTCGTTTTATTTAATAATAGGGAATATGGATATCCATTGCTCCAAAAAATTGCGTTACAATAATATTAGGCGTTTAAATAAGATAATTAAATTTTTGAGTAGTGATTATTTATCTGCTTTGACGACGACGCTAACAATAACCAAAACACTTTCGTCATACGTGCTGTACTTGTACATACGTAAATTGTAATGAAATTTGAAACTTTTTTAAAAATACAAACTTGCAAAATAAATGTGCTGACTTGTTGGGCCAACAAACAGATTGATCATTTTTAGAGGAATTTATACCTAGCTGTTCTCCAGTCTAGGTCCGCCACCCGCACTCGCACATGCTATATTATACCATTCAATGCGCCTCATCGAGCTGAACAATAGTGAGATTGGGGGGTGGGGCAGAAGTTTTCGAAATAATCATTAACAATTTTTTTGGAAAGGAAGCCATAGCTCCCAACCTACCTGAAAATGCATGTTTTAATGCGCGTGCGACCTTAAACTAACCTAACCTCACTTAAACTTATCTAACCTAACCTAACCAAAAATTAAATTAAAATACGTATGAATTAAACCTGACTTAAACCTAGGGTAGGTTAGGCTCAGTTAGGTTGGGTTGAGTTAGATTCGGACAGGTTAGGTTAGGTTAGAAAACTATTGTTCAGCTCGATAAGACTCGTCGAATGTCGACCTGTTCTGAAGTTTCATGAAATGTATTAAGGGTTTATAGGAGAAATAGCAAAAACAAAGAGCAGTTTAATTAAACAATGCGCCTGCGCTAAAGCCAGGAAAAAACTATAATGGATGTTAAATCTCATTGCTATAAAAAAAATTGTTGAAGAGATACAAAGAAATGAAAAAGTAATGAATTATTATTAGCTGTTGCATATGTTATTGTAACAAAAGTTAGCTGTAGTTGTATGGAGGGGCGCAAACGTAGGTCTCGCAGGGGGGCGCAATCTTACATAGTTACGCCACTGGGTGGGTTTATAGTTTTGCTGCACTTATAAATAAAAAGGGTACTATCTTAACGTTTTTAAGCAATTAAAGTTGAAGTTTACTCACTTGTGGGTAGAACACGTTTTGCCCACTGTAGAATGGTGATTGATTATAAAAAAGTATATAAACGAAGGAACCCAGAAACGTTTTCGACTTAAATGTGAAACAAAAGACATGCAATCTATTTATAATTTTTATTTTTCAACATAATTTCCAACTTTAACGTATAGACTCTTCCACAATTCTTAGAGTTGATATCTTCAGCTTTAAAATAGATATCAGCAGGCCTATTTTTGTTGGCCATCGTTTGCAAATTGCAAATTATCGACGTCTCCTGCGGTGTTTCATCAAGCTTCTGAATAAAAATAGATCAGACGGGGCCAGATCGGGTCTCATGTCGTAGAAGGAAAACATCGTCGTAACTCAAACCAGGGTATTTTCAGTCGAAAACCTTACACACTTTACCCTTTATACTACATGCATTCAGTGCATGTGGGTAAAACTTGCCTGGCCTTAAAAAAAGGTGTCTATAAGCTTCCTAGCTAATGACTCAGTTCTGAGCCTTTTGGTGACAATAGTGAGGTTGTTAGTGATTGTAGATATTTTTGAGAAATTCGTTATTTATGCAATTTTTACTCAAGAGTTAACTATCTTGAAAACTACCTTACTGACATCCTACAGTGAAGCATAAATAATACTCTTCTTTCTTCTTCTAATCATATAGATATATGCAATAGAATAACAACAATAGAGAGACTGGCACTTAACTGCAAACATCAGGATTGATGAGTCTGAATTCCTTCAACTCTTTGAGACAGTTCGCGGTTTGGCGAATATTTTTCTTAAAACCGCAATGGAGCGTCATCTAAAAACTATATACAAGCGTAGTACTAAAAATAGACAATCTGTCACATCACCAAACGAACATCTGCTGGATGCTGCGGTAAAGTTGATAAGTGCACATTTGCTTAAAAACCAGACTTGGTATGCTTTTAAGACCACATCACGGCCACTCGACTGTCCGCACAGTACTAGCGTTGGAAAATCTTCACGTGTTCGATGTATGGTACTGCACCCAGCACGCATGCAAGAAAGAAACCTAAGCCCTGAGCTCGACAGGAATGACTCTGCTTTGTGTAGTTGCGTTGCTGGATTTGCAACCTTTACACGCGCCCTCCTGGCTGCTCACGTGGCTTAGTATCCTTACCACGTGTATACAAATTGCTTACGTACATATTTAAACAGTTCGAGATCATCCGCCAATGGTTAAATGGTTAGCCTAATAAGCGTATTGAATATTCTATTTTCCTATGATAGATTTATTATTCCGAGAAGTTCCAGCTGTTACTGTGGGTTTCCATTAACTATATTTGTACTAGTAAATGTAGTTTACTATAATGTTAAATTAAATTTGTGTAAGATCTTAACATATACAGGGTGATTTTTTGAAAACGATCCGCCGGAGATATTTCAGAAACCAAAAGGAACTTAAAAATTTCCGAAGACAGGTCCACTTATATGTCAAGGAGGAAATGGTTTAACCTATGATTCACACTTTTGACGTTTACCCCTGCGCCCCCACCAATACCACCCCAAAAATTTTAAATGGAATGACCCATCGTGTGGTATCTCAAATGAAAGCTTATCTTATCAGGATTATGGTGATGTGTCACTTGCGCATTTTTTTATTTTCTCATACATTTTATGAGAAAGTTTATCATTGCCACTTCAGGAGAACGGTAAGCGCTATCGATACCTAATTTTAATCAGGTAGGTGTGGAAAAAAAAAGAAAGCAAGCCGTTGACGTTTTGTCTAACAAACTGTCACATTAGTTGTTTCCGTTTAGTCAACTTCACCAACATACTACATTGGTTTCCGTAAAAATGGTGTACTCTATTGCTGAAAGGATGGAAGTTATCTACATTTATGGTGCCGAGCAATGTGCTCGTGCCACAGCAAGAGTTTTTAATCAAAGACATCCAAATAAGCATATGGAGCATAAATACGTTCGCGAACTTGTGCAAAAATTTGAAGCAACTGGATCGGTAGAGAACAAGAAAAGGCATGCTAATCAGGTAGTAGATGAACTGGCGGAGATGGAAGTAATTGGAAATTTTACCATGGAGCCAACCAGTTCTTTGTGTCAGGTTGCAGCATCCACCGGACTTTCTTACTCGTCGGTACGCAAAGTGATAAAGCTGCATAACTTTCACCCTTACAAGATGCAGATATTGCAAGAACTTAGCGACGGCGATTGCGACCGACGACTAGAATTTTGCGAAACTATGACCGAAATGATCATTGCAAATCCAAATTTAGTAAAAAACATTTGCTTCAGTGATGAGTGCACTTTTTACTTAAATTGGCACGTGAATAAGCAGAATGTACGATATTGGAGCGACGAAAATCCGCGTATGACAAGAGAGGACCATACCCAGAGACCTCAAAAGATTAATGTTTGGGCAGGAATAGTAGATGATTCAATAGTTGGACCCATATTCATTAATGAAACGCTAAATGGTGCCGTCTACTTGAATATGTTGGAGAACATCATCGATCCTCTAATAACTGAAGAAGTGGAAAATCAGCTTGATGAAGAAGGTAATCAAATACTCAACGAATATCAATTGTTCTTGCAGTAGGATGGTGCTCCACCGTATTATACTGCGAATGTTAGTAACTGGCTTAACCGGAGATTTCCAAATCACTGGATTGGTAGACGTGGAACAATCGAATGACCTCCACGATCACCGGACCTCACAAGTCTTGACTTCTTCCTTTGGGGTCATTTAAAGTCAGTAGTTTATAAGACTAAACCCATAGATTTCAATGACTTGCGTCAACGAATTATCAACGAGTGCCGAAACATTCCACGAGAAACTTTTCAGAAAGTAAGGCAAGAATTTGAAAACCGGCTTTACTACTGCATGGAGGCCAATGGTGCTCATTTTGAGCAGTTCCTGTGAATGTTCTTTTTTCAGTATTGTTAAAATGTTATTTTCAACGCCTACTTATTATGTTTAAAGACTTATTATTCTTATCCTAATGTAAAATTGATCATTTCTCCATGCTAAATATAAAAATGCACAAGTGACACATCACCATAATCCTGATAAGATAAGCTTTCATTTGAGATACCACACGATGGGTCATTCCATTTAAAATTTTTCGGGAGGTATTGGGGCGCAGGGGTAAACGTCAAGAGTGTGAATCATAGGTCAAACCGTTTCCCCCTTGACATATAAGTGGACTTGTTTTCGGAAATTTTCAATTTCCTTTTGGTTTCTGAAATATCTCAGGCGGATCGTTTTCAAAAACTCACTCTGTATGTGTTTAGCACTACATTGATGCCTTAAGTTTCAGACAAACGTTTCACTTTGTAAGCTGTTTGCTTTGCAAATGTCATCGACAGTCCTAACTCATGTTCAGTCCAACCATATAGATGGAATTGAGTCTATAAAGGGACAAATATATCTACAAAAACATTTACAACTCATTTACAGCTCTCGTCGCTGTTGCAGATGTGACTTTTACGTAAAATGAATATTTTACTTAACCTCTTCGAAAACAAGAATCCATTAGCGATGTCTCAAGAAATTGAAGGTATTCAGACTCCATCAATCCTAAGGTTTGCAGTGCCTGTCTCTCTACTGTTGTTGTTCTATTGCATATATCGAAGTATACAGGGTGTCATGAGGTAAAACGCATTAATTTTAAGTGGCGATAGAAGACATCAAAAGGAACAGAAAAGTCCTAATAAATTTTTTTCTATGTTAATAGGCTTTCGAGTAATTTAGAAAAAACCATTGCCATATTTGGCAACCTTGTTTAAGTATAATCGCATTCTGCAACTGAAGGTCTTGACCTTGTTTTAGAATTAAGATCGGTTAGTCTAAACAAACAGACCATGATAGCCCTTGTTTTGCTGATAAAGCTAAATGAAGCACGTTTTATAGCTTTCTATTACAAAAGCTTTTTAAAAACAGTAAATGGGGAATCTAAGTCAGGATATGATCAACATCTGTGTAAATATAAGTTCAGATCAGATTACAAGCAGCACTTTTCTCTGCTGTTAATTTGAACTAACGCCAGCGGCGACGTTTTACGGATGAATACATACTCCCAAATAACGGATTAATTAAAAATACAATTAATTATACAAGATAGGTAATTCAATTTTACTAATTTGGTACAGGAATAGTATAAGTAGTATTATCACTTCACCAGGAATTTTATACGTACTACAACGAAGGATTTGAATATTTAAAAGAATTTCTAAGAAAGAATTTAGATAATATTTTTAAGGCGGCATTTACCTATAAAGGGATTACTATCCCTTAAGAAATAACAGTACTTGGAACTTTTTACAATAATTGGCAATATTTCATTCACAAAGATTCTCCATTTTACTAAAAGGTTTCATTCATGCTGTTTGTTATGACGTCTTTTTGTGTAACTTTTTATCAACTTTGCACGAAAATAATTGTTATTAGGAAATATTGTAATGTGTTACTGACTTGTAACACCGCTGATTAATTTATAAAGGTAAAAACACAATAAATGTATTTTACATACTTTATTTAAACTATAATAAATAATTTTGAAGATACAAAATTAAACTTGGTGAGCCGAATAAATAGGTCTTCACCCTTGAGTTTCTTTATTTGAACTGAACTGAACTAAGCATTTTTTACTAAAAACTGTTATTAAGTAAACAAACTCGGGCATTGACAAATCATTTCAAGTTCAAAAAACTAAAACATTATCGCGCATTATAGCATTAAACAGGTATTATTTATTCACCCAAATAATCTTAAGCAAAACGTGCTTTTTTCAAGTCCAACAAACATCCATATCAGCATTTTGTGCGACTGTGGAGCAGATAGTATTACAAACTTTACAGGGTTGTCACGTTTCTTAATTGAATAAAATTAATTTCTAGTTATAAAATTAATTCAATTTTACGCGGAAACGACATACGATCCGATAAAACGTTATTAAGGTTTGTTGTTGTGATAGATGAGATGCATCTGACGATAATGCCCCATACTTAAAATACTATTATTAACGTGGCAAAATGATGTTAAAGTTTCCAATTTTCTTATTTTTTTCTGAAAAAGTGGTACGTTCTAGAGCAAAGTTGTATAGACTTTTTTATTCCTTTTGGTGTTTTCTATCACCCCTTAAAACTAATGCGTTCTATGTCCGGACACGCTGTATATCAAGAGAAATACATTCGATACCTTTAGGACACACTGACCGCAATTCTTATTAACGAAATTAGAATTAAGAAATATGAAAATTATTTGACTATTTATTAATTTCACTTTATTTTTAATAAAAAAAATAATTTAAAACTATTAAAATTGCACATTTATATTTTATTTATTTGTTGTCTCCCGATCGATAAGTAATCACTATCGATCAGTAATTTGTAAACAAAATATAATTAATTTATGCGCATGAATCAGTTAATTCTTAAATTCATCACAATTAAGAAAGGACTTGTAGTTTCGATTTTATTTTTAATAATAAAGATTGATTTAAAGCTATAAAATTGGATATTTGTTTTTTAGTAAAAGTAGTCACTGATCGGTAATTTATAAACTATTGTCATAATTATGTCAGTAAGTATGTCAATTCGCCCCATCGCACACTGGGGCTAAGTGCACCTTTTGGTGGTCAAAAATATTTTCTTTGCTTATTTTGCTTTTTAAGGTTTTTGTTATCATGTGTGGCCACATACACCATAATAGATGCAAAAAATAGAAAAGTATATAAATTTTAGAGTGCCACAGAAAAGGTAACATTACTGCTAGCGATTCATTTTTAAATTCTGCAACGATTAACAATTCCTGTGTAAAAAAGTAACAAATAATTTTCTTGCAATATTAGTATGTATATGAATGATTCTAAATACCAAAAGTTTTTTAATAAAAAGGCTAAAACATACTACTTAATGTACCGTAGACACTTTATATTGGAAATTCAATTAACATTAACTGAAATGGTAATTACAAAAAGAAGCACAAAAATGCTCAATAGTTTTTTACTTGTAAAGTAGTAAAAAGCTATATAGAATAATTCTAAGCAAGATTTATATTTTGGACTACTATGGACGATAACTATAGCTCAACGATACTAAAAAGCTTTCATACTTTTACAGAAATTCGAAGTATTTCCTTTTAAATTTTAAAGAAAACCTTAGTTTTTAAGACAATAATAAGAAATTTGATTTCTACTTACGTCTTGGAATAAAATCCATACTAAAAAACACCCCAAAATGAACTTTAAAACACTATTTGACAATATCTAAATAATAAGTGATAGGCAATGACTACACAACCGCATTTGGTAACGTTGAGATTCGAAATAAGAAAAAAGACGCATCTGTTGTTTTATGAGCTTTTCTTATGTAGGTTCAGTTAGCCTGATGATCCCTTTCAAAAAGTGCATGCCGAAAATAAAACATTATACAACTTTTTAAAATCACTTTTGACCAGCAAAATGATTAAAAAAATAAATGTGCATCGTGCAATCAATATTTTTAACTACTAGTGTGGGTCAAAATAAATTAAATTTTATTGACATTTTTTAATTATTTCTCTATATTCTTATAGATGTTTTTGTTTTCAAAATGGTAATAATAATTGAATAAATTATGGTGCTTCAGTAGCTTATGATTGTAAATCAGAATAAACAATGAATCTTGGCATCGTAGTGCTGGTTTTTACCACATTCATTCTTAATATGTAGTATAATTAACGCTTTTAGTGTTAAACATCATATAAGATCAAAATATGTTACATTAAAGATTAAAGGCAAATAGTTTTATTAACTTCCTAAACCTTTCAATAGTTAATAGACTGTGGCCCAAGTTAATTACAATTAAGTTGCTTGAACTTCATGTTCAATAACTATAAAGTTCGTTGAAAGATTTAAATTGTTCAAATTTTAACTTTTCGTTTCGTTTACAAAAAGAACATAATTTCTTTAAAGCGTTTTACACACAAAGAATCTTCTTTTATCAGCAGCAACAAGATCGACAACCTAATAAAAATAAGACAAAACTAGAAGCCTCGAAACTTTTTAATGCAGGACTGATTTTCAATTTCTAGCAGGCCTACGGCTTCTTTTAAAAGCGTGTAATTAAGAATTAAAGCTAAAGTTTTAATTAATTTTTAATTGGTAACAGAGAAAAATTCGTGTAATTTTGTTTTATGTTGTAAAACGTACAGTATGATCAATATATGAAAAACAAATACTATGTAATATATAAAAAGGCGAAGTCTGTTTGGATAATTACGACCAGTATCAATGACATTTTCAGCTCTAAAAACTGAATAGGCCATTGCTAAACTATTTAGAAATTTATCAGATTTATTTTTTAAACTATTTGAAAACAATTGCATTAAATCTGACCGTGACATGAGTAAAGATATTTAAGTACGACAGGAAATCGTAAAATCTAGTGACTGCTCTGGGCACCTGCATCTCTAATACTACAAATTCGCACTCCATCACAATTATTGTTTCCTGATTGACGGAAACTGATACTCAACCAGCATATCGTTCTTATTGTGAGAATACTCAATACCAGTTCTGAGTAATTGGATAATTCATTAAAATGGTCCAAAGACAGTTAAAATAACTATTCTCTGCTGAATCATATAAAAAGAGTAATGCTATATGTATTAGTCACTTATTACTCACCGGCCATCTTTCAGTTAATCGAATGATAATAATGTAATTAGTTTACTTTATGGTTACTAAGCTAGAGCTTGATCCTTAAACCTAGAAAGAGATAGTAGTAACGCATACTAAATATATAAGCTGAAATATTAATTGTTCCTTTTGTTTAATACACGAAACAATATTAACGGATTTCATCTCCTCTAGTAAATGCTTTTTTTCTGTATTATAACTTATAAGTATAGATCGGTTAAATTAGAAAATATAAATGTATTTTTCTATTTTGCGTCTATAATATATAATAGTATATCAAAGAACATGTTTTATACGACATGATTTATTGCACGAATGCTAGTTTAAAAAACGACCTCGTAGCGGGAGTTTTTTAAAGCATGAGTGCAATAAATGTCTTATAAAACGAGTTCTTTATACTATTTTTTGTACTTTGCACCTCTTTTTTACTAATTTTATCCGTTTTAAAATAAAAATTCGCACTTTTAAAATTTGGGGAATTTTATCGTGGTTGGTACCAACAATCGATAAATGTCAAATTTTGACATTTGAAAATTCAAATTTTAATTTAACAATGATTTCAATGACATTTCATTTGTCATGGTTCATGACTGACAACCTCGAAAAACTAAATTACACTAGTTCTAATTCGAAACTCAAATGAGCTAGTTCAGCACTACTTTCGGTTCTGAATGAGCCTTGATATAAACGCAAAGTACAAAATAGTATATTAAAATACAAGTTCGAGAAAGCATCGATTCAAGCACGCGTTTGGAATTCCAACACGAGCCGCGTAGCGGCGAGTGGAGGAACAAACAAGTGCTGGAAGAGCTTTCTGAACGAGTGTTTTATACTATTTTTTCTATTTTACGCCTCTTAATTCCTTTTTACAGAAAAGAAATAAAAATTTGAAATTTAGGGAATTTTGTTAAGGTTGGGTACAATGATTTAGTATTATTTAAGAAGGCTGTGGAAAATTCAATTTGAATTGTCATAATTTTTTCTTGAAAATGAGTTCTGAAGATTTTTCATGTACTCCGCCCGAAATTCGAGCAAGTGCGGCCAATGTTGTTACCAATTTATTGCCAGAGAAGTCCAGATCGCAATATGAAAAACAGTTTTATCAATTTTTAGAATGGTGCAATGGAAAAAATGTTGGAAATATATCAGAGAATGTGTTACTGGCCTATTTTGATGAGCAAAGTAAAAAATACAAACCATCTACTTTGTGGAGCACCTATTCAAAACTTAAATCGTGTCTTGATATATACAGGAATGTCGACATATCAAAATATGTTAAACTGCAAGCGTTTTTGAAACGAATGTCTACAGGTTATCAGCCAAAAAAATCAAAAATATTGGAAGAGAGCGACATTAACAAATTCATTAAAGAAGCAGATAATAAATTGTACCTGGCGATGAAAGTGGGTGTAAATTTTATTTATTTTGTAACTGTGTACAAACAATATAATTTTAGGTTATATTAATAATGGGTTATAGCGGCGCGTGTAGGCGCGAAGAATTGACAAACATGTCCATCGATGACGTTGAATATAGACCTCACTCAGTTACTGTAGCAGTTCCTAAAACAAAAAACAATGTACCAAGACAGTTTATGATAACCAACCCAGACTGGGTTGATTTAATTGCAAAATACGCAGCCTTGAGACCGAAAATTGTTACACATAAACGTTTCTTCTTAACATATCGTGGTGGTCACTGTGTAAATAGTCCCATTGGGATTAATACTATTGGGAAAATTTCAAGAAATATTGCTGAATTTCTTCATTTACCAAATCCAGAACTCTTCACTGGACATTGCTTCCGAAGATCGAGTGCAACACAGTTGGCTAACCAAGGCGGTGATTTACTAACTATAAAACGACATGGAGGATGGAAATCATCTGCTGTTGCAGAGGGTTATATTGATGCATCTTTGAAGAAAAAGATTGAAGTTGCACAAATGCTTGGTCATCAAACTGTATTGCACTTACCTGATTGTTCTAACCATGACACAGTAAACAACCTTAATTTGGAATTACCTGGATGTTCTCACCATACGGACGACGCTGAAAATAATATTACTGTATCAGATAGTAATTCTTTCTCTCATAATATTGTGTCAAACCAAAATTTACCTGGTATTACTTTAACGTCACATGACACTTCCAATGTTTCAGTTAATGTCTACAACAATTGTGTTTTTCACGGTAATAAAAATTGAAGTTATGATACCTACCCTTTTTCGTTTATTGCAATTTGACAAGTAGCAAGGTACAGGATAGCCTGATCGCTATTTTTATATTCTTCATACCGCCTGCTGGTGTCTAACAAGTTCACGGTACTTTCCGTTGTGACAGTTCTGTTAACGTTGATAATAATTGTCCATGATAATCGAAGCTGATTTATTAAAAACACATTTTGTTTCCATTCCCATTCACGATTTGACATTTGACGTTGACGTAAACGTCAAATTAAAATTTGGAAAAACTGCAATGTCGCCAACACCAGAAAAATAAAATACACTAGCTTAGTAAAGCATCCAAAATTCTCAGTAACGAACCCAAACCGGTGCTTTACTGGGTCTAGTAACGACGTAAAATAGAAAAAAGCTGTTAAAGCACCCAAAACAGTGCGTTTATAGCTCATTTGAGTGCTTTAATAGACCAACTTTTCCAAAGTTGGAAGCATTGAGAAAATTTAGAAAAACAGAAAATTAACAAAAACTTCACTACAAAAATTTGAATTTTCAAATGACACATAAGTGTTGTCAACTACCACAAAATTCCATAAATTTTTAAATTGTGATTTTTTATTTAAAAACGGAATAAAAGGTGTAAAATAGAAAAAATAGCATTTAAATAAACTCGTTTCATAAGTCATTATGCACTCGTCCATTAAAAAACTCGCCGCAAGCAGTCCGTTTTTTAAATTTGGACTTGTGCAATATATCTTGCCTTATGAAACTCGTTCTTTAATATACTATTTCCTACGACCATATCAGAAAGTAGCTCATATCGCACAATCAAGTTGCCTAGAAAACCGAAATTAACACACGAAAGTAAAACACACTAGTGTATTTTACGTATTCGGCTGTGCAATTTACTTTCGCAAATCTCACGGTCGAAATCTATGCAGTAAATAGCAAATTATATAAGTAATAAGAACCTGCTTATGTTTTTTGACTATTTTGATACATTAATCATCTACTAACACAATAATTATAGCTGTATTTATTTCATGAAAAACTATTGATTAGATATTGTTTGTTTGTTTGTTTGTTTTTGGGCGAGGAATCAGGATGGCGCAGCATCCTTTGTACCTCATGGCACCGATTGCTACTAGAATTTAGCCGAATCTGGGGGAATTCCACCCCCAGTAGGGATTTTTAACGTGCCAAACATCGCATTGACACGGGACCTACAGTTTTACTTCCTGTTCGAGAAGAAGGCATGTTTTTAATTTTTCTCCGCTATGAAAAATTACCAGCTCAGCCGGGGATATTGAGGGATATTAGATAACATATTTTCACTGCACCAATTGTCATTACACCAGAAGAACTTTTCACTGCAAAATAAAAATTTTAATCTTGTTTTCTATTTCCAACAATATATTTTAATTTAAATTGCTAATGTAATTTTTAATTAATATTTTTTAGATTTATTATTAAAAAGTTTTAATAATTACTTAAGAGTATAATTAATTTCTAAAAGTATTTTAAATAAATAAATAATCAGAGACGGCTTTGTATAATGTTCAATATGCGGATGATAATCTTTTGTTTAAAGACGCCATAAGTATAAAGGCTAATTTATTATTGTTAGTAAGCAACTGTAAAGTTTTCTTTGGTTTAAAATGGTTAAAATATTGAAAACTCATTTTTACAAACACCTTTTCACAACTCTCAAATTCCAAGAAATTTAACTAATTGTTCTAATAATCCCCTTACGGATAAAATAATAACCAATAATACTGACAATATTCAAAACGCATTTACACGCACGCTTTCACGCAATTCACAAACTCCAATTAACTTCACAAATTGTTACAATAATCATATAGTTATAAACTTTATTGGTGCTGAAAATAATCATAAAAATAAAATTACTAAATAAAATATAAATTGTTTTTTTGTTCGCATTAAAATAATTTTTCTTTGAAAAACTGTATTTTTCTGGTCGTAGGAAGAATAGTGTACATAACTCGGTGGAAAGCGTGTTTCTTACTCGTGTGATTTCCTGACACCTCGTGCGTAAATTTCACACTCGTATGAAAAATGCCACTTTCCACTCTCGTTATGTAATATACTAATTTTAGTCGTAATCAAAACAAACCAAACGAAAATCACTGTATGCAAGCTATTAACTGTTTAATCGTTTCCATAGCAACGCAGCATTTATCGCTAGAGATCAGTAAACCGTGACAAAATAGTCTACTTTTATATGTATCATTAGAAGAAACATATTTCCAAGCTATTATGTATCTTACAATGTGAAGAACGGAAGAAGTTTATCTATGAATTGTAACACGGTCGCTTTATTTAGTTAAGATAGATCGTTTAACTGCTGGATATGCAAAAAGATGGATTAAGTAATTCTGAATGGATCGACTGCTTAAACATGTGTAGCAATGTGTCTACTCAAGTTTTTTTAAACTCTTTTTCTCAAATGTTGAGATCTTGTTATTGTTTACTGTCCAAATAAAAAAAACATAACAATGTTAAAAAATCCTTGCCGATGCCTTTAGAATCAAAAGGTGTCTAAAGTTCATGAAAAAGTTGTTGGGGTTTCAGAAAAGTATAATAAGAAGAGGAGGATAGTAGAGATTATAGCGATCAGAGATTATAGATCGAGAGCAAAATAATGCAGTGATCTTTAATTCCACAATCCGATTTGAAGACTCATTGCACAAAGCTGACGAAGTAGATTTTGAAATGAAAAATATGTGAAGTAGCCATTCCGTTTTAAAAAAACAAGATTTAAAGTAAGTAACAACATTATTATCAGATTATTATTTTGATCTAGGACCTTACAAATAATTATAGTTTCGAATATATTGATTATTTAGTTATTTGGCTTACTGAAATATCTATACATACTGTAATATTTTCACAGGGTTGAGTTAGAAAACGAAAGTTAAGATACGTTATGAAACGATTTGATTGTATTGAGCACTAAGTGGAGCTGAAACAAACTGAGAATTTTATTACTGAAAACTATTACAAAAACTATTACATAATATAACTTACCTACATATAGTTGGAAGTATATAATATAATAATAATTACTACTACCCATTGCCTTGGTGAACCAGGCCACAAAAGCTATGAAGTTTGTGCGGGAGGAAACTGCGATTATTACTATTACACAGGCCCAACATACGTCTGCAAGCGACTTAACAGATGGTATAGCACAAATCACACATTCGTGTTACAGCTAAGGAGAACTGCAGAAAACCTTAACCAGAACTGCCGGTATCGAGAGTCGACCTGAGCCGGTAGGGTGAGAGACCAGCACGCTGGTCCTACACTACCAAAGCTAACATTAATTATATAATTAATATAAGAACATACCTAAGTACTTTATATAATTAACTAAAACCAGGTTTTGAAAAGTAAGTAGCAAACCTACTCAATAAATTGAAATTATTACCTTAAATTAAAATTAAAATTCAATTAATCCATTAAAAATCTAATAAGTTTTTATAAATTTAATAAATAAAATTAATTAATTTCAAAATGCAGATTTTAAAAAATAAAAAATAGCGTATGACATACTTGTATAAGTGTCCTTGAAACACTAACGACGTTAGAAGCACTTTGCTTCGCGTCGTGTTCTTAAACTCCTTACAAGTGGTTTAAAGGCTTACTTATACATTAGTATCATAATATACTATAAGCCAATAGTATTAAGTAAAAGAAAATAAATTGCGTCGATTACGGTAGTTGTTATGGACAACATCTTTGAAGGTATCAATGTTTTATACTCCGTCGAAGTATAAAAGTATTATAAGTCGCTCAAGAGTGGTGCGTTAGAAATGCCACTTATACCTAGCCAACTGAGTCATATAAATCCTTTCTTATATGACAATACTATTGGCAATGCTCCAGATTCTTTCGACTCTTTTGAAAAAGCTGTAGTGAAACTGAACAGGAGGATCAAATGTTAGAGGGGTTAACTTCGTACTACACTCACAGAGTTAATATTTGGAGAATGTCTTTGATACACAACATTGATTATTTATCTAGACCACCTTTCAACCACCTCAAAAAATTCGAGATTTAACCATTTGCAACATTTGACTTTTAATTTTAAATTGTAGAAATTACTTAAATAAAACTCCGTAGCATTAAAATAGTATAATATCCAAATTTATTTGTCGCTATCAAGTATTAACAGACCTGAAGACTTACTGAGCAATGTATTGATAATAAGCAGAGCCAAGAAAGATAAAATGATAAAGATTAATATTGTCAAAAAGCTCTTTAAATCATAGGCGTTCGGTATATTTTAGTGATTAAATTAATTAAAGAAATAATTAACAAATTTACTAAAATTTGCAGCCTATTTTTTTATTACAACACATGCACTTATTCGTAAATACACTACTGTTCATGGAAAGCCGAACACCATGAAGGAGTTAAAACAAAAACTCAAACATGAGTCTAAAGTATCATAATGTATAATGTGTAATGTATCATAAAAATATAAAAGAATGGACTCTATTGAATTGCATTTCAAAATCAAAATCAAATCAAGATTTATTGCTATTCCAATACATCCTAGAAAAGAAACGTATTGTAAGTAAGGGAGTTGTATACATCACAGTAACGATACATCAGGTAAGTAACAGGTAATAGTTATTTACATTGCAAGATAGTTACTTAGAACTTTACGTGAGAGCACGGTACATAACAAGCGAGCGACTAGCGAGCTTGTTATCCGTGCAACTACGTAGGGTTCGTGTAACGGTCGAGCATTGTACAACGTTTTATGGTATACTGATTCGTAAATCTGTAATAAATAATTATTTTTTTTACTGAAGCAGTACAGCATAACATGCAAGATATATAGTATAGACACCCTATCAAGAACCAAAATGACACACATAACCCTAATGAGAAAAATTCTTCTCGAACATTCGATGGGGGTTTACAGCAGCCAGAACTTGTTTCGTAACATGAAATTCGAAATTTAACAGAATATTGCAGACTGTTTTTTATAGGTATATTCTAATTTATAAGAATCTATTCAACAGAAACGAAAATAAGCACGTAGGGTATACATAAATTCATCTTAAATGTATTTATACATGTCATTTTATTTAGAAGATAATTCTTATCTTAGTATTTTCATTGCTAAGAAACACATTTATATACGTGAGAACGCCTAGCCAGCCTTTTCTGTTAACGAAAAACAGTATTAGGTTCGGAATAAAGTCTGTAATTTTTAACTGACAAAAATATATTCAAATATACAAGGCCGTACTAAGATATTTACAATAAATACATTTTAAAGTGTATAAAAATCGACCTCGAATATTTAACACGTTACAACCTAGGTCCATATGTAAAGATATCTTTTTTAACGAGTAGTTACACAGACTATAATCTTACCCACTTATCCGAGATTGATCCAAATCGTCTTGAAGCTCTTGTTGAGGCAATGGATCAGTATATATTTTAGTATTATCTGCATAAAATGACTTGCCTATTTACTGAGACTTGTTACCGAATTTTTATTTCCGGGGAAAAAGAATAATTTTAGGAATCAATGTATATAATTGAGAAATACTTTTTATAAATAACTTTTGTGTTACGCTTTCGTAACAGGCCTTTAGGCAACGTTAAGTACTATTATTTATTTTATTAGTTTGGCTATGTTGGTATATGTGTGGTTGAAAAACAAATAGGGGAATTTCAGATGAGGTTTTTGTATTTTGCAAGTCCTAGTATACACATAGAATATTTATCGAGTTGCTGGATCATAAATTGCAGTATGGTGTTACTTTTACGCGTGATTGAAATTTTTATTAAGGAAGTATTACTGAGAAAACAGCAAAACACGAGTCTATATTTTACAATATTTTTTCTTCCAGAATAGCAAAAGAACAAAAGGGCAAACGTCATATAAAAAAGTAAATATATTTATAATATAAAACAGATAAGCAGTAATGTTCGAATATTTTCTTTCGCGTTCTGTTTTGAGCAAATATAAAAGCTGTGTCTGATGTATGCAAATAAAATTCCTACGAACGAAACCAAATATAATTCGTAACGTGCCGGATGTAGAACAAAACTGAGCATCTGTCACTTCACCTAATAAATAAAATGAGAATGCGTGTTCTTCAAATACATATACTCTGTCGACAAACCTGACACAGGCACTCATTATATCAACATGAATTTAGCAGGAAATGGAGAAAAATGAACAAACGAGTTTTCAGGAAAATCCTGACAATTTAAATATCTTTCGAATGTGAAAACATCTTGTTGAATGTATTCGTTAGTTATGCACAATTGCACGCTCCATTCGTAAAAAGTTTGAAGATTTGTTTAAGCATGCTTTTATAATAATATTCACTTCAGCACATATGTTTAGGTTAAATATGCTTATACCATTGAAATATGTACTACGCAAAACCGTATACTATTATTGTATTACTTTCTACATTATTTTATATTTTTCGAATTGCTTCGTTTTCTTTTCTAACGAATATTTTATTACTAGGTTTTCTCTAGTTGTAATGATACATAATAAGAACAATGTTTGCACAACCTATAAAAAAGGGCAATAAAAGATATTTGCACTAGTCGCATTCTTTGCTGAAACGCTGTCTTACGCTTATCTTAATATAACAAGCGTCAAAAGAAAGATCTGAAAATGCAGCTACATTGTTCCATATGATCTAAAATATTGCAATATAAAGATAAATATAAATTGGTATATTTATGTAAAGAAGTAACGTACTATAAACAGTTTTTAGGGGCAGGTGTTTACGTTAAAAGCAAAGTCGTACAATTAAAATGATGTCTACTGAATTCCATCTTTCAGTTTCCAAAATAATAAAGTTGATTTAAATAAAGCTTGAAGCTTAAATTAAGCGATAATTTTCTAAAAGCTGCGACGATCACTCTAAATTAATTAAGAGTTTTGAAAAATCATCTACTTATTTTTATTCATCAATAAAGTCGTCACATTCGTGCAAATGTTTGAATGCTACACACACTAAAGGGAATGTATGTAGATTCATTTTCTTCTGGAGTTTATTAGAACAATTTACATTATCTTTTAGTTATAATGACTTCAGATACTATATGCATCAAGAGTCCTTTATACACGATTAAAGAAATTAAAAACGTTCAGATGAACAAGTAGAAAGAATATAGCATACAACTAACTAATGTGGCTACTGTCGTTAGTACTGAGTTTACTGATGACTAATGCGATTTCACAAGCAATTAGTTATTGATGTACTTAGTGTCAAGGATTTCAGTGTGTGAAAGTCTGTGGGGGGTGATTTTGACAGTTGTGCGTATGTATTTCATGTCAACATATATGCCAAGTTAATGAATACGAATATTTTTGTTATCCTTAACTCATATTAATATTTCCATGAAAAGATGTTTGAATTTTATAAAATGCTGTACAGTTAGACTGGAATGGAATGGAATGGAAAACGAAAAAAAGAAGAGATGCAAGATCTGTAAATAAATCACAGTTAGGTGGAAGTTACTCTAGTATGCAATCATGCGTTTGGAGCATGTATCACGAGAGATCAGCGTCTTGACCGTTAACAAGGTTCTTTCGTACCGTGCACAAGCATTTGAGCGGAGTAAAGCGGAGTAGAGCGGAGTAAATCTATGTCGTATCACGTGCAAAATAAGAAATTACTCTCAAAATAAATCTCAGCACGTATAAATATTATACTAAAATTATCAAATTTAACTGTTCACTTATATCTTGTTCATAGAAAGTTTTGTTCTTTATTCAAAAGTTTTTCTTTGGTGGTGTTTGTAACAGAACAGAAAGAAACGAATAACAAATTATAAATTTTGTGTTATGTTTTTATGCATGTTTTGATATAAAGTCAAACAGTTTAAATTATAAGGAATTTTGGTTTGGATGAAGATTTGATCTCACGTCAACAATAATGAACACCTTATAGAGGTGAGAAAATCCAACTATCTTCCAAGACGATTAATTGAATGGTAAGGTGTTGTCTTGAGAGGTAAGTTGGATAATAAATGTCTCCCAGGGAGAATTATGAAAACAAAATTAAGTTTAAGAAATGTTGTAAATGAAAAAGTACAGGAAGGTATAATTTTCATAAAGAGAAAATTTAGAAAATATTTAATTTAATTGTGACGTTTCCCAATTTTTTTAACTATTTCTCTCGATTCCTTGGAGTCCAGTTTCTGAAAAAAAAAGAAAATCGATTTTCTTAATTGTTTATTGTGTACCTACTTACTAACTCCAATTACTTTGTTCTGTAATACTACTACTTGTGGATTTTCTCTTTTATTAGGGGTGTTTTTATATATTTTCCCTGAGTATTATTTGTTTTCTGTCAGCCATTTCTACTTTCGTTTAATCTTTTGGTGAGGAGGTTTTACCAACTTAGTGTTAAGAGGAAATCTAATCTCTTTTTGATAATGAGCAGCCATTTTCAAATTTCATTGATATTTTCCTATTGAACCTTTGGCCAAAGAACACCTAGGTAATTATTTTTGCTAATTATTGAATTTTTCTAGATTTTTTTTGATTTTCATTGAGATCTATACCTACTTTTGTTTGGGGATAATTTATTAATTTTATTTTTAGGCCTCTCTTTTATACCCCACATTTTTCACCTTTATTGATTAGGGTTATTCTAATTTTATTGAGACTTAAATACTTGGTGAATCTTATTGAATTAAATCATGGAAATGGTTGCTTTGGTTTAAGCAAGTTCTAAAAGAATACTATATTCTATAAATCAAAATATAATACAAAATATTTGTATTATTAAATATTCAAAGTGGGGAAATTATTTACAAAATAAGTCAAAGTGTGACAATATTAAACCCACCATTATAAATGATGTGTATAATTCATATTTTATCCTGCTATTTGGGATTTCCATGCTGATAATCTTATCCTCCTTTGATGGTGGTTTAAATCATTGAAGACACCTGTAGGCCACAACACTGTCTCGCAGCCAGGAGTCAGTTGTTCCTGCCTTTTAATACTAGAAGCCGGTTATTGTCAGCATCGGCATCTTTGGTACTGTAATAATTTTTTTGGTAGATTTGAGAGTTTGTAACTGTAAGTATCACAGAAGTGTTCCAGTTTACTTATCTTATTATCCTTATTCCTAATTAAATTTAATTACTTACAGCAAGCTTGCCCGAAACTTTTCGAGTTATTATTTTATGATCCTTTATTGTTATCCCATTTTGTTTCATGGTAAAGATTTAAGGTTAGGAATTGAGTTTAAGCGTACTTACCTGTCATTTTGCTTCCTACCCACCTTTTACAGCTCTCAACTTTTTTCAACTTTAATTATTTACACCTCTGTTCAGTACATGTTGCATTCAACTATATATTTTGTAAAATTATTATTAATTGTTTTGTATAACAAGCAAAACTTCATTTTTGTTGCTTATTGATTTATTTACAGAAATCGGTATAATTATTACACTGGCTGTTAGTCATAACTGTGGGCATTTCTCATACCTTTATTGTGGCCAATTTCAATATATTATTGTAGTATGGTGTTTATTTTACTCACTTTTTTCTTTTCCCCCTATGGTGATTTTTGTGATATATTTTTTTGTAGATTTGTTATTACTATTTGATATGCTATTTACTTTATTACACAGTATTAAATTAATTATTAATTATACGTTTTTACACGATCGCGTTGATTGTGTGTATATGGTCATTCCCCTTCTTTCTAGGTTTCTAGAATGGCGCCCAGGTAGCAAATCGTTTATCTTTAGTAGCTATCACCGACAAACCAACCTACTAGCTCTCTTTTAACCTTGAGCACCGTTGGCAGTAACATTGTGCATCCTTGCTACTAGAATGTCACATAATTATTATAAAGTGTAAAGTACGTTTATATCAATATTTAAAAATACTGCAAATATGAAGAAAAGTTTGTTGAATAAAACTACTTACCACAAAAAGTGTTCAAGATAGTCATTGGATTGAACTATTGACTATAACAAGATTTGGATATCATATATGTATCTTATATAAGGCTTTATGCTACCATTTGGAAAAGAAAATCTCGATAAGCAAGGTATAATCAGCTAGTTTCACAGCAAGAGAAAGTAGAAATTTTCTCCGTATATTATCCCTTTGGAAAGCTGGTGTTGTTTTTATCGCTGAAATAAAGTGATAGAGTTTATGTTACCAGTATATTATTGAAAGTTCTTTATATAGTTACTAATATCAGGTCTTTATAAAGTAAGTTGCAAATCTGACTAATAGATAAAATTTTACCTTAAATTAAAATCAAATTTCTATTTAATCAATAACAAAATATATTACCTAATAAAGTGAGATTATGTTTTTGTTGACACCTTGATAATTGTTTATTGTTTAACTCAATATAAGTAGCTCAATTTTGTAGCAGAGATCATTTCGAATTTCATTTATGCTTGATTGGAAGAATTGGATTTTTAAAAAGAAAACAGAACCTCGTTCTTCTTAAAAAATCTTATCATATCTTTTATATTTCACTAAATTTAATGAGAATCTAAGAACAAACAAAAGAAAATATTTAGGTGTTATAATTTATTTTATTTAAAGTCAAAACAAGGTAGTTTATAAAACAAGAGGTTGGAGTTTCTATCAAAAACATACGGGCTAAATATTATTATCCGTGCTCTGATAAATTAAGATATATAATTGACAATTTTATTCATCTATTTTATAACTACACTTTTTACAGTATATTCCTTCTGTAATTTTGTTTTCATTTGTTATTTGCTATTCTATTCCTAGTTGTGTTAGCTGTAATGCTACAATATTGCAAATGAAGTTATATAAATATAATTGAACAATAGTCTTTAAATGATGATCAATCCCCAATGCATGTGAATGGTTTCTGGTTTTTGAATGGCTATATAACTATTGGACAATTTTACTTCAATCCAGTGATAGGTGGAATCTCAGTAAGTATATTGTGGCTAGATTCATTCTCAACATGCATTTCCTACTTCCTCAACATCATTAGACTGTCGACCGCATAAGAATACATTTGCAAAGAGTTGAAGTTTTGATACATCCTGCATGTATATAGTCCGGATGTTGCTCCATTTGATTATGGCGTATTTCGTTCGACCACGCATTAAGTAGAAAATGCATGTCAAGAATTAGTTCCTTCTAAACCAGCAGAATGGTATCGACATCAAACCCAACTGTTAGCCGAAGAATGAACAACTGTTATCGACAATAATAGATTATCCTTTGAGGATCAAATATTTTTCACTTTTCAATTTTTTTAATTAGTGTGTTATGTACAAAGACTTACGGGACAACCTAGTATAAGTACATTTTATACTGCATGCATACTGATGATTTCTTTTCTAAATCAACTGTTGTCGTAATTTACATTTATCACAAAAAGTTGGTACCCATTTTTATATTCTGGCTTCAAAATTTCTGCTATGATATTTGGATTTTCAAATGTTTTCGTACTACGTACTATTACGTATACTATACGCACGTCATAGACAAATAACACAATGTTAACAAACCATTGGACAAAATTAATAAACCTAATATATGTTTTTGAATATATGAACAAAAGTAAAATCAATCGCTTTATGCAGAAAGGCCTCACTTTTTGTAAAAATTTGAGATTTTAATACAAATCGCTTTCTATATCAAAACACACAATTTTACGAAGGAAGGTCCTGAATGATCTAAATACATTTTTTGTTGTATAATTCAGATTTCTTTCTTTTTAGGAGTCAAGTGATTAGCAGGATGATGGCAGTTGGCCTTTTATTATGAGACGGAAGGCTGACCACAGGTTCTTTTTAGGACAAGACCGTTGAGTATCACCCTCAGCGATGGGTGATGTGCGATCCACGATTGCAGTCTTCTTGTGGTGGTCCTGTTGAAATTTGACTCAGCTGGTCTAGACCGGAAATTTCTTCTAGACAGGCGGGTAGAAGCTAACCCACCTCTGCCAATCGGCCGTGCGGTCGAGTCAGACCACCGCCGGAGGGTGAGTCTCTGTAGAGTGAAGCGGCGATCAATTGATCCTGGAAAGGCAGGTGTTTACTGGAGAGTGGCCCCGGCTGGATGGCTGCTCGTGCGTTGCCTGTCCTTGGGGGCTATATCGACCTGCACTCTCTGGCGTTTGAAACTGTTTTGAGTGTTGGCATCCCCTATAGGCTCCGTGGTGGGTGGATTGCCTAGAGGAAGATGATCAGTGAGGCTGAATAAAAGAGCGTCCAGTACTGCAACAAGCCGCCCCCACCCAAGGGCTGGAGACGGCACTGTGGAAGCGTAAAATATAATGAAACTTTAAAATACTTCGTTTGAATTTATAATTATGTATACTTATAATATTATTGTATATATAATAAATATATGTAATTAACTTATAATGTATAATTAATTTATCTGTTGCAGGGCATCACTAAAAATCTATTAGATAAAAATTAAATTTCACCCCTTTTTAGTAAAACAGCCTCTCCGCCACCCGGAATAGTTACTTTTTTGACGACAACTAAATTCTGCTTTACTTTACAAGGTAGCTCTACTATAAAGCCATTCAAATGAGAATCACATTATAGATAACAATTACTTTAATCACCGGTGCACTTACTTGTTCAGTTTATATCTAAAACGCTAGCTAACATTATCTGCATAAATAGTAAATACCATAGCATTTTCAGAATCTAATCTGGAAACGCAAATTCAATTACCTACACCAGACAAGATCAATTTTTTCTAACTAGCAAAACTAGACTAAAAACAAAGCTAGTAGCTGCAATGTCTTTCATTGAATTTAAGTACTTAGGAACTGTTAAATTACCAAACAATTTCAAGTCTCGTTCACTTAGAAACTTTCATTGGTTTTTGTAGAGAACTTTAAAACGTTTTAATAATTCAGTTGTGTTGCCAAATAAATTTTTCATTTTTTTAACTTATCCTGTGAGTTTCGTTTTCGCATCGGCAATGTAAATAATAAATATTTAATAAAGTTGCTTTTGAAAAGGTCCTGCAATAATAAAACTTTTGCAAATAATCCTAAAGTGCACTAGAATCTTACCGTTTCAGTTATCTCTTGAGTATGGTAGATACATGTTTTGCATAAATTATACCAAATGCGTTTCAGCCAGATACAGTATATAATATAGAATGCATAAAATTAGAATTCAGTGGTTGAAATTCATAAATAACTCGGGGAATTTCAAGTATCGCTGAAATGTATGCAAGTAGCAATTTGAATTTAATCCTTTTTAAAAGTTTAAAATCGAAAACCTTTTGTTGGAGAATGAACAGACTCTCTATCATTAAATGTTAAATTAAAATTTTTCAAATGTTCTATAAAACTTCATTAAGCTGGTTTTTTAACTAACATTTTTTGCCAGGCAGTATAATATTCTTTACCATTTCTTTGATTTTGCAAGCATATTTTCTGTCAATTCCTGTATTGATTAAATATGTAGGTAGTTAAAACTCCTAAACTAAAGTTATTACTGAAGTTGAATTTTATTGTAATTGGAAATTTACCAAATATTCTCATATATCAAAAGATTAGTTAGTTTAGTTAGTTTAAAACGCAGTTTATTACAAATTTTTGTTTTTTTTTTTTTAGTTGTTAGTCTCTCAGGTTAACGATAAGAACCTTCTAAGTGAGAAGAAAATTGTGGAAATGCAATTTATATATTTCAACAATTTTTTGCTTCTGAAATGAGAACATTTCAGACCAGAAACGTTAAAAATTAATGTTAATTTTGACAGAGATCCAGACTTTAATCAAGAATTGTACTTTTAAAAGCCATCAGTCAGAGTAGACTTGAGATACTTAATCATTTGAGAAATTATTCTCTTCCAGTTTTCTCTCTTAGGAGCAGCAATGTACCCAAATACAGTTAACGTTATGATCATTTTAGTATCTTGGAGTAAGTAGTGCATTCTATACGATGTTACATCTTATTAAGATTAAATTAATAAACAGTAAAAATAGATAACTATAAACAATCAAATGTGATTTTGATTTTATACCGCATAACGGTTTCGTTGCTATAATTCAGTGCATAAAATTAGCTCTTATTTTAATTGTGCGCTACCGCTGCGAGCGGACACATCTAATTTATACTAATCATGTTAAAATCCTTGCCATGTTACGTGTAAAATTATTAGAACTGACAAAAACCGAAGTAGCGCTGTTTTAAGTATTTTTATTATTTACATGTTGCATTCAAATGATCGCTTTGGGAGCCTTTACTAAATGATTTCGATTTATTTATCTATGATTGTTCTTATTTATTTAATCGTCCCTTACAAATATTTGTTGATATATAAGAATGACTTAGATACTTATTACCTGGTTTTTTCAGTGGTTCGCGGTAAGTTCATGCTAGATTTTTCAAGTATTATTGGGTACACTCTAAAAAATTACCGGTGAATTATACCCTAAAAAATGGAGGCAACTATGTTACCTCCATTTTTTGGGGTAAATTTACTTCAAAGTGTAATTTTCATAGGAAGTGAAAAATTTCAACATTAGGTTAAGTTTGCATTGTAATGTTTCCTTTTTAAGTAAATTTACAGATTGAAATTACAATCTCAATGTAATTTTACATTTTAACATTAAAACACCTGTGTAAAGTTACATGACAAAGTTAATATTTCATGGCAATAGTACTTTTCAGGGTTAAAATACAAATGTGAAAATACTTCTTGAATGTAACGATGACTTGCGAAAGTACTTGCAAATTCAATCGTTCCTCTGGGAATTGTATGAAACAAAATAAAATCAAAGTAATTTTTATTGAACGTATGTACTTATATAAAATATAAGACATTAACAGAACTTCTTTTCAGGGGCTTTCGGAAATATTTGGTCTCTCAAAGACATTCAGATAAAGTTTCGATTCCACCTAGAAAATTAAAAAATTATAAATTATATAAACAATTATACACGAGTACCTTTCTCAATTACAGTTATGCTAGTTTATTTCGAATTCTTCAATTTTTGATTCATCCTAGAAAAACATTAAATTAAATATTTTTATTTTATTGGTTTAAATTTGTAATTTTAACATATAGGTACTTACCGATTATTATTTTTTAACTTCTACTATAAAATAAAATTCTTCCCATCTTCGGTCATACGTGTAAATATTTGCCTTTAATAAATCTGCACTACACTACAACGAAAAACAAAATATTAATGAGCAATGAACACTTCGTTCGGTATCGATAGAGTACGCCTCGCCGAAATCATAAAAGAATGGTACACACCATTCCGACCATTCCCCAAAAAGCCTATTTGGACTGTTCATAATGGATTCCTGAATTCTTTCACGAAACGAAGGTCACAAACAAGTGCGATCAGCGAAATAGCATCTCAACGGTTAAAAACATATTAAGGGTAAAATTACACAATTCTTGTTCAAGTTCATCTTATCTTTAATATTACACTAAAAATGAATTAAGTTATTGAGCAATTATACATTTGTAAGGAAAAAATTGTCTGAGTTATGTAAATTTATATTATGGATAGTGATTTTAACCAGTTCAATGTAGTAGAATTACTTATATTTGTATAATTTTACATAATTACAGGGCATTTTACCACAAATAGTAAAACTACTAAATGTATAGGTAAAATTAATTTTAGGGTAAAAATACCGCAAATAATAGCGAAAAGTTACCTCTTTCCCAAGGTAATTTTACCTCATTTTTTACAGTGTATTTATCAGTTTTCGTCTAGTACAGGTGTGCGCAGCCGTTAATTTTTTTTTTAGTTTAGCGTTTAGGCTAGTGACGCCTAGACCGCCTATACATAGACAATTTAGAATTCTCTAGGTAATCTACGAACCTACGATCATCGATTCCTTCTGCGCCAGCCATCACTTTGTGAGAGCATTTCACACACTAGCTAAATAATCCCGCTGATCATAAGAGAAAAATAAAAATAAGTGGTGGAGAACCTCAAATTATTTTTTGTACTAGTACATGTAGTACATCCATAATGATAGAACAATGGACTAGAGAAAGTAATTGTTTTTCTTGAGAGAAATTTTTTCCTTAAAAAATATTTAAGTTGCCAAGAATATATTAAGGCATACAAGGATTTGGATTTGACACTCCTGTTGTATTATTATTATCACGGATGATGTAGTGAGGAATATAAAATAGGCTGTAAAAGTTCCCATCAAATATCTATCCCTACGGAATTCTATCAAATGATATACTATATTTAACTAATACAATGAAACATTTGTATAGTATTCAGCATATTTATTAAAATACGCTTTTGTAAATTCAGCACGTCTTAAAAAGAAAATTTAATATACAAAGGCTACGTATACTTCAAAGTAGCTTTGGTAAAAAACATACAAGTCACATAATTCCACACTTTTTATAGACTAGACGAAAATAAAACATTGCGGTCGTCTAGCTACATAAAATAAAAACCGCAAATAGCAAATACCTCTGCACTTTTCAACATCTCCATTATTACTCGTGCAACTACCTGCACATCAAATAAGTACGCTTTGAACATAAAAGCGGCAGTCGAGACTACTAAAAGTGGCAACAAAGTACATAAACTTTTCAGTACATGAACTGAATGGTGTCACGCTTGATAGGTAACACCTTTCCGTGATAGGTAACACCTTTTCAAATGAGAAGAACTATTTTTAGGATACCCTCATACTATATATATCTACTTCAAACCTTGGTAAAGCTCTTCGTATCCAAAGCAATTTAAAAGGTTTGCTTTGAAACTGCTTGTTATTTTCAGAATCTGCAGGAAGATCTTTTGCAAAATCGTACATATATTTACCTACATATATACAAACGATACCTGAATGAATGATTTAGATAATTCTATGTGTACTGTGTGAAAATGTTCTATTTATAAAAATTTAATATGGAATAAATTTAGTAACAATGGGAATTTATGTTTGATAGAAATTTCATTTTGCTTAAGAGCATAACTCGCTTTAAATTTACTTATTCATAGATGTGGAAACATATATTTAAATTGTCGCTATATAATATATTCCTACACTATGTAGGAATTTATAACCCCTAAAATACTTTTCGCTCTATGTTTCTCATTCGGTTATTTCTTAAAATTCGCACACCCAACTTGAAGCAAAATAAAGAGAAAAGTCTATTCTATCCCCTTGCTTTCGGATTTGAGGAAAAAGCGTATTTCATAGAAAAAAGTTTACAAGAAAAACAGAAAAGTTGATTGATTCTTAAAAAATTCTTAAATATTAATTAAACGTAATTATGAAAAAACCAAAACGCTTGAGTAGCTTATTAATTGTATTTCACTTTGTTTTTGTTTCATTTTAATAGATGAATTAATAATCAGGAGAGGAATAACATAAAATCAATTTTTAATTATTACTGGTATCACTGCGTTTACTACATTTGCTAAATATAAAACTTGGTTCCGCCTTCGTTAGAAGCATGTGCGAGATATTGTTTCGCACGTGGATGTAACGCGGTTCCAGTAATTTTTCTTAAATAAAATTATGAAATGTTCAATACATTTTATAAATGAACAGTTTTTTCAATTTAATTTTAAAATATTTTTTCTGCGGGAGTGGTGTGTATAACAAATACAAATCACCACCTTAGTCTAATGCAGGGCACGTTGGATTTGCATTCATAAAACCCAGGTTCGAATCCCAGTTATCTTTTTATAAATGTTTAACATGTTTTATAAATAAACCTTTTTTTTATAAATATGATATTTATAATTCTATATTTTCAGGTTTTATTTAACCGCACAAACATACAGAAACAAAAAATATATTAGTCAAAGAAATTGACAGAAGTAAAAATGTTATTATCATTCTATATTATATTAAAGTTTAGTATTTTTAGGTTTTTATAACAGTACTTCAAAATTCCCATAAGAGCCTGTGTTAAATTCATAAAAATTGTAAAAATCTATTTTCTCAGAATTTTACCTGATAATGTCAAAATAAAAACCATCAAGTTTTTATTTGTGTTTAAGAACATTTAACCAAAATTTCATGAATTTCTATGTATTTTTATTTTACAATGTTCTTAAACAATGACTATATAATTTTATGTAATCTTATATTTTTTAGAAAAAATTGCTTATTTATTAAATATATTAAATAATAATAAAAAAATTTTTTTTACCAAAGCTGCGATTAGAATTTGGGTTTTTGAACTCAAAATCCAGAACTCCTGCATTCGACTATGGAGCTGTTGTCATATACTTCTTCTTGAATGAATGTCCATATATCATACTTTTTTGGTTGTTTCTTCTTATTATTATTAATTACTTTTCTATTCTGTTTTACAATATTACTAATTACAGTACATTTACTTATCAATTAATTAATAGTAACTAATCAACAATTAGTATTAATACATTTACCCATGTAATAATGTGAAATATGCTTTTATCTTACGTTGGAATTCTATAACAAAGAGGAGAAATGAGTAGGAAAGAGATGCATTATTCTCACTACTCAATATGGGCGTGTAATTTTAGCAAACGAATCCGCCCACATTACCGAAGATTATTTCGAGGTTATGTCTAGACGATAAATGCTCCTGTATAATAAAGGCCCTTAAGCAAAATGTGATCTCAAATGTAACTTGAAGCATATTGAAGATAAAAAAGTATGCTATGTTATTTAACAGATGCTTGGGCTCTAAAGAGATTAAATTTCTTCACTGCTTTTGGTTAAAATATTAAGGATATTAAGAGATATCTTCCACGTAATCCTGGACCTAGGCAAATACGACTGCGATTCAAACCAAAGTTACTGTCTCAGCGTTTCCGGTCAGTATTGTTAATAGTGGTCTCTTTTCACTTCGTGCAACGGTCAAAAAAGGAAATATTTCCAATTTTATCATATTACGCATATTTTTACTGTCGGAACAATAAATTAATACATTGTCGTACTATATCAAAACTAAGTAATATAAATATAAATATATAGACGGCACATTCCTGACGACCTTAAAAGACAAAGACCTCCTAAACAAGTGGCATATTTGGCAACGGACTTTTTAACTACAGGACCCTTAAGTAGTCCCTTTTTGGTGCGTATAGTAATAATACGTATTACACTGTTACTTTCTTCCACGCGCCCCAAAAACTATTTCAGAGGCAGGGCAATTTCATTTTTAAAAATCACCATACTAAGTACCCGATACAAAAGAAGTGGCAAGAAAGGTTTATTTGACACGGTAGTATAATGTATGCAAATACTCATTATATCAACGAGTTCAAAAATCCTGGTGGAGGCGCTGTAACAACTGCCACATTGTTAAGCGTTTAAGAAGAACGTACTAAGATTTGGCTCAAACAGAGCGATTAAGTGCTTCAGAGTAAGGGAATTCCCAGTTAAAACAAATAAATAATTAGGATTAGCGTTTACGGGACCCAACGCGAATTAGTTATCTAAATTCTAGGTCCTCGCACTGTTTTGTCATCTTTGGGTCATGCGTACCCTATTAGTGTTTGGTAGATTTTGATACATTGTTTCTCCTTGCTGACATTGATTTATTTTTCTTTATTTTTCTTTGTAAAAATGCTTGTATATGCTGCTGCCATCTAGCGAAATTGGTCATTCAAGGAACTGTTTGAACATTTTTGAAATGCTGACACTTAATATAATTTTAAAATGTTATACAGAGTGATCGGAAATGACTGAAGGCGGTTTAAATTTACCGCCACGTTAAATTATTGTCGCGTTGGCAACATGTTTACTTTTTAATAGTATATTAAAGAACGAGTTTCATAAGGCAAGATTTATTGCACGAGTCCAAATGTAGAAAACGAGCTGCTTGCGGGGAGTTTTCTAAAGGACGAGTGCAATTATGACTTATGAACGAGTTTTTTATGTTATTTTTTCTATTTTGTGCCTTTTATTCCCTTTTTAAATAAAAAAAAATCGCAATTTTAAAATTTAGGAAATTTTGTAGTAGTTGACAACACTGATGTGACATTTGAAAATTCAAATTTTTAGAGTGAAGTATTTGTCAATTTTTTGTTTTTTCAATGGTACCAACTTTATAAAAGTTGGTCTATTAAAGCACTCAGATGAGCTATTTTTTTATAACGAGCTAAAACGAGATTTTATGCTGTTTTTTTTATTTTGCGTTTTTATTCTCTTTTTAAATAAAAAAATTGCAATTTCAAAATTTAAGGATTTTTATGGTAGTTAACAGTACTGATGTGACATTAGAAAATTCATTGATTGACACAGAAAGTTGAGTGAAGTTTTTGTCAATTTTCTGTTTTCTTCAATTATTTTTTCAATGCTACTAACTTTGAAAAAGTTGGGCTATTAAAGCACTCAAATGAGCTATTAACGCACTGTTTTGGGTGCTTTAACAGCTTTATTCTAGACGCAAAATAGAAAAACATTTTTATCCTGCTTTTATTTTACAGTGACGTCTCAGAAATAATATCGTTAATAAACTTATAAACATTAATTTTAACAAACTTACTTGATATTGATATCGTCTAACAAACTGTAGTTTTGAAAAGAATTGTTTTGTAAAATAAGAAAACAAGCGAAATAAAGCAAAAATTTAATGAAACCTTAGAACAACGTGGCAAAGCACAACGAGGTAAACGAGAAAGTGACGAGCTATAACTTGAAGCAACACGTTTCATTAGTGCTACACTAACAATGTGAAATACACTAAAACCTAAGGCACGAAATTCAAAGCAACCTCACTCAATTTAGATCTCACTGTATATATGTATGTCTAATTAGTCATTTGTGTATTTAGTGCGTGAAATGCTACTTTGGTGATCAAGAATGAAAGTTTTTTAAATTATGAAGTTGTTTTTTCATTAAATTATAGCAACAAAAAACACTAGGCCTCGCGGAGGGCGCCAATTTATAGCAAAGCTTTTTTCCGCACGAGAAAACAACAATAAAAAGCCCCGCGATTGGGCGGCAATTTATAACCAGTAAATTTCTACAAACTAATAATAATAATAATTTTATACTTATGTTAAAAGATGCTCAAGATTACAACGGCTTGAGATTTAGCTCTATCTTACAAATTTTAATTTCAGGTCGTAGGTACTAGTTCTGCAGTTATCCTATTTGTAAAAGGAGTAGATAAAGGTTTCAGAACTCAAATAAATACTCTAAAAGGGCGCCATCTGATTATGACATTTAATGACATTAATTAAGCCAGAAAAGATATTGAATTCACTAATCAGAAAATGAAATCAACTTACCAAGTTTTGGACAAAAATTTTGTTACACATTTTAGTATCAACATTAGAAAAAAAGAATAAAACATTCATAATTATATGGTTCCATTTAGCTCACTTGGTTTAAACTTGAAAACGTATTTATTGGATAATAAAAAAAGTAAAAGAGAAAATACAAATATAACCAGAGAACATAAGAGACAATGGTATCGTTAAACATAAATTATTCATCTACTATTGAACTTTAAAATTATTCAAAATTTATTAAACTAAAAATTATTAAAATTTATTAAACAGAAAGTATTCAGGAATTATTGAGTTTAAAATTATTCAAAATTTATTAAACATAAAATTATTCAAAATCTATTGGACATAAAATTATTTGAAGTTTATTGCACATAAAATTATTTAAAATTTAGGAACTTAGCTTATTTGGCAATAATTGAAGTCAATATATTCAAATATTATTGAAATTTACATTCTAATATAAATTCAACCAGAAAGCTCTCTTATGATAATAGAAGATACAAATCAACTATCCAAATAATCCATAAGCAAGAACAAAATTACTCAAAAAATTACACACAAAGCAGATAATTCTTACTAATCCAATAATTACTTGCATCGCAAAAACCATTATTATTGACTGATAGAAACTGGCAACGCTTCTTATTAGGTGATAATTGCTGAAATGTGACTTGTGATGAATTACGTTTGACTGCACCAGGTCCAAGGAAAAGTTTTGATAGTTCATTTCAATCAAACAAAACATTGAAACAATCCATATGGTTCAACTAACGAACCACTTTTATCTACAAACTGTACTGTATTCAGGCTATCGGCTGAATCGTTAAAAAACTGTACCGTCTCGGGCCCGCAGCTCAAGGCAAGTGTGGTCTCTCTTTTAAAACTGAAGGTTATTTTATTATATAGTCAGGATTCTAAAGGGGGCAGATCTGTGTACACCAATCAAAAAAACGCCTGACCCGATCTGAACAAATCAGGGCTGTGCAGTCCACGTGGAATCAATAGGGAAAATTTTCTTAGTTTTTGCTACTAGACTTTGACCTTAAAGAACTAAATACTACGCAATTTGTATTTCCGCGGACGAATAGTGCACACAGATGTTATTTTAATAAAACTAGCAAACACGTCAAGTTGTTTTTTTTAACGCATATGCAAGTAACCCAAAAGAGGTTTTTAACACGTAGCAAACATAAAATTTGATAAAGGTGACTTGCTTTATAATATGTTCACAGAACCCAAACTACAATATCTATGGGAACTGAACAAAATTAAGTTTATCACGAACCATATTTAATAGTTTCTAAGATTTTGACAAAGAAACTATTTTAACCAATATACACGTGCATAAATAAAATACAGAAAGGAATAATTTATTGCCAAATATCTTATAATTCTAAGAAAGTTTGAAACACAACCTTTTTAAAATAGTTTTCATAGAATTGTTTATACCAAATGCTAACACAAGATTATATTTTAAGAAAAACGTAATTTTGCAGAACCGGACTTAAGATTTTTCATTAAATATGTAGACAAAACTACATTTGTTCAGGACTGATAAAAATATACCGTTACAAAATGAAAAAAATGTTAAATGCCGTATGCATGTAAATGCGTGCGTATGTAAAATGCCACATTGGTTTCATTTATTTAAAAACGTGCACGAAATATTTTCCGCAATAGAGCAAAAGATATTTCGTGCATTTATGCGATTTGTGCATATTTAAGCAATGTCGTTTCCGTAGTAACAACAAAACTGTCCACTTTGCGTTAAAATAAAAATTTTCTTGTGTTATTATTTATGATGTTTTTCTACTTTTTCGGTTATTTCAATAACGCTGTAGAAAAAAAACAGTATGTGCAATGGGTGCTCGAAATGACTTTGGTGGTCTCGAATGAGATTTTGACCCAACTACGCCTCATCAAAATATTTTCATTATGGGCTACCAAAGTAGTATTTCGTGCACTAAATACACAAATAACTATTAGACGTTTCATTAAATGCAAAATCACTTTTAACGTTTAATAAAATGTAGGCAAGTATGGTTAGTAGGGTGATCCAAAAAATATAAGTTACTAATTTGTTCCTCCTTTAGGCGGATCTTGTTGCTTACATAAAATGGATAAGCCCTGCAAAATTTTAAGTCATTCGGATTATATTTAGGGATCACAATTATATTCAACTTTGTGAATAAGTTTGAACGTTTGAAATAAAAGCAAATATATAAAAATTCATGTTTATTGTTTGTATAACGAAATTTAATTCACAAATTGGAACAAACACAAGTTACCATCGTCAATAACGTTATATCGAACGGAACAAGATCCGTCTTGAAGAGAAACAAAATCGTAACTTACATCTTTTTGAACCACTCTAATGTTTAGGGTAGGTTTCGTTGCTAATATTTAATTTATAATTGCTACAGTCTTCTCCTGTGAAGATGTTATCCTTATTGGTTTTTCTTGTAGTTTTGTATTTTTTCATAAAACTGTTTCTTATTATCAATAAATAATAACCTCGGGTGCGTCTCTGCGTTTTTGAGGTTGTGAATTTAAACATTCCACGTGCACACAGAACATTAAATGTATAAGTTTAAAGCAGCCACTTTGTGTAACAGTTCATCAACGGTCTAAAACTATTTTGTATTTCATAAAACGCTAAAATTATTAGACATATAATGTAATATTTTTAAATTACATTATAGATATTTAAGATATAAGTGTAAAAAGTAATTCTTTATTGCACGAACGGTTTAACACACGAGCAAGGTACGAGCGAGTGTCTTAAAGGATGTGAGTGCAATGAATACATGAATATACTTTTTACAGGTATATCTTACAGCATTTTATATACGATCATAACGCTTTACTTAAGTAAATATCAAAATATCAAAAGTAAATAAAAAAAACATCATTGTATTTGATATGTTTTTAAATTTGTTATGTCATGTGTATACATATATTAGCGTGCTTAGATCTTTATGTGCTTAGTTGTTTAGCAACCAATTAGTAAACTATTTATAAATCATTAATTTTCATAAGGTACATCTCTTGTAGCGTGCAATACAAATTTTATAACACTAGTTCACTAAACTTTTTACACGAAAATCAATGTAAAAAGTGGTCACTTTTTGTGTGATCGTAGATAAAGTAATATAATGCTGTGTAAGTGTTTAATAAAACGTCTAAACAGTTCATGAAATCACCAATTTCGTTAGATGACTATGTCTTACACATGACAAAATGATCTTTTAGTGTTTGCAGACTATACAGCAGCGAAACAGCGAGCTTGCTAATACCAACATAAGGAAGATTTATTCTTTCTCCCCCTATGAATTTGCAAATTATACAATTGAGTTGTTCCACATAGTTAGTGTCTACAGCATAAACTAAACTTTTGGTATGTTAAGCCAATTTGAAAAAATAGTACTACATATTTGTATATAAATAATAATAATAATAATTACTACAACCCATAACCTTAACCAAGGCCCCAGAAGCTATAAGCTTGTGCGGGAGGGAGGGGGCGATTATTATTATTATGTAGGCCCAATGTGCGGCTGCAGCCGACTTATAGATGGAACAGCGCAAATCCCACATTTGTGTTACAGCTAAGGGAAACTGCAGAAAACCTTAACCAGATCTGCCAGCGCCGGGAGTCGAACCCGGGCCGCTTGGGTGAAAGTCCGGCACGCCAGACATTACACTACCAAGGCTCATTATAAACGATATTTTTGTAAAATATGTTTTACTTTTCAAGTTATTCTACCTTTCATTTGCTCATTATCGATATGACACTGCCACTGCGATTGTTGGCGCGAAAACGACTCGCAACTTTGGTGACGTCAACAGGCTTTTCTCATTTTGCGATTATTATGCTCCAAGTAATGCACTGCTTCGTCGGGCGAGTCTTTAATGCAAAAATATTGGCGGCTTATACAATTTTTCTGTCCCCCTATACATATATACTCTAAATATTACTTTAGAATTTTTCCAATTATATAGTTAGATACAATCTTTTCTATAAATAAAAATAGAAGATTGTCAAACTATAATCCATTAACGTAAACACTGTAAAAACTTAAGGATGAGTTAAATAAACAATTTACTTTCACTAAAGGAGATTAGAAAGCCATTTAATAATGTTGTTTGAGTATCTGTGGTTGACAATTAAAAGTAAGTATAAGTAAAATGATTACACCGTTATCAATCAATCAATGCAAATTATTTAGCAAGAATTTGCTATTTACAAGTAAATCTTATAAGTAATATAAACATTTTAATTTTTTTAAATTGTGGGCTGTTATAATTTAAAAAGGCTCTTAATAAAATTTTTCCAAGTTCATTAAAATTTTTGTTTTTAATTTTTTAATAAAAGTGTTAAGATTGGTATTTTTTAATTCACTATCTAATTTATTATATTCAATTACCCCTTTAAAAAAAATTGAATTTTGAGTTGTTTTCAATCGTTTATAATCTAATATAAAATTATCTTTTCCTCTCGTAATATAGCTGTGAACTCGACTAAATTTAATTAGACAATCATTATAATATGGTGCTGAAATATTTAGATTTATTTTATGTAGAAATACCAAAACGCGAAACAAAAGAAAATTTTCAATATTCATCCAGTTCAAAGAATTTAACATGAATGTAATTCTCGTGTATTTATCACATCCCAAGATTATTCTCATGACTCTGTTTTGTAATATCTGCAATGTATTTTTATTCATCTGTGATGATGTATACAAAATAGAACTGCAAAAAGTAAAATGCGGGAGAATTATACAATTATAAACTAATTTTTTACTGTATGTGCTTAAAAAGTTACTTACCCTATTTAAAACACCAATTTTTTTGAGATTTTGTTACAAACATAATCAACTTGGTCTTTAAATTTTAAATTCTTGTCAACTATTACTCCTAAATATTTAAATTTTTCTAGTATCTCTATCTTTTCACCTCTAATTTGAAATTTGAAATTTTGAGATTTAAATTCAAATAATTGTTTATCTTTTCCAATTAAAAGACTTTTAGTCTTACTAATATTAATTTTCATTTTATTTACTTCCATCCATGTGTTGATGTTGTCTAGTTCCACATTAATCTTTGTTGTTAATGATAATAAATCTTTATCTGACAAGTAAATAATAGTATCATCTGCAAAAAAATGAAATTTACCATATTTAAACACCTGAGCCAAATCATTAAGATAAAGAATAAATAGTAATGGACCTAAAATACTGCCTTGCGGAACGCCAATATTTATCATTTTTTTATTTGAAATACTGTTATTACATTTTACTACTTGCCATCGATTCAATAAATAATTTCTAAGCCAAGAATGAACTCGACCCTTAATTCCATAATCCTTTAATTTCTCCAATAATTTTGTCCTATCTATGGTTTCAAAAGCTCTTTTCAAATCTAAAAATACAATAGCCACTGCTTCACCTTTATCAACAAACATCTTCCATTCATTAAGTACGTACTGAATGGCACACTCACAACTATAATTTTTTCTAAAACCGGATTGATAAATAGATAATATAGTTGGTGATATACTACTTTTTCTAGAATTTTTTCAATAGCGATCAGCGTGTTTATTGGCCTAAAATCTTCCGGTTTAATTGCACTTTTTATTTTCTAATAGGTGTAATTGTTGTTACTTTGAAATTTTCGGGTATAGATCCAGATTCTAGACTACTATTAATTAGATTAAGAAATGGGTTAGAAATTTCATAAAAATATCTTTTCAATAAAGTAATAGAAATGTCATCAGAACTTGCTTTATTAGAAAAGCTAAAAATCACTTTTTCTAAATCTTCAGTATTAATTAACTCAAAATCTTCAAAAATGCTATTTTCATGGTTGTTCAATATAGTATATTTTTCATTACAGTCTGGTATACTTCTAATAATTTTGTTAATACTTTCTATATAAAAACTATTAAATTTCTCAGCAATTTCATCTTCACAAGTTAAAGGCTTATCATCGAAAGAAATGCCTATATAGTCTTCTCCCCTATTTTCAGAAATTAAAGCTTTTAACACTTTCCACATTTTTTTGAGTCATTTTTATTTTCATCAATTTTAGAAGCGTAAAAATTTCTTTTCTCTTGTCGAATTTTTGAAACTACTTCATTTCTATATTTTTTATATTCTATAAAATCATCTTCTAATAGTGTTTTTCTAAATTTCTTATAACAATTATTTCTGCGATAAATTAAATCTATGATTTTCTTATTTATTTTAAATCTTCGTTTATTATAAATAATTTCCTTTTTAGGTGAAAAGGTATTCAGACATTTGATTACGCTTTGTATAAAAGTATTACTTTTAATATCAATATTTTTTTCATGGTACACATACCTCATATTTTGCAAAGCATGTTTAAAACCATCATGATCATGTACGGTTTGGCGCACAATAATTTTCTTGATAGGTACTATATTGTTTTCTAAAATAGTTTTTACAATTAAGTGGTCTGTTATAATTGGACTCTCTAAAACGAAACTTTTAATTTTTTTGATATTAGTGATAACTAGATCAATGATGTTTCAAAATTTGGACCTATATGCGTAGGTTCTTTTACTAATTGATAAAAACCACAGTCATTGATAATTTGTTTTAATTTTTCTGTGTAAAATTCATTATTCTTCCAATCTAAATTAAAATCACCCATTATTAAACAGTCATTTTTTATTAAAGTACCCTCATTGTCTAACCAGTTTCCAAAAAAATTTAAAAACTCAGCATCAGAATAACTTGGAGAGTGATAAATACCTCCTAATGTATACATCTTACTTAAAATTTTCACATTAATAACCAGAAACCAAACATTTTTTTCAATAATATGCGAAAATATTTTTTTATAAGACAAACCTTTTTTAATGTAAAACATAACACCCCCAGTGTGACGACTGTGTGAATCAAGCCTTTCTAAATTATAACCATCCACTTCTAATTCAAAATTTTCAATATCTTCTGTAACATGTGTTTCAGTTAAACAAAAAACTAAAGGTTGATTTAATTTAATAAAACATTTGTTAAGTTGTATATTTTATACTGTATCGCATTCCATGTTTACGGTAGCGATTACAGTCCGGAAAATGCGATTTTACGTTCTAGTATGACTGTAGAATTTTTTACCGGACTCAAATAAAATAAATCAATTGAATAATGCTTTAGTATTCAGTTACCATATTTTAAATTCGGAAATTTATTTTATATAATTTTTTCTCAATTAAACCAACAAACCAATAATTGCAGTACGAAATAAAATGCATTACATATTCATGAAATATTTTTACAGTCTCAACTCGATGTTCCGGACTCGGTTCCTTCGTCACCTATTCCGTAACATCTTACTTGACTGTAAAGTTCAATTTCCAAGACTTATTACTTAAATAACTATTACAGTAAATATGAATAGCGAAAGTTAACTTTGAAAGAAAATCGTTTACCGTCAGCTGAAGTATCATAGTTCATCAGTAAATTCAAGAAACTTTTCACAAGAATAATTTGAAAGTAAATAATTAAAGAAACTTCAGTTTACCTTTAATGATTACCTATTTAATTGAGTTAATACCATAGTAAAATAAACTTCGGCATATTTATAGGTAAACAAACATTGACATTTTGACAATCCATATAATTTGTATACTTATATACGTACATATTTGTATTATAGAGGTTTTAAACAAGTTACTGTTTAATTATTGTTAATTAACAGCAGATTATTAAAACAAGGACAATTGTGTTGGCTATCATTAATTGCTACAATTAGAAAAAAATTGTTGGAAGAAATGTTGTTTGCTTTCATAAAACTAGTTCATCAATTATTGATCTTCCCAGCATATGTGACTCCTAATTAACACAATTACATTATTATACACAGATTCTGAATATTCATAAAAGGTGTATACATACACAGGAAAGGAAGGTAGTATTTGTTTGGATAATGTTTTGTTTGTAATAATAGAATGTCTAGTTGCATAATTTGGCAATCATTAAAACCAAAAACACCTTTTTCCTTCTTCTAATCGCAGCATTTCAGGTTGAAGGTGAAGCAAATTAACGTTTCTAGTCGTTGAAGGGCGTTTTTAAAAATGGTACTTTATTTTAAAAACGCAAAAGACGGAGCCCAAGTTACAAAATAAACACAGTTTATTGTTAAGTACAATAGGATATTTATTCGTAGTGAATTTATACAATATGCACTTGCATAATCACTTAAATACTATTATACAATTTTAACTAAAGCTGGGAGTATTGCTTGAAAGAAGGTAAACATCAATTAACGTTTCTATCTTCCAAGCTTCGTTGTAACTCAGTCTGAACTGTCCCATCAAGTGCTGGTCTTTATATACCCTTTCTGTGGGTGTGAAGTCCTCCAAGTGACCACACGTGGCCGTGGGCTGTGCCTACGTGATGATAGCGTTCTATTTCCTCTAGGAATTCATAGAAAATGCATTAGATACAGTTCTGAGTATTGCAGCTGCTTGCTATGCACACACGTGGCCGTGGGTGTGATACTGCACCTGCATCGTGGGCGCTCCGCTGCAAGGCGTTTATCTCGCATACATTTAATTAGGTCACACCTGGCTTGAATAATACATACATAATCTTTAACTTCTTATACCTTTCGGTGTCGAAGTGCCGGACACACCGAGCCGCAGAGTGGATATGTGTATGTGAGACGAGGCAGCAGAGCCATATAGGCAAGTACACTGCGCTCGTGGTTTACCCATCCAACTACTGACCGCTACAAACTCGACTTTACTATGTTAAGCGATAGAAATCCATTATAACCACTCTGCCGTACTGCCGACGGCTTGAATAATGATTAAATGTTAACTCCTCCCACGCAAGAAGGAAATATGCTTTGAAGAAGAATATTTCAGTGGTTATAATAAAGTGACTGGTTAAATGAAAAGTAGGAGGTGTCACATTTTACAAATATATTGATAATAACAAGGATGCATAATAAGACAGTAAATAAAATAGTACTTAGTATATGGAGATTACATAGATACATAATAGAATACATAATATGAATATAGAACAGAGTAACAATGATAATCAATAATAGCTATGTTAAAGGTGATCTGCTTTGGACCAGGGGACTTGAAGTTGCGTTAAAAGTTACATTGTCGGGTTCTTTAAGGGGTGACGTTAGTTGATACATTTTGGTGGCAAATAATCTGCGTTTGTAGTATACAAAGAAGATAAGACTTATTGTTATGATAGTCATGATCAGCGTGAGAATTAAAGGGCCATAATGTAATGGAGTATATCTGATAGGAGTGATACGTTCGAGTGTAGACATTTGTTAATTTAGCTTGATTCTGGATTAATTGATGAACATTTATAGGTGATAGGTCAATTTTTGTAATTTCGGGTACATGGACTGAATCGGGTTGCAATTTTCCGATGGATGCCATAGCGATTTGTTTCTCTTCTAGGGAAGATGATTGAAATGTAGCCAAAAGTTCGTTTTGATTGATTAGAACGGAACAGCCACTGGTAAGATGGAGTAATCTTGATCCAGTAATTGTCTTTCGTGTTATAGAGTCGATACATCTGCTATCGATGATCGTTTTATTAGGGGAACTAATGATCCAGGTAGATCGATTTATTTTTATTACTTTTGTCGTATGCAATTCAAATATGACAGGTTGACAGTTTTGTGCTTCCTTGAAGGCTAATAATTGTGTTTCGCACAATTTGGAATTTGGGATTGTGAAGTAATTTGTTTGTGAACAGAAATAATGTGAAGGGGTTATTTGCATACATTGATTATAGGTGATGGGAATGCTAAAGTCGGTATTAAACAGTATGGTGTTGTAGATGGGAATGACCATTTGAAATTGGTTGTTGTGAGCAGCAGGAAATGGGATTAGTCTTTGTAGTGTGTTTGAGATTTGAGATAGTATCGATAACAAATCGTTGTTATCAATTAAAGATAAATGTAGCTGATGGTTTGGGGCAAAGGTTAACGAGGTTTCGAGATCCATACATGTGGTGATAAATAGTTGTAAAGATTGAATTGATTGATCTAATACAGTAAACGTATTTAGGGTTCCAATGATTTCTCGAATTTTCACAGTGGTATTGAGAATGATTTTATGGAGATTTTGACTTAGAAGATTTTGTTTCTGTGCGAGGGTTGAAGGAATTGAGTGATTATAGGCTAGGATACAATAATAAATTCGTCTTTCTTCAGGTGTGTTTTCTAATAGTCGATAATGTTCGAGAAGCGTAGAATGTAAACGTTCTACTGTAGCATTCGATTGATGGTTATAGGGGGTGGTTATGTAGTTTAATTTTGTGCAGTTCAGCAAAACTTTTTAGAGGTTGTTTATCGAATTCGCCGTCAACGACTAATATCTTCGACGTGGTATAGGTTATAATGGAATGCAATAATCGGTCTACAACATCTATGATGTTACTTGATTTTAAATAGTAGGTTTGATCAAATTTTGAAAAAGAATCTATGAAAGTAAGATATTTTTCATTATTGATGTGAAATATGTCCATGTGTACAGTGTGAAAGGGGCGATTAGACGTAGGGGTCAGATTTAAAGGTTGTTTTAATTTTGTTGATTAAAAACTTGTATTAATTGATGTCAATAGTGGTTGAATGTATTTGTCGTGGTAAAATAGTTTGTATTCAGAAAGCATTGTAAATTGTAAGGGTTAGGATGAGGTTCTGGAGTTTTTGATTATTTCAATGTTTATAGTATCATCATTAATTATCAAGGGGTGTATTAGCGGTAAACTAAATTTTTATTACGTATGGCGATGTTAAAATATATTATACAGATGAATGCTTGAAGTTCAGAAAGTTTAAATAAATATTTGTAGGTTAAAATTGGTCCTTTTTATGTTAAAATAAAAATTGTTTTATTGGGAAACGATTTCCAGGAAAGTTTTTCCATTGATGGTTCTAATAATTATTTTCAGGTATGGTTCGACTTAATTTCTATCATTTTTAAGTACCATAAAATTTATGAGTTTTATTTTAAAAGCAAAGTTGAAGAAGGTATTAATTTATGTATTACGTATGTTTATTATATTGTAACAAGAGAGAAAAAGAAAGAACCCCTTCTCGAGCAGCGGATGGAGTATTCGGTGGCATTCGAGAGAATGACGCATAGCACCAACAATGTAAACGAGGCACTGTTTATCTAGCACCTTCTAGAAATACATGGTAGTTTCTACCGGCTTCTGGAACGTTTATAGGATGGTATAAAGTCGGCGTCGCGGAGAAAGGGACCAGTCAACAGCAAGTCATTAACTGTGTATTACAAAATAAATAGTGAATATAAATGTTGTATTAGAAATTCATAGTCTGTAAATAATAGTTTTTAATGGTTTATAATCATAGCGTTAATTTATAGTGTATTAATTAGTGTATAGAAATAAATATTTGTTTGTGAATAGACGATTTAAACAGCACTTGTATTATTATTTTTAGAAAGAACGTTACAGTGGTGTTACAGGTGTGAGGTTTTAAAATAAATAAAATCGCGTAATAATTAATTAAAGTGCTGTGAGAATAAAAGTTTTGGTGTTAAAACATAATTTCAACAAACGATTAAAATGGTGATGAAACTGTTAAAAGATCTCAAAGTAATAGACTTGAAACATGAACTTGAAGAACGAGATTTAGATACAACGGGCCTTAAAAGTGTGTTAATAAATCGGCTAAGAGAATGGCTTTTGGAGCAGCAAGAAGACCCTGAAAGTTTCCTCTTCGAAATACCTGGACCCGTAATGGATACTAATTTGTTATTAAGTAAAATAGAAGAGAATTCTAGAATGTTAAAAGAGGAATTACTGGAAAAGTCGGAAGAGAATTCTAGAATGCTTAAAGAAGAATTATTGGAAAAGTCCGAAGAGAATTCTAGAATGTTAAAAGAGGAATTACTGGAAAAGTCGGAAGAGAATTCTAGAATGCTTAAAGAAGAATTATTGGAAAAGTCCGAAGAGAATTCTAGAAAGTCTGAAGAGAATTCTAGAATGTTAAAAGAGGAATTACTGGAAAAGTCAGAAGAGAATTCTAGAAAGTCCGAAGAAAATGTTAGAATGCTTAAACAAGAATTACTTGAAAATACTAAAGCACTGGAAGAAAATGTTAAAATGCTTAAAGAAGATTTACTGGAAAACTCTAGAACGCTTAAAGAAGAATTATTAGAAAAGTCTGAAGAAAGTTCTAGAAGGCTTAAAGGAGAATTGTTGGAAAATGTCAAAGCGTTGGAAGATAAAGTTTTCGAAGAATTTTTGGAGAATGCCAGTGCGTTAGGACTATTGGAAGGTAGATTGGCGGAACAAGATAGGGTAATAAAGATGGTAGAAGAGAAAATAGCCCAAATGCAATTACCACCAACAACTAAGAAAGACGATATGGCCGAAATGCTGGAAGATAGAATGAGGCAACTACGGTTTCCCTCAACTTCTGAGTGGCCGTTTAATGAAGTAAAGAAACAAATTAAAGAAGAAAAGGTTCCTGCCGTAGGGATAAAAGTAAAACCACCCACGTTCGATGGAAAGATACCTTGGTCCACCTACTACAAACAATTTGAGGCGGCCGCTGGGGCCAACGGATGGACAGGCAAGGAAAAGGCCGTTTCTTTAACTGTGGCTTTGCGTGGAGACGCGTTGAACGTCCTGCAAACAATCCCAGCAGGACAGGAAAATGATTATCAATTGTTAGTGTCTAGATTGGAGATGAGATATGGAGACGCGCATCTTCAACAAGTGTATCACGCGCAAGTGAAGAATCGTATCCAGAAGAATGGAGAAAGCCTGCAGGAGTTTGAAGCCGATGTTGCGCGGCTTGTCCGATTGGCGTACCCTACGGCACCCGATTCATTTCTGGGACAGCTCGCTGTGCAGACCTTCATTGATGGGCTAAGAGACGGGGAAACACAACAATCATTGAGGCTAGCACGACCAAGAACAACTGATGGTGCGCTTGCTCACGCCTTAGAATTTGAAGCTGCAAAACAAGCGTCCCGAGGTCACGGGCGTGTTCGGGCCGTTGTGGAGGAAGAAGAAGGTTCTAAAGATCACCTAGAGGAGTTAGTACTGAGAGTTCTTCGGAAGGAAGAAAGCCGTAAGAAGAATCATCAAGAAGTTCGAGGGCCTCGTTGTTGGAACTGCGGCGAACAAGGACATGTAGAACGCCGTTGTCCCAAAATAAGAAAAGTACAACCGTCGGAAAAGTTAAAAAGGGTTGGCAAGAGGGGGCGAACGTTGACTGCGAGTGAAGATGCCCCGGAGATCACGATCCATGCCGTAACATCAAAGAATAGTAATGGCAGTTTGTTTGTAGATGGAAAGATTGCTAACCGAACCGTTCCACTACTTATTGATACGGGGGCGACAAAATCCATCGTACGCCCTGATGTTCTACAATCAAGTATTAAATTGTTACCGACAACTACTCAACTCCGTACAGCAACAGGTGAAGTGATACCAACACGCGGAGTGGTGAAGATGAAGATTGGCATTGGAAGTGAAGAATGTGATCATGAGGTGTTGGTAGCCGATATCACTGATGACTTCATCTTGGGAATGGACCTCCTGAGAAAATTTGGTTTTACGTTGGATTTGAAAGAGGGTGTTTTGAAGGTCGGTAACGAAGAACTTCCTTTGCACCCACGAGAAGATCCGGTTGTAAGGGTTTTGTTGACTGAAGATGTGATATTGCCGGGTCAAAGCGAGATGGTTGTCGAGGCGGGTTTGGATGGAGATCTTCGGGTAGGGTGTGTGCGAATGATGGAGCCTGTTTGTGATAAGAAGATCCATAGTGGCATACTGGTGGGAAAAGCGCTGATCAAGGTTGGAAAGAGAGTACCGGTGAGAATTATGAATGTTAATGTGGATCCGGTGACATTGAAGAAGAGTACCCTTGTGGGACAGTGTGTGCCAGTATTCCGAGTAGCCAGGTGTATGGCTGATGTTCCAAAACCAGCGCCCAAAGACCATGGTGGAAAATTAGTGGGCATGGTTACTAGTTCGTGCGAAGACCTTAACAGAACAGAAGTGAAAGAGGTACAGGGTTTGGTTCACCGATACCAAGATATCTTCGCTCTTGACGATAGCCAGAAGGGACGAACAAATATAGTAAAACATAAAATCAATACAGGCAACTCTATGCCTGTCCGTCAGCAGCCGAGGCGTCTACCTCTAGCAAGGCGAGCAGAAGCCGAAAAGATTATTACTGATATGGAAGAACAAGGGGTCATCGAGCCATCCAGCAGTCCATGGGCATCACCGGTGGTCCTGGTCAGTAAGAAGGACGGGTCAACGAAATTTTGTGTGGACTATCGGCAGCTTAATGACGTGACCAAGAAAGACAGCTATCCCTTACCACGCATCGACGACACGTTAGATACCCTGTCTGGTTCACGATGGTTTTCGACTTTGGACTTGAAGAGCGGTTACTGGCAAGTTGAAATGGAACCTGAAGACCGGGAGAAGACCGCGTTCACTATTGGTTCCGGACTATGGCAGTTTACAGTTATGCCTTTCGGTCTATGTAACGCTCCGGCCACCTTTGAGCGTCTAATGGAGACCATCCTGAGAGGGTTGTCGTGGAAGACCTGCCTGGTATACCTAGATGATGTGATTGTAGTCGGAAAATCATTCAACGAACATTTGAAAAATCTAGAGGAAGTGTTCCGAAGACTACGTGGAGCCAATCTGAAACTGAGTCCGAAAAAGTGCCACATATTCAGAAAGGAAGTGAAATATCTCGGGCACGTCGTATCACAAAATGGAGTGGCAGCCGACCCCGATAAGATTCGTGCAGTTCAAGAGTGGCCAACACCGAAAGATAAACACCAAGTTCGTAGTTTTCTTGGGTTATGTACCTACTACAGGCGTTTCGTTCCTGGGTTTGCCAATATAGCGAAACCTCTGACAAGGTTAACTGAAGATGGGCGCGAGTATGTTTGGAGCGGAGAGTGTGAAACAGCTTTCCAACAGCTGAAGCGTGCCCTGACAACCGCACCAATATTGAGCTATCCACGGACAGAAGGGAAATTCATACTTGACACAGATGCAAGTAATCTGGCCATTGGGGGTGTACTTTCTCAGATACAGGATGGACAAGAAAAGGTCATCGGCTATTTTAGTAAGGTTTTGTCTAAAGCCGAAAAGAATTATTGTGTGACCAGAAAAGAACTATTGGCCGTCGTGAAGTCCGTTGAGCACTTTTACAAATACTTGTACGGACGGAAGTTTTTATTGAGGACGGACCATGCAGCGTTGAAATGGCTTCTACAATTCCGTAATCCTGAAGGCCAGGTCGCAAGGTGGATCGAACGATTACAAGGATACGACTTTGACACCGAACATCGAGCGGGCACTAGTCATCGAAATGCCGATGCTCTTTCAAGAAGACCCTGTCCAACGGATTGCCGTCATTGCTCTCGTTTGGAAGAGAGGGTTTGCCAAGTATTAAGGACTACCATCGTCAACGACAATTGGTTGCCGGAAGAATTGCAACGACAGCAGGAGGCTGATCCCGAACTAAAAATGGTACTGGAATGGAAGCGCGTGGGAGAAAGGCCTGCCTGGGAGGTCGTCAGCCCTTTTAACAGAACGCTCAAAGCATATTGGGCCCAATGGGAGTCCTTGAAGGTGGAAGACGATCTCCTGAAGCGAGTACTGGAGAGTGAAGATGGCACCACCATTAGGTCTCAGTTCGTGGTTCCAAGAAGCCGAGTGGCTACAGTATTGCGACATCTCCATGACGGTGCCTCAGGAGGACACTTCGGTGTGAAAAAGACTTTGGAGAAAGTTAGGGAGCGTTTTTATTGGGTCAATTGTAAAGAAGACGTGAAGGAGTGGTGCCGGAAATGTGAATTATGTGCCACTGGCAACGGACCCTTGGGGAAGCGAAGAGCACCTATGAGGCAGTACAATGTGGGTAGTCCTCTGGAGAGAATAGCTATAGACATTGCCGGACCATTTCCCGAAACCGACGATGGGAATAAATACATCTTAGTGGCAATGGACTATTTTACCAAATGGCCAGAAGCATATGCCCTAGCAAACCAGGAAGCTGCGACTGTTGCTGACGTACTAGTCAAAGAGTTCTTCAGTCGTTTCGGAGTGCCCATGGAGCTGCATTCGGATCAAGGCCGCAATTTCGAGTCTGTACTCTTTGGAGAAGTCTGTCGATTGTTGGGCATTCGTAAGACCCGGACCACACCGTTACATCCGCAGTCCGATGGAATGGTAGAACGCATGAATCGAACAATGGGCAAATATTTGGCCAAGGTCGTCTCCGATCATCAACGAGACTGGGACCAATACCTGCATCTGTTCCTGATGGCTTATCGTGCATCGGTCCACGAAACAACCGGTCAGTCACCAGCGTCTGTGATGTTTGGACGCGAGTTACGGTTACCGTGTGATCTGGAATTTGGGTCTCCACCTATAGAGCAGGAGGTAGCCGGGAATGATTATGTCATCAACTTAAAGAAGAAGTTGGAGGATATTCACGACCGAACCCGAAATAATAGTCGAATCGCGAGTGACCGGATGAAGGCTACGTACGATGTGAGGGCCCAAGAAGGAGGGTTTCAACCTGGAGAGCTTGTCTGGTTATACAACCCGCAAAGGCGTCGTGGCTATTCTCCAAAGTTACAGCGAAATTGGGAGGGTCCATACCAGGTGAAGAAACGAATAAATGACTTGATTTATCGCATCCAGAAGTTGCCAAGGGGGAAACCAAAGGTGGTACACTCCAATCGTCTGGCGCACTATGAGGGAAATAATGACGCAGTCCCGGATCGGAAAGATGAGGCTGAGGTGACTATCAATACCGTAAGGCCTGAAGATGATCAACCAACCTTTAGAGAATTTATGGCTGCGTTCTCTGGAACTAGAAAAGCGCGATTCGGAGTCACGACTGAGATGCAACAAGATCTCTTCCGGGTCCCTGGTAATTATTCCATTGCCCACTGTGTCTCCGCGGATCTCCGTATGTCCAGGGGGATCGCAGTAGTGTTTAGAAATAAATTTGGACGGCTGAATGAACTTCGAGAACAAAATCCCTCTGTTGGTAAATCCTTACGCTTGCCTGATCATGACCGATCCATTTACTACTTGGTAACCAAGCAGTTTTATTACCAGAAGCCGAGTTACGCCGACTTGTGGAGGGCACTATGGAATTTGAGGATCGAGTTGCTTACCAGGGGAATTAACAAATTGGCCGTTCCCAAACTCGGCTGTGGGCGGGACCAGCTGGATTGGAGAATCATTAGAAACATGCTGGAAGTTATCTTTAGAGGTACGGACGTCAAGATCTTCGTCTGCAGTTTTGACCCACAGCCCGCATCAAGGCCAACGAAGAGTGTAGACTGCTACTTCTACCGTAATGGAACGTGTAGTCGAGGTGAAGACTGTCGATATCGTCATGACCCGTTCTACAGGAACCAGATCATAAAACCTGTTCTGGGACAGAACAGACTTGAAGAGGGGGGCAGTGTAACAAGAGAGAAAAAGAAAGAACCCCTTCTCGAGCAGCGGATGGAGTATTCGGTGGCATTCGAGAGAATGACGCATAGCACCAACAATGTAAACGAGGCACTGTTTATCTAGCACCTTCTAGAAATACATGGTAGTTTCTACCGGCTTCTGGAACGTTTATAGGATGGTATAAAGTCGGCGTCGCGGAGAAAGGGACCAGTCAACAGCAAGTCATTAACTGTGTATTACAAAATAAATAGTGAATATAAATGTTGTATTAGAAATTCATAGTCTGTAAATAATAGTTTTTAATGGTTTATAATCATAGCGTTAATTTATAGTGTATTAATTAGTGTATAGAAATAAATATTTGTTTGTGAATAGACGATTTAAACAGCACTTGTATTATTATTTTTAGAAAGAACGTTACAATATGCATTTAAATATTCTTGGGTTAATACAGTTGTCTGAAATTGAAATTTAGTTAGAAGTATTTATAAAATTGGGTAAATTAAATTGTTAAAATTATTTGTAAGAGTAAATTTGTTAGTTGTAAAGTTTTATTTATTTTATCAAAGTAATCATTTGAATTTAATAATTCCTTGCAGCAAGAATTATCAGTAAGTAACTTGAGATGAACAAACAGCTGGTCTCGTTTTAAAAATAGATTTCGCTGTAAGTGTGACTATGGAAGTCACGTTAGCGTAATATAAAGACTGCTCTATCTACTCTTATTATTGCGCTATATGCAGTTTTAACTTTGCAGAAGGGAATTTTGTTAATTGAAATTTCTTTAATAATAAAGATCTTATATTTGCAAAAGTGGTTATTTATTTAAAAACAGATTCTTATTAAGGGTTTGCAAGAGATAGTATGAATAGTGCAGACTCGAATGTGTTTTGATTTTATCATTTCATTAGATAATAAATAGAGAAGGTCATAAAAGTATTTTAGTTGAAAAGGGATTTGAATTTGATTTACTTGTGGGGAAGTTTGTTAATTAGCATCACATTTACATAACATAATAAGTAGATGGGTCTATAAAAATATTTTAGTTTCAAATCGTTTTCAATGTTCTTTGCTAATAGTCATTTTAATCTACTTGAAATTTAGTTTGTCAGATGATTATTTCATTTTGGGTTTTAAATACGTAAATCATCTATTATTTATTCTAAGAGGGATTATTTGTTTATTTTGATCTTGAAATTTTAGGTATTCCATTAGTTGGTGGTTATTTCTTTTCAGCCAAGTTTTGTTATGACTTGAATTTTTATTGGATTTCGTAGTTTTCTTCGTTTTGCGTAAACCATTGTTACATTTTCTAGCATGTATTTTCCTTTTTGTTTTACGGAAATCGTTTTTGAGTGGTTTGTTTATTGAGGTCTGTTTACTTTTAATCCGTTTTGACTTTGGGTCAAGTTTCGCTTCATAAAATTTGCGTTTTCTGGGTCCATTTCGTAAATTTTGATTTTTATAGCTGTCAAGGTTATTGATTTTGACTCGAATAGGTTTTGAAATAAAGATTTCTGTATCATTTAAATTGGATTGATCTTTTTGATTTGATTCTTGAATTAACGTCGGGACAATCTTTTCTTTATTTGGTTGAGTTAGAAAATTTTGGGAAACATTTTCAAAGTCGTTATAATAAGCATTATTTGAAGTTGATTTTTCTTGAACATTTTTATGTTGTTCCGACAGATTTGGTGAAGGCAAATTATTTTCACGTTGATTAAAACTAATATATGTTGGGTCAAATTGCGGAGTGAAGTTGTTTGAAGTATTTAAAATTTTGGATTTCTTTGAAGCGGGATTTTCGAAATAGGATGGTTGTATTAATATAGTTTCTTTAAGAGATGGTTCGTTGAAAAAGAATGGTAGTACGGTTTTTCCGTTTCGTTGGATATAATTTCCACGAAAATTGATTCTTGCTCCTAATTTCTTCAACAAGTCATTTCCAAGAATGCCAATGTAATTGGAATGAAAATTAAGAAGGTATACTAAATGTTTTCCTTCTATTTTATCGAGTAAAAGGGAAATAGGAACTGTTGCTACTTGATTGTGATACGTTGTACCGTGAGAGGTTGTAATTTCAAAAGGATATTCAAAAATGGATTCGGGGTAATGTTTATAAACAAATTCGGGTGAAAGGATAGTTTTGCTACTCCCTGTGTCTAGTAAGAGTTTTTCATTTGTTTGGGGTATAATTATAAAAGGTAAAGATGATTTAGGGTTAAATGTAAAAGATTTTAATTGTTTTCCGAGGCTTCTTCGCGAAAATCTTCGTTAATTTCTTCTCCGTGGGTCTCATCGTAGTGGTCGTATTCAAAGTCAGTGTTAATTTGATTAACAGGTGGGATTTCTTGAAATTCTGTTGAATATAATTCTTCAGAAAGGAAATTTCGTGGTTGGGGACTTGGTCGAATAAAATTAGGTTGATTTATATTTCGATTGAAATTTGGATTAGGGGGTCTCATGGATGTATTAGGATGTATCGGTCTCGGTTGAATGGTACTAGCTTGAATTGATTCTGGCCGATTTTGTGGTTGAAAATCTCTTTTGGGTGCAAAAATATTAGGTCGGGAATTATTTCCAAACTGCTGAGTTACTGGATTAAATTTAAATTGATTTGTATTATTAACATTTGGCTTGAATTGATGAGTGGGATTAAAATTAGGCTTAAATTGTGGCAATACGTTCTGGTATGATCGTGGTTTAAACTGAGGGGGTTGTAAAGTTGGTTGGGGTTTATTGAACTGGTTGTGGTAAAAACTTAGGTTGTGAGTTATTTTGTTGTGTATTTTAAAAATATCGTATGTCCAGTTCTTCTTTTATATAAGTTAAGGCTACTTCGAGCGATGTTGGTGCTCTACTACGAAGGAAGCTTCCAAAAGGTTCGGAAAGTCCTCCTAAATAGGTTTTGAGAGCTAAATCTTTAGCATCTCGGGCTTGGTACTCTTTTATTTCTCGTATTTCCGAGCCTAGTGCAATTTTAGAATTTAGTATGGCTAATAAGGATCTAATTCGATTATAGAATTCTACGGGAGATTCTCGTGATAATTGTCTCATACGAGACAGATCGATCCGGATGTTCAGTTCCAATCGTTGGTCTCCAAAATTACTAAGAAGGGTGTCTTTTAAAGAATGCCATGAATCAAATACTTGTCCAGTTACGACCTCTAAGGATGGGCCTTTTAAGCGGTTGCGTGCTGAGGAAAGTAAAAGTCTGTTGATATAAGCCGCTGGGTCGTGTGGTTGCCAAAATTGGCAGAAAATGTCTTCTACAGCTCGAATATATTCAGATAATTCGACGGGGTTTCCGTCATAGGTTGGAATTTCATTTAAAAGGCTTGTATGAAAGCCAGGTGGGTAGCCTACACATTGTTGGACAATAGGGGCTGGTGTTACTTGGGGTTGTACTTGAGGTTGATTACCTTGTGCCATTGTAGTAAGGCTTTGCTTGCTGATCGATAATTTAGATGGACGTAAACTTATCGGTCGTGGTGCAGATCTTACAAAAGTTTTGTTAATCGGTAATTCAGTTTCACTATCTGATGACGTATCAGTATTAATCATGAAAACGATTAGTAAATCGTTTGCACTTTAAAAATAAATACTTAGAAATTCTATGAATTTGTTAACAAAGTTTGAAATATTCTAAACTTAATAAAAATGATTTTTATGTTAGTAAGGGCCTATTCAAGGTGCCTACCCATTGCTTGCAAGTGGGCTGGAAATTAAGTATCACTAGTTGATACACCAATCCGTCTCGCTTACTACAAGCAACGTGATCTTAAATCTAAAGGGTTTAGTATGTATTAAACTTAAAATTAATAAATTGTTAATCTTGTTTGATTTTTGAATATAATTTGTAAACTTGTTTGATATTTGTTTGCGCAATGCGCCTTTAACAATAATAATTGATAGTTAGTTTCTTACTCTATCTTTATTGTTGGCTTAAATTTTGCCGTTAAAATGACTCCAATAGTCAGGAATGACTCCAATAGTCAGGCTTCTGCAGCAGCGATGCGTTCTTCGGGCGATGCTTGTCCCTTGGAAACGGCGATGCTACGTACAGGTGATGCTCTGGAAACGGCTACGGTCTCAGGCGATGTTTGTCCTTTGAATCGCTGGTTCCCAGATGCTGATTCGATAGGCAAATGAAGACTTAAAAGCCAAGGAACTCGGCGGTGCTTTTAATTTTCGAAAAACGGTGTCCTGAGCCCTTTTGCCTATCCTACCGACTGCGCCAATTAACGTTTATAGTCGTTGAAGGGCGTTTTTAAAAATGGTACTTTATTTTAAAAACGCAAAAGACGGAGCCCAAGTTACAAAATAAACACAGTTTATTGTTAAGTACAATAGGATATTTATTCGTAGTGAATTTATACAATATGCACTTGCATAATCACTTAAATACTATTATACAATTTTAACTAAAGCTGGGAGTATTGCTTGAAAGAAGGTAAACATCAATTAACGTTTCTATCTTCCAAGCTTCGTTGTAACTCAGTCTGAACTGTCCCATCAAGTGCTGGTCCTTATATACCCTTTCTGTGGGTGTGAAGTCCTCCAAGTGACCACACGTGGCCGTGGGCTGTGCCTACGTGATGATAGCGTTCTACTTCCTCTAGGAATTCATAGAAAATGCATTAGATACAGTTCTGAGTATTGCAGCTGCTTGCTATGCACACACGTGGCCGTGGGTGTGATACTGCACCTGCATCGTAGGCGCTCCGCTGCAAGGCGTTTATCTCGCATACATTTAATTAGGTCACACTTGGCTTGAATAATGATTAAATGTTAACTAGCAAAACCTTTTTAAATAGTGAGTTTTTTGAAAAACCAATAATAAAAAAGTTTTTAAAAGAAATATGATATTTCTAAACTTAGGAGACTATAGTAAAGTAATGGACTATATTTATTTTGTCTATAAATAATTTTCCTGCTTGATTTTATTCTTACCATAACTTTTAAACTAAGGGTGGACAAACGAATTTAATCGTTGACTAAATGTAGGTAAACGATTGATAACTACTACAAAAATTCAAGATTTTTAAACCTGGGGGGGGGGTAATCGTGAAGATGGATTCCCGTTTATTTTTCTAAACGTTTTTCTCTTTTGGCGGCCAAACCAAGTTTTTTGTGTGGGCAAACGAATGGCAAAAAGAGTTTGAAAAGTTTTATTTTTGGAGATCAACTTCACGGGACTGCAGGACGGAAGCAGAATATTAGTATTATATATAAGGTACGATAAATATAGCTAAAGTTTTAAGCAAAAGTAAAGCTGAAAATTTTCGATGAAATTCTTGTAAAAAATCTTTAAAATATTGTAATCTTTAAAAAATCTTAACCACTAAACAAATAAAAGCCCCGTCATTGGGCTAGCTAATCTACGTATAACATAATTTCACAACTTATAGTTACGCTATAAAGCATGGGTTCCCAAAGTTTTGCCTAGGTGGGTTAAAGTGTAAATTCCAAAATATTTGGCGGGCCAAAAACAGTTTTATGAAAAAATACGTTCAAATCGATAAAAAGTTTGACACAACAGAAAGATTTATACTAGAGATGCACCGAAGCTTCGGTTTTGTTTCGGTATTCGGCCAATTTTTAATAAATTTGGTTTTGGCCGAAACAGCATGAAATATTCGGTATACGGCCAGCCGGCCGAAGCGGATTTTTTTTATTTTTTTGCCGCAATCTGACTTATTCGAGTGCATTTTAACTGAAGAACTCATTATTTACAGTTTACAGGTTAAAAAGTCTAGATTTTTAAAATATGTATCATCATTTATTTAATTAGTATTTCAAGCATCTATTTTCAAGTCCTGTGTAGACGATGACGCAAAGGGAGCGTACATATATTGTTCTGACTAGAAGTTCAACAATAAATTGAAAATCTGGGTCAAAGAAATCACGAGGGTGAAAATGCAAAATACATCGCGAATCAAGCGGCGATCACTTGGCGAGACGCCGCGGTCACGTACTTGGCTTAGATTGCTACCGGAAAATGCCGAAAAGCTACTTTTTATCCACCACAATCTTGCAAAATGCGTAATAGGAAACGTATTTTTCGGACACTAATGTGTTCTTTTTGTGACATAATTTTGTATTCAATAAAACTAATCAAAACTCAAATTCCTATTGTGCTTCGGCCAAATCTTCAGTGCGTCGGCAAATCTTAATGGCCGAATATTAGGTATTCGGTGATTCGGCCAAAAGCCGCTTCGGTGCATCATTAATTTGTACTAATTTTGTACTTAATTTTAACATAATCGTTCGTTATGACAATAATTATGTTTATTACAAAATGTTTATTAATAGTATATTAAAGTATTAGTTTCATAAGACACGTTTATAGCGCACGCGTCCGAGTTTATAAAACGACCCGCGTAGCGGGGAGTTTTCTAATGAGAACAAGTGCGCTAAAACGTGTTATGAAACGAATAGTTTATACTATTTTTTCTATTTGCGTTAGTTCGTTATTAAATAATTAAAAAAACTACTTATTTTTAAATAAAATTTGTTAGGGATATTTTGGTAAGTAGCATAGCAGTTGGCAACACTAGAAATTATGCAATTTTGTTTTTACATAACCTTGCTTAACTTGCTTAACGGATACTACGTAATCCGCGCGACGTAGAAATTCCCATTCTTATCTCATACACACAACACCCGCTAAGCAGCAGGACCTCGTTCAAATTTGACAGGTGTATTATACGTACTGTTGAAAATTATTATAAATTCAAAGTAGAATGTATGCCAATATATTTGTGACATAAATAATTACTACTTAATGAATTAAAAACTTGAATTAAATGAGAATAATTATATTTCATTTTATAAAATAAATACCTTGTTTGTTAAAGAAATTAATGAGGTATAAATACAATAGTATTTTCAGCAAAGAATGATTTTTGTTAACCAAAATAATTATTCATTGGATCTTTTGGATATTAAAACTTATAAGGTAAAGATATATGTATAATTTTATAAAATTTAATTTTATTACGTTAAGTTTATCGTGAGGTATTAATTGCAGATACACAACACAATGCATCCTTACTATGTCAGTATCAAAATTTCGTCAATATCATCAATTTCGTTAATAATAAAGTAAAAACTGTTAAGCCCTTATTAAGACTAATTATTATTTGGCGCATTTATGTAGCCTGGAATACTAGTTTCGCAAGCGTTGCATTCCAGTTATAAGAGTTCACTGCGTAAATAACATAAGTTTGACATTCTAAGAACAGCTGTCTAACAGTGATATCAACTTTAAAAAATAAAATGTTACTGTTTCCAGTATTCTAAAAAATTTCATTAGGATACGCAAAATGCGTGTCCTAATGAAGCCATTAGGACACGCAAATATAAAAACACATTTCAGAAATAATAAACAAAAATAACTAAATAATTTCTAATAAAAAAAAGAAAAAATAATAAATTCCTCAATTAAAAGTGTGTGACTTGTGCAGTTGTTTTCTTTTAATAATAATCTATATAATAACAAAATAATTACATTACATAATTATAAAAGTTAGTATTTTTTAACTGACCAATTTTTAATTGTAATATGACAACAATTATTTATTTTTTAAATTATCTTTATGAATTCTAAATCACGAATGATCGTACATCGCGGTCCGCATTTCTAGGGTTTGAGGCCGCATTTGGCCCGCGGGCCGCACTTTGGGAACCCCTGCTATAAAGCTTTCGACTGCGACTACTTACTTAATCAGATTATTTTATCAGATTACGTGGGGGTTAATCGCAAGGGTTTACCAATTTCAGACTGGACACATAAATAAATCAGCATTATAGAGGGCGCCATTCAAATAATTTGTTATTATTACTAAAAAAGTAGCAACGGAAATGGGAAAAGAATGCCGTACAGTTTATGTTGTTTTGAATGGGTTTCCTATAAACCATTTATGAGTCAATCTATAACAAGTGGTTGTTTACGTTTAACTTTCTTTTATTAGATCATGAATGCCAATTAGTTGTAAATAAACTACAGAATTCAGTGTATGACAAATATGTACTATTGATTTCATAATGATCTAGGACAGCAAGGCTAACATGATGCTATTTTATTCTTTTTTTTTTTCAATGTAAATGCATAGGATAAGATAATAAAAACTAGCATCATATTAGCCTTGCTGTCCTAGATCAATATGAAACCAATAATACATTTTCTTATTGTTTGAAACACAAAATAATTCAACAATAATTACACAGTAAATTGAATTAGAGATCCCCTTATAAAATACAGCTTTATTACTACGTAAATAAAGAACATATGTCTAAACGTTAACATTTTTTTGAAATTCAAGAATAATTATTTAATAGTGTGTAACTTGGTGTGCATTCGCTTTTCACATTATTAAAAAAACGCTAAACAGTTGGCCTTTATTTATGTAAAATAACACAAAAAACTTTCACACATTGACACTGGAAGAAACTTTTGCATTAAATAAATCTTCAAACTTCACAATAAAACTTTACAATAATATCCGATTTCTATGTTAATAACGCTTTTATTATTTGTTTTGTTACTATTTCATGACTGATTGTATTGTTGTCAAAACAAATTGTAGCGCTTATTTATTTACGTCATTAGTTAAATTGAAGATTTTCAAAATCTCATATTATTAAGAGCTGTTTACGCAGGAAATGTAGTGAATATTAATAGGGGAAACAATCGCACACAAGACTAGTTTAATGATCTTCCACAATTCAAAGAGCCAGATTACACCACTAATTTCTGTAATTTGTTTCATCACTTTAGTATTAAGCTACCCAAAATACTGAATAAAATACTTTTAAACTGAAAACAGAAACACGAATTTTCCAATAAGGGTTTAAACAATAAACCTTACACTACGATAATATTGCTAATTTGCTAACCACAAAACCAAACAGAAAATTTGAAATTTCCATTTGGAACAAATCGCGAGACAGGTCAAATTTAAATTTGAAAAGGGGTGGTTATATTCCAGAAAGTTCCAACCAATCACACGTTGAGACTGATATCATTACTACCAATAACAAAAAAAAAAGATTAAATATTCACTCATATTTCTATTAGAAAGGGCAATTAACTAAAAAATTCAGGACCAGAAAAAAGATAATCTGCCATAATGTAATTTTATCCGAAGTATACTTATGTCTCTTAAAATGTAAAATATTGTTCTAAAAGCAGTATGTTTCTTTGTAAACGTTTAACGTTATCGAAGAAGTTTGACTTAAGATGAAACTCTTTTTGCCTGAAAAGGGAAAATGCTTAATGTTTTGATAAAACAAATTTATTACTAAACTTCAAAGAATTAGTTTTTATTTAGTTCGTCTCTGAATACTACGATAAACAAACATAGTATAAATACGTGACCAAAAGGAGAATGTGATAGTTGTGAAAATGTAATTATGTTAACACACAACCGGTAAGTTCGCTTAAATAAGTAATAAAAAATGAATATCACATTTGCATCGTGCAAATTCAATCAACACAAAATTAACGACAAAAAATTGTTTTAAAAATTTTATTGCTTTGGCTGCTTATGTTAAAAAATAATTTCAATAAATTAAATTTTATAACACACAAATTTTGGCAACAAGAAGATAAATACAAAAAAATTATTTTTGGAAACGTATTTTAAAAATAAATTTAACAGTAGTAATCCAAATTTACCAATAGTAAATAATACCAAAAGAAAAATGTATCATTAAAGTCATTCAAATAAATTACATATACAATGGTTTGAAAATCATTAATGGACGACTATAATACTCACAATTTTAAAGTGATATGTCTGTAAACCACAGACGGCACCCTAAGACAAACCGTTTCGAGCTTTTGGCTCTCCTCAGTTAGGGGTGGCCGTCTGCAATTTCCACACATATCACCCGAGCTTACATATATAATGTTGTTAAAATTTGTGATTTATGAGCGTTTCGTGGGTAGCGTTTAATGCTCAACTGCAAAACCTTCTCGTTTTTTCTTTCTCTTTTTTTCTCGTGACTTTTTTAAGTAATCGTGTGATTTTTTAAACCAGTTCGACTGCTTGATCAATTGTATGAATTTTCTAAATTAAATATTTTAGCTACTGTTAGAGCCTAATTAATAAAGGGGAAATGATAATGGATAAATACATATAAATAAGAAATTTATTGGATATTAAGAATAAAAATCTATAATATATAATTATAGGAATACTTGTAACACTCAAACAGCTTTAACAGATGGCAATTTACAAAACATCCACATCGACACTAATAAGGGAAGTAAGGTTTTCCTATATTAATGTTTCTTTGAATCCTGTATATTATAAATTCTTGTTTCATATTGCAAATTTAATTATGTTATGGATTTCAAGGAAATCGTAGATAATATTAGCGGTACATAGCAAAGTAGGTAATAGTCTCTCTAAAACGAAATTCTTTAAAAAGCGATAAATTCAAATACAATAGCACTCACATTATTTGATGCTTTTGATATTTCTGTACAAAGAAAAGCATTATGGATTTAATATAGACATTCAAAGAAATTTAAGTAAAAAAATACACCTAATTAGTCTGTATTATCTACTTTCTAGTAGATCTGTATTATCCGTCAATATTCTAAATTGAGTAAGTTTCTAAGTTTCTGTTTATTTTGTAGCGCTACTAATGGTAAACAAATGATGCTTAAGTAAAAGAGAGTACCAAAGAGAGATAATTTTCTTAATTTTTAGCTGGCTCTCTGTTCGCTGAAGTGTAGAATATTTAAGTTGCAATAATACTTGATATTCAGATAAGATCAAGTAAACATGTGCAGGTAAATAACGCACGAAATGAGAAGTCATATTAACGCCATCATTATAATTCCGCACGAAACGAGAAGGTCCCAGGTAGATTTTCGTCGGCGGATCGAAAATCCGGACGAAACGCGACCCACGAAACAAAAATATACCCAATATGTAAACCCAAAAGGTCTTAAATAAATCGAAATATATTTAATTAAAAAATAAACAAGTGCTATTAACTGGTTGCTAAATCCAATTAAAAGAGACACAATTAAATAGTAATAGCCCAAAAATAAAAAAATATAATATCAATAAAATTTATATTCGATAGTAGCTAATAATCCAACAAATAAAATAATTTATTAATTAGTAATTAACATAATTAAAATAATTTGTTAGCGATTCATGAGCCAATACATTAATTCGGCGCACATAGATGCATTGATGCAGATTAACTAGGTACCTGTAATACGTGTATATTAATTTCGTGTATATTAATTCATTTATATAATTATGTAATCATCTTGCAAATGGAATAATTCTGTTGGGTTATAAACCATTAAATATTTTTTACATTTAAATCCATCACTAAAATAGAATAATCATAGCCACTGATAAATTAAATCAACTTCATAGAGAAAACTGAAAGTTGATTTACCTTCGATTAAATATATTGTAACGTTCTTTTTAAAATAATAACAAAAATGCTGTTTAATCGTCTATTCACAAGAGAGATATTATTTACATAACTTAATTAAAAAACACTATAACTATAAACTATTTAATGAACTATTTAAATGCTAGATATTTACAAACTTAAACCAGGCTATTTATATAAGAACTATTTATGTATTATTACAATTATTAACATTTATTTATTCACTAACATTCGATTACTAATTTACAGAGAGCACATTTCAATACGCCGGTTAAACATTAACTGCCCTGCTTCTACGCGGGACCTCAATTTATATCTCCCATATAAATTTCTGGAACTTACTAGATTACACTAGTTGGTGTATTGTTATGTGCAGCCGTCGATGACTCACACCGATGAATCATACATGCAGGTGTTGATGAATCATACATGCAGCTGTAAATGAGTCACGTCGATGTGTCATGCAGTCTCGAATATTCGACGGCTGCGAATACGGGATTTTTCTCATTTGTTACAATATATACAAACATAAATCAGACATTTTAGAAGCTTTCGAAATATACTAACAGAAATACAGGTGCCTTTAACGAACAGATTGGAATCCCCTTAAGTTTAGTTAGGAAGGTTCTCGAACAAATGACATGAATATATTTCTTCTTGTATACGAAATTCCCCGCCGTTCTTTCATTGGATCATTTAAAAATCCACCCTCTCCCAGGTCCATGCGACTACTAAACAGGGTTGCCAGGTTGGGCGAAATTCCGCCGTTTGGGCTAAACGAGCGCTCTATTTCGCGGAATTCCGCCTATCTGGCGATTTTATTAATAATGTCTTCAAATGTTGGAGTTTACAGCAGATTTTTATGATAATTTTCACAAACGAAATGTGATATTCGCAATGTTGGTAATTTCTACTAGAGAGTTATGCTTGTGTTTTTCGCTTTTCTACTAACGATGTCGCCACCAACATTTTCTCTGTTGGCACATAGGAATTGTTGTGTGTGGAACTTTGGTAGAAGGCTTGATGACAATGACGCTTGTTCCTTTGCTTCTTGCAGTTAATATTTTTGACAAATGGACATCTACCTCTCAAAATCAACAGTTCAGTTTGTGATGATACTATTACTTGATGTGATCTGATTTAATGTGATCTTATTGAATAAGTCCTTAAATTCTTTATATACAAATAAGTCAAAAATACAAATTAGTGTTATAAATATGAAGTTGTTTCAATAAAGCCCTCATATATTATTATTACTCATCATTATTCGCCATTATTACACATCAAAATATCAATTATGCACGTTAATAAACTTGAATTTACCGCTTTTACGTTCGAATAAAATGCAATGTCTTCATTGGGCGGAATTGGGCTAACTCGGAGCCCTCTAATAATAAATAATAAATAATAATTGCTACAACCCATAACCTGGAAACCAGACCCCAGAAGCTATAAGCTTGTGCGAGAGGGAGGGGGCGATTATTATTATTACGGAGGCCCTATGTGCGGCTGCAGCCGACTTACAAATGGAACAGCGCAAATCCCACATTTGTGTCACAGCTAAGGAAAACTGCAGAAAACCTTAACCAGATCTGCCGGCACCGGGAGTCGACCCGGACCGCCTGGGTGAAAGTCCGGCACGCCAGACATTACACTACCAAGGCTAACGGCGGAACATTGCATTGAGTATCTGGCAACCCAACTACTAAAACAGTTTTAGTTTTTTACAAGAAGTCGAAGATTAACATCTGAATTAGCGAGATTTTTAAGTGAACTACGGGCAAATTTTATCGTGCTTAAGGAAAATTGGCATTTTCTTTTATCGTGCAGGGTAGTTTTTACCGTTGGATAATTATCTAAATATTGTTTAGTGTTTTTTTTTGTTACAAAGAATACAGAAGCTCAGTTCGGTTAGTTTGAAAAGTGATTTCAAATACATCAAGGGAATCCTATAGTCATTTCGTTCTGAAATAAAAGTTTAATTTCGTGAATAAATAATATAGTAAAACTTAAAGAGATTTGTTTAAATTCGAGTAAGATCCTCTTTATTGCAGTCGAATTCTTCGGATAAATTGATTAAATTTAATAATAATTACAGTACAAAGCGGTTCGACATTATAATTATTAATCTAAACAAACAAAATAAATAAAAGAAAACCATTTAACGACGGTAGTTTAGGATTCAACAAATTCCTAAAACGGTATACATAATTGTTGTGTGAATTTCTTAACAAAGAAAAGATTCTTTTAGTTAAAACATTGAACCGTGGCGTTCCAATAAACTTCGCCTTTAATAATTTTTCAAATAAAGATAAATAATATTTGAATTTGTATGGTTGTCGCGTGGATTTTGTTAGTAAAGAAGAATTTAAAAGAAAATCTTACAATGCTCATCAACGAAATGCTATGGCAACTAATGTGTTGCTTAACCACAACACCATAGCAACACCTAGCTATAAATTGTGCAACCGCCTTTAATTCTGAAATGTCTTTTTATAAAAAATATACAACTCATAAAAAAATGCTGGTGAATGTGAAAATAAAAGTTTGTAAGCGACACGCTTTGCAATTAATCGTTACTGGGCTCGCTGGATTATGGAGGCTCGCTCCTTCGTCGCTCGCCCGTAAAGATTAATTTACAAAACTTGGCACGTAAATAACTATTATTGTGTCTAATTAAACCTGAATCCTTATACTTTTACAGTTAGTAAGCTATGGAAACAATACCCGCGTCCTGAATTCAAATTTGTTAAAAGAGATTTCTCAATTAGCTGGTGCATTATGAGCTATAAGTAAGTATCAACATTTTGTGTGTTTTATCAAAAGTAATAGAATGTTACAATGGCTAGACCCATCGTGGGGCCTGTTTTAAGTTGAGTTATTCAGTATGCTACAATTATTGTCGTCCCTCGTGGGGCATTCTTTTGTGTTAAAATAAATATGTTACATGATGTCAAATTTAATTATACTTGCCGGATTTAATACGTTACGCTTATACATTTAATAATGGTTCAAAACTACATTTCAGAGCAAAATAATATTGAGTAATCGCATTCGTAAGTATTTCAAGACTAGATAATCTCAGTTATATGATGCATTTCGTAGTACTGTAGCATTCAAAGCATACAAAAAAAGACGCAAATAGACGGTATGGTGATTTGTAATTCGGTTTTTTGTCAATGCCAACCCGGATTACACAGATAAATTATTGTGTAAAGTTATGAAGACAACAAATAAGCAACCTAGAAAACACGAGTGAAGAGTTATTTCAATATTAAAATTCTATTTGATAATAATTGTACATAGATTTTATAATTATGCAGTTACAGATGCAAAGATTGACAGAAACATTTACTATTTTTTATAATGAGCAAAAGCAACGACAAAATGTTTATCTTGTAAATAAAAGTAAAACTTCAGACATTCTTGGCTCGTATATAGTTCATAACCACTGCTAAGATCATCGAAATCAACATTTACTGTGGGCGAGTAGAATAGAAGAAAGGTATAAGAAAGAGAAAACGTCACAAATGTTTCCTCTTAATGTTCGCAGTTAAATTTTATTCTTTTTTTCTCATAGAATGATGATAAAATGATGCTCTTCTTATAAAATGAAAAGGTGTCCAATATCAAAAATAACATCCCTAAAAAATGAGTAGTTTGCAATTCTATATCTTTTATTTCTTTTAATAAATTGTTCGTAAGAGAAAAATATAATTTTTTTCGCTTATAGTGACGCGTAAAGTTTTAATTAACTAACCGTAACTGTGTTACACCCTGTACAGCCATAACTACATGATCCTAATTATAACAGCTTTCGACGGAAATGGCTACCTCCATTAGTGTGGCCTACTAAATCGGTGCCTTTGCTGCCACTAACGGTCACTTCGTTCTGTAAACGACTATTACGATGAAAACGGAGACTTCCAGACTTTTCGTCGAGAGAACTAAATATAATGATAGCAAAAGTACAGAGGTAGGAATGCAATTTGCAATAAAGGAGTCGCATATTTAGAAATCTTTTGAAAATTGTTATTACAAAATCTCATTGCATTTAGGAAACATGAACTTCTACATTACGGAGTGTACAAGGTAACGAAGTTTTGAGTACTATAATCTCCTAAAAACCTCTCCTAGGGTTGCTCATTATTTCTGTTGTAGATTACTTTTATTGCGATTCAGTTAAATTATGGAATAATCTTCAATTTATTTTTCTTATTTAAGAAAAATTTTAAAATAAATTTATTTATTTAAATATAAGAGAAACTAAATATTTTCCTAAAGTTACAATCGATTTTTAAAATAGTATTATGTTTTGTATGAAAGCATACAACTTTTAAATTGTTTTCTTTAAATTAGTAAGACTTGTATTTTTTAACTTTATGTACTGCCACTTGATTAGAAAAGTCTGAGTAATTTTAGAAAATTATTGTATATGTTACCAAATATATGTTAATATGCTCGAGTTGCAGTTGTAGCACATTAAAAAACTCCTCAAAGCTGTTTCACGTTCTTTAAGAAATAACAATACACTGCAAACAGAAGCTTTTTGGTAATTACCTAAACCTAGAAGTGATTTAGTATAAAATCGTGCAGTAAATCAATTTAAAAAAAGATGATAATTTTCAAGGAAACTTTCAGTACGGGGAACAAAAAGGCGTAACATGAAAACGTTACGTAAAACAAAAATTCTGAAAGAGAATTCTCCATTTATTAACAGTTCATCATCATCATAAACTACAGCATACCAGAGTAGATGGGATCGGGTCAAATAAAAAGGCCCAGAGTGTTAAAAGTTGCCGCTTGGATTTAGGAAGGTCTTCCTGGATATGTAGCGATTAAATCACAATATACTTAGCAACGTTATTTTAACACAAAAAGTAATCCATTATCAGGCGTCATTTATAATACTCTAAATTCCTCTAAACACAAAAAATTTAATACTTACTGTACAACCCATAAATGCACCGGCTGTTGAGATCTCTATTATGCAAATTTAAATACAGGAGCAGCTGTTAACTCCAAAAGCTTCTAATTAATTAATGGAATCAGGAACAAATAAAAAAATATGTTGAGCGCCACCAAATTGATGTTAACATAATCTAAGAATCTCAATTTGGAAAGATTCCTCATCTAAATCTGACGTTAATCTAATCAAACACATATTAAACGATGCTTCTTCTTTACGTGTCCTGCTCTGTTGCAGAGCGTTGGCATTTCCCTCCTATACTTGTGTTGTGCGTGTTAAGTGATCACAAGTATAGGGGACCTACAGCTTAAGGTGGACTCCAAACCACCCCAAGTACACAGTACTTGGATTTTTTTATTAATTTTACGGAAATTTCCTGGGCAAAGTATACCTCGGTGGTTTGCCATTGCCTTCCGAAGAAGAAGCGATTTTTAAAAATCCGGTGATATATTGGCCGGGAATTCTAGGCCGGTAGTTCTGCACGCAACTAACCGAGCCACAATCGCTCTCTAACAATACTACTAAATTTTAATTGACAAAAACATCAGCAATTTGTTGAGCCAAACTATATCATACGATAATTTAATTTGAAATCTATATATTGAATAAGGTAAAAAAAATTAAAAATACAATACACAAATGAAACATGTTAAAAAAAAGTTTTCTCTTTCAAAATAATACAATAATAAGTCATCACATTCTAAAAATATTTCGGGATCCCAAACCAACTATTAAATTAAACATAACAAAACTTCCATAAACAAGAACGTAATCACAATACAAATCTCCTTCATTTTCATAAATCTCTAGCACAAACAAAAGGCTGAAAACATTTCACTACAACACAACAAAATGACCATAACACAAAATTATCACATAAACTGCAAACTGAAGCGGAAACAGTTAATTATTTTAAATTCTGAACTATTTTATCTTAACGAGATTCATTGAACTTTTGCCATAATTGCTATTAGTAATAAATTCTTTATTATTATTACTATTAGCGGGAACGATAATTAAGTTACTTGAATGTTGTTCGAAGATAGTTATTTTATTTGTTGAGTAACAAATAACGTATTCATACTATTAATTTTTCATTAATTAAATGAGTTAATGTGTTTAATTCAAAATTCACTGTTGATTAGCATTAAACAAATTCTAATAAGCCCATCAAAGGTCCAATAAACGGGAATTAACACTGCACTCAAACTAAAGTTGCAGAATAATCCTCCACCGTATTAATTTTCTAACAACAAAATCGGTACTGTATAACACATAAAGTAGTGTTGTTCTAAACTGGACTATAATTATTTAACTGAAAAATCGTTTGTACACGAATAGCACAGGAAACAAAATGCTGGGTCAACAATGGGGAACAAGCATATGAAAGCTTCGAAATGATTCTAGAACAAAAATTTGCCGCGTAAGCCACTACAATCCACACGTGGCCGCAAGCTGCACTTTATACGTCTTGGATTAGAAGTCTGTTTACACAAAATTCGCCGATAGGCATGCACAGGAAGCCATAAATAAAATCTAAATGCATTTTAAGAACTGAAATCCTTTGTAGGAAAGGCGGTATTTCTTTAAAATATTTATAAATTAAATTTTATCAAAGTTCTTTCTTGCGAAATAACTTAAGAACCACGGGAACACTTCAAAATTAACCTTTGACATTTTACAAGGAATGCAAATACATTAAAATGATGTCGACGAGATCTTTCTAGAAGAAATTTAATCTGTACAAAAACATGAAAAGGTGACCCCTGGTATTTAAAAGAACATCAGATAAATCTTAATATCGTCTTTAATTCGGCTAAAATATACTAAAATGTGCAGGGCCGCACTAAGGTTTTTTATCATTTATTCATACAAAATTATATTTTTAATAAATCGAGAATTTCTGTACGTTACAACAATCAAATTGAATTTCACACGTATTGAAACTTCACCTACGTGAAAACCAAACGAGAACCTCAAGAAATAGTCGTCACCCACTTAAAATTCTCAAGGAGGGAAATAATGATCAAACTTCACAAGTGAGTAAAGCATAACACTAGGTACTTGCCCCAAAGAATTTACAACTAAACTCATAAAAGAGAATAATAATTATTTTTTTGCCAACTTTAAAAAACATCGAAAAGCTGAATTTACCAATGAAGAATCCTAAACTGAACTGTAACTAAATAAGGAATTGCCAATAAAAATGTTTACTAAAAAACATGACTATATTAGGAGTGACAAGTTTGATAATAACACAATGGAAAAAAGCCTTTTAAGAAAATAATTTTAGGTTAATACTGAAGTGAAATCGAACTTGGGAAAAGTAAAGAATTCTATATATAAAATATATAAAAATATGTAGCTATAGCTATAAGATAAAATTGTTTAGCATTATTATTTAGTCTTAGGAAAATTAAAAATAAACTAATGAAATGATTCATCATTTATAATAATTTAAGTTGTTAAGTGTCAGAAATACTTTCACTTTACACGCGTTGAATTTTCATTACCTGTTATTTGAATGCGCTTGGTAGTCTAAGTAAAAGTATTTTTCATTATTTTTTATTCATATGTATTACCATGAATCGGCTAGTGTGTGTATATAAATTGGTAATTATTTATTTAATAACACACACGGACAAAATATGTTTGCAAAAAGATGAAATGGCATACTTACCTTGTAAAAATTTTATTTATTGCTCCGGCTTTACAAATGTACGTGAGTATTCCCACTATATTGAGACTCTCTCAGGTTTGAGTCGCTGATGTAGATTATTATTATTATTTAAATGCTGGTGGTTAACAAATAGAACTACACAAATTTAAATTAAAATACACGAATAAAATGCGCTGAATAAAAAACATAAACTTTATGTTTATTTTTTAAATCTTAATTAAACGCATAAATCAAATAAAAACAACAAATTTGATACCCAAATAAATTTTGAAGAGATTCAGGAATAATTATTAATTACAAAAGAAAGTATTATTAAACTTCTCAACGAAAATGAATAAACTGGAAAGTTATTATAATTATTTTACATTAATTAATATTTTGAATGCAAATTCATATAGAAAAATTTATCGACTCTGCTGGGACTCGAACCTAGGACCCTCCACAGTCTAGGTGGTATCTCTACCAACTGAGCTACAGAGAACGACTACCAGCATAGCGAGAAATTTTCCATATGAATTAGATATTAAGCAAACATACAAGTAACTAGATCATTTTTTGAATACTATTAAAATATATAAAAATATTTATAAATAGTTAATGTAAAACCATTATTCAACTTAACAAAAATTAATTTCACCTAAAATATTTAATTAAATATTTTTGATGTTGTACTTAACCTCATTATTTTTTTATAAACAAAATTAAATTCTAACCTAAGAATTTCCGATTTTTGAAGCAACTTGGTCACATCTTGTTCCTTTAATCAAATAAAAATACTTAATTGTTAAAAGATGGATTCCCTCGATAAACTAGTTTGGAAAACAATTGATTTTTTTCAAAAAACAAAAAATTTATGTCACTTCAATTTTCACGTAACCCAATTACAATTTATACACTTTCATAAATGCAAAAGCTATTTATACAAACTGATCGAAAGTAAAATCCTGAATCCAACCATATACAATACTTGGGTTGAAAAATGGAATAAAAGCCTTAATTTTAATGTCGATGAAATAGCATTTTCCTATTACTATTAATTAGCTTAATTTTATAAAAACCTTTTTAAACTTTCCTTTCTCTAAAAATCTAAGCATTGTATCATTCATAATTTTATCTAAACGCTTTTAAATGAAAAACTTTGATATGCAACCAAAATTACATAATTTAATTGAACGTTAAAAAAACGCAACTTGTCAAACGTGTTTTTATGTGATCCCATCAAAAAGATCCATTCATTACATTAAAATGTGTATCAATTCTGTGGTTATAATTCTACTCGACTTAATTCCACTAAAACAGCTCACTAAGCTTTAAAATTTTGAAAATTCAATAAAACTGTAAAATTAACATATCTCGTTAACGTGAACTTTACATTTCAAATATAATTGCATGAATACATCTTCAATACAACGTATTTTGTCTGTTCCAAATGAATGAAATGAAAATGAACTAAACTTTATTAAGTTGAAAAAATGCGTAAACGATTCCCAAATCGTTAAGTTATGAGAAGAAATTATCTTTTTACAATAAAAATCTGGATTTCCACATATCTTTTCTGCTTAAAGAATGCTTGTGTGCATGTTAGTCTTAATTGCCTAATTTTATTCTCAGTAAAAAAATCTTTTTCAAAATTTATTATTGTAAAAGTGACGTTATGCAACCATAAATTGGGTAGTTATTAAAATGCCTATTAAATATTATAACGAGTGTTAATTCTTCGAAGAATGATCGAATATCATGACAGTGTATTGCATAAATTTTAAACCAATGAAAATAGTTTGCCATAAATCAAAGTACATCTTGGTTTTTGCTAGTGACTAGTACAGAAACTTCAATTTATTACCACTTTTAATTTTCTTTAAAAAATTCCTGCAAAGATTTAGGATTCATTGAATGCTAATAGACCAATTAATTAGATAATCAATCACAGAACAAAGTTAATTTGCTCGTGGTAATTATTTTCAGACAGCTATTTTAGGAACTTTAAATTAATGCCTTTAACAAACTAGGTACAACTACCATTAAAGACTAAAGAATAAAAACATGTTTGCTGCATGTTGTTTAAAGCTTAATTTAGAAGAGAAACTTCTAAAATAAAACGGCCGCTTGATTTATTTCTTTTTCCTAATAAGTAACTATTTACCGCCCTATACCACGCACAAGTATGTATTTACTTTAGTGATTTGGCAATGTTAATTGCAATTAACATAAATACAATACAAACAATTTATGCTAGCTAGTTAAATTAGTTAGTATAGGTACTGTACTTACAAGTAGTAGTTCTCAATAGAAAGGTTTGGAATGAGTCCTTTGAGGAAGCCCCTAAAGTGCATTTACTGTCTTTTACAAAGTAGGTAATCGATATCTTGTAAACATTATTTTGTAGACACTATTGTTCCTAGGAATGGAAACTTAACATTACAACTTGTTTCTTCTGTAAATATGCGAGCGTACAAAGACAAAACATTAATTTGCAGACATTCGCCAGATCACAATTACCCATGAACAAATCAACATTAGGGCATGACCAGACGAGCGACTTTTAGACACGCGACAGAAAAATCGCTAGTCGCGGCTTCTTGCGATTAATCGGGTACTCAACCACACGAGCGACAAATATGTAGCTGCGACTAAAAAATAGCTTGTGACACGAGACTTCCCTGTCCAATTTTTAGTCTAAAAAATGAATTTTGGAATGAGCTTATATGATTTCGCTTTTTTTTGTCAACGGCTACTAAAGGGACAGTTTCATAAAATATATAGTGACTTAAGAAATGACAGCGAAATTTTTTTTGGCTATTGTCCAATTTCAAATAATTTCATAATAGTAATTAATTGGTGATGTATTTTAGCTTTGATATTGAGTCGGTAAACGTCCCGAATCGTCAGCAGTTAATATTAGAATAAATCAAAATATTGGTCAACAGAAGAGTTAAGAATAATTTTTTAATCTACCGTCTCCTAAAGGCCTTTAAAATAAAAACAGCTTTAGTAAATTATACTAAGAAATGTGTGGACTACAACTACATCATAATTGTGATAAATTAGTACATCTACAACAGATATATATATGTGTATATTTATTTAAAATAAACGATGTAAAGAAGATAAATAACGCCGATTATAGAAAATTACGTTTTTAGCTTAGACATTAGTGTCCCATTTATTCATTTTCACAAAATCACTCCCTCGAATTCGAATTATAACGTGATTCTACGGTATTTTTCAACCATTTATTATTATTCTACTCATACGTTGTTCCACTTCGACTATCAATGCTTCCGTGTTCATTACTGCCATTCATACTGAATTTTGTCACAAAAAATGCAAAATAGCGACAAAAACACGAGAACTGATGAGGGTAGTTGCGACAAAATAGTAGCCCGTCTGTCCGCATAGGTATGAGACCGTGTGGTCCGTTGGCTGCGACAGTGTAAGGTCAGTTTAATCGCCAGCGTCAGTGACTAGAATGGAACATGTTGCATCTTTTCTGTCGCAGCTTCCAAACAGTCGCCCGTGCGATCGACTCCGTTAAAATACTGTTGTTCTATTTTGAACGACATTTTAGTAACAGCGACAAAGCGACTAAAAGTCGCTCGTCTGGCCAGGTCTTTAAGCATTGACGATTTCCAGGAAATACAATGCAAATAAATATTTTTGCAAAGAGCTTTTTTCAGATTATTAAAACAACTTCACAATCACAAACACCTAATATTATTTTCATGGAAATAAACAGTGCTACTATTTTTGGTTGAAGCAGAGAAATCTGGCGTTGGAGGTATTTTAATACCAACTAGGCATCTACTCTACATACGTTTTTGCTGTATTAGAGTAACTTCGAAATATATATCGTAACTGCTGAAATTTTGCTATTATTTTGTAAAATAATACCAGATATATTAACCTGTACACCAGGATTTATCGGATTTCACAGTTTATATTTATGAATTGTTTGTATCGGGGAATTGACGTCCATTCATAGGTAATCCAAATTGCAAAGAAGACTAGATAACGATTTGAAAAGTAAGCTATTTTTATGCTAACAATATTACTGACTGAAACTTATGTTAAGTTAATATTCTCAAATAAATATCATTTAAAAACAATAAAATAAAAACTTAATAAGTGACAGCAAAATATTAAGCTTTTCAACAAGTTCCTACAATTGCACACCTAAAATGTTTTTAATATCGGAATCAGAAACTCTTCTTAAAGCTTCTAGTTGATTTACGTTCAACATTTCTAACAATTCCTACAGAAACTCGATTCCAAGTTAACCTAACTAGTTAATAGAAAGTTTGTCTGTTGAATTGATATTGGTACACTGGCTTGCAAAAAATTCGCATACACCTATTTTTGATTGTATTAAGTCGGACTTAATTTTTAAGTTGTCAGTGTCAATCAGTTAAAATTATTTTGTTTTATTTTCCTAATGACAGATATATCCGTCAAAAATGTAAAGTCGACAGTCAGAAAGGTCACGTTTACATAGCAAAAACTACATAAAAACTCGGTTACTTGATTTTTAAAGTGTATGCGATTTTTTTGCAAGCCAGTGTACATATCTGCCGTGCAAAGGTAAACAACCGTGTAATTAAAAAAGTAATTATCGGGAAAACACGTTTGAAGTTTGATAGTGTGCCGAATTTGTAGTTTTCATGTTATCTCTGTCCAGTTTGGAATAAAATATCAAAAATAATAAACTTTACCGTTATTGGTGGTCACAATTACTCACATAACATAAATTTAAGTATTATTTTGAGCAAAGTTTTTATTATCGTTTTTTTCCTAAAAATAATTTAGGCGATGTAACTACGGTAATGCTAACGCAGGTTGCGATATTACAAGAAAATTGCATAAATTTCTCACAAATTACATCCCTAGAATTTTAAGGAAAAAAAAGATACTCGAAAAGAATGTAAGTTTGGTATGCTATTAATGCGTGGCATATTGACGCGGCCGCTATATTTTGAATATTTGAATGCTTAATAGCGACTTATCTCTTTTCAATTAAAATAAAATAAATTCTTCACAGGTCTTTGTCAAAAATCTTTTACAATTTTTACTAGTATCTATATGAAAATATTTGTAAAGCAACGAAAATATTTAGCCGTCCGGCAACTAAACAGCTTCTGACATTTCATATTATAATTCCCTTCAAAATTATAATGATTTGTGTTTTTTTATAAGAAATCAACTTTATCTTTCGCTGATATATAAAATGTAGATGAGATTGTTAACTGTGAACTAAATGATGTAGAATTTTCAAATCATGTACAAATATTAGCTCAAATTGGTTTATTTAACAAACGTGTATTTACAATATTGTAACCCTTGTCCGCACGTACCCCTAAGCTGAAAACTTAAGTATAAATTATAGTTGATAATGTCGTCGTCAGAGGCCAGGGGTTGAAGTGCTAGGCTAGATAATAAAAGAGTGCACTTACCTTATAATTTCGCTTTCTTACAGAAAGGGAGAGAGGTAATCCAAATAATATAAACACAGTTTATAGTTATTAATTAAAGACGAGTTTATTTATTATTGTAAATTAAATTAGTAAGTCAATTTATAACATTATTCACAACCAACATAAATTATTGAAGTTTTATTACTTTCACGTAGAAAGAAGTAATATATTGAATTGAAATAATTGAAAATTGAAAAATTATAAAACTTAAACCGAAAGTGAGTTCCTTCTTTCTTGAGGACCTAATCAGAACCGACTTAAAGAAAAACCCTATGTAAAAATGAAAACATTTGGAAAACAGTTTAGATGACTAAACAAACTTAATTAAATTAACAGTGTACATGTGTTTAATAAACCATAAGTAAAACTTACTTTCTTTTGATTAATATTAGAAAAATGCAACTTTGCACGCCTTGCAGGAAGTCGCCTTATCGCATATGAAAGAATAAAATAAAGAATTTCAGAGTTTTAGCAAAAAGGAAATGTTTTACGTTTTAGAATTTCCATTTCCCGTGGGAAACTAAATTTTGCAATTTCTTCATATTAGGTATGCAAAAACTAAATTTTAAATTTTAATAAGTTGTATCTTTGAGTATATTCAACCCTAAATAAATATATTATTATAAATGCAGTTATGATTTGCAAAACTAAGTAAATATGAACTTTAGCTAAAATAGTTTAAGAATAAATAATACAAACTAATGAACTAATCAGGTTAGCTAATTATAATAAATCAATGTAGCCGTTCGGTTACAATATTGAAATATTAATTTAAAGAATTCTTAATTTATTAATACTTTATTAATTAATTCAAAATAAAAATTATTAATATAATTATATATTATTTATTAACAATAGTCAATAACATCCTACCATAAACATGGTCTGTCTAACATTAATAAGGAATTCCTTATATACAATAAATTAACAAAACAAAGACTTTAACAAGGTAACTAAAACAATATAGGTAAAACTAATGACATAAAAAAACAAAGACATATCGCTATAAGACTGCAACTTAAATTATAAGTAGTAACAGACACAAAGAAATACATACTTTAACAAAATAAGTAAACTTATACTATATATATAATTTAAGTATCCGCTATACAATTTTGATTTCTGCTGTATAAATGTTGACGTAGCATTTGTATTGGCATTTTTAATACGACTGTATTTATTAATTTTATTAAACAGACTAGAAAACAAAATCGTTTTCTAAAAATAGAATGTTTCAGAGCACCGCGAAAAATATGGCACGCCTAACATCAGATTACTTTTTGTCCTAGTACAAAAAGTGATTTCTTTTGTACAGTTGCTATGGTAACGAGTAACAGTTCCTAAATTGTCTACTTTTTATACAAAATAATTATATATTCTAGTGTCATATTCGTGCGGTTGGAGATAAAAGTATTTTTAACTCTTAAGATTTTAACTATTGTAACGAATAGTAAACCCACATATGACGTCATGAAACATTCTAGATGTATGAGTCATCAACTGTATGACTCATCAATCAACACGTGCAAGTATGACTCATCGACACGCCTAATTGACGTCACTTATCGACAGCTGCGTGTATGACTCATCAACACGTCATCGAATATTCTAGATGTATGAGTCATCGTATGAAAGATATAAATGGAGATCGCGAGTAGAAGGGAGGCAGTTAATGTTTAACCGGCGTCGTGTTGAGATGTACTCTGAATAATTATTGTAATACATAAATAGTTTTATTTCATTTCGTATTCCAAACAATTGTTTATATACTACAATTAGTAAAATAAAGTATAAGTTGATCTCCGTTGTCAATGACACCGGAGTTCAAGACGTTCTTGATTTCCGTCGTTGCTGGCAACGTAAAAATCATTTGATGTTGCATAACAGCCACACGTGACATGCTGCTTTTTATCTCCTTGGTTACGCGTATGATGACACAGACAAGGCAACTTGCTTCATTATACAATAAATTCGGATGAATTTTAAAAGGGAGAAATTAAGATTGAAATACGAAATAAAATAAAACAATTTATGTAATACGGAGAACAAGCTTCTTTAAATCCTCGAAGATGCAATAATGCCTCGGCTGGCGCCTTGGCGTTATAATACATCTTCTCGGATTTAAAGTATCGCTTGATCTCCTAATTACATAATATATATTATATAAATAGTCTTCATATAAATTTGTAAATACCTAGCATTTATTTAAATGCTTTAATTTGTTAAATAGTTTATAGTTATAGTGTTTTTAATTAAGTGCATTGTAAACAATCTTTTCTTTATTAATAGACGATTTTAAACAGCTTTTTTGATTATTATTTTAATAAGAACGTTACAGTGTTGTCAGGTGTGGAGTTTTAAAATAAATAAGATCGCGTAATAATTAACTAAAGTGCTGTGAGAATAAATTTTTAGTGTTAAAAATAATTTCAACAAACAATTAAAATGGTGATGAAATTGTTAAAAGATCTCTTAGTGATAGATTTAAAACGGGAATTGGACGAGAGAGACTTAGATAGTAATGGAATGAAAGAAGTTTTGATAAATCGGCTAAGAGAATGGCTTTTAGAACAGAAGGAAGATCCTGAAAATTACCGCTTCGAAATACCTGGACCCGCAATTGATACTAATTTGTTGTTAATTAAAATGGAAGAAAGTTCTAGAAAAGCCGAAGAAAATTCTAGAAAGCCCGAAGAAAATGTTAGAATGCTAAAAGAAGAAGTACTGGAAAAGACCGAAGAGAATGCTAGAAAGTTAATGGAAAATACTAAAGTGCTGGAACAAAAAGTTTTTAAAAATTCTAAAATGCTTAAAGACGATTTACTAGAAAACACAAGATTGCTTAAGGAAGAATTACTAGAAAAGTCCGAAGAAAGTTCTAGAAGGCTTAAAGAAGAATTGCTGGACAATGTCAAAGTGTTAGAAGATAAGATTTTTGAAGAATTGTTGGAAAATTCCAGCGCGTTAGGACAATTAGGAATTAAATTGGAGAAACAAGATATGGTAATAAAGATGGTAGAAGAGAAAATAGCCCAAATGCAATTACCACCAACAACTAAGAAAGACGATATAACCGAAATGCTGGAAGATAGAATAAGGCAACTACGGTTTCCCTCAACTTCTGAGTGGCCGTTTAATGAAGTAAAGAAACAATTTAAAGAAGAAAAGGGTCCTGCCGTAGGGATAAAAGTAAAACCACCCACGTTCGATGGAAAGATACCTTGGTCCATCTACTACAAACAATTTGAGGCGGCCGCTGGGGCCAACGGATGGACAGGCAAGGAAAAGACCGTTTCTTTAACTGTAGCTTTGCGTGCAGACGCACTGAACGTCCTGCAAACAATCCCAACAGAACAAGAAAATGATTACCAGTTGTTAGTGTCTAGATTGGAGATGAGATATGGAGACGCGCATCTTCAACAAGTGTATCACGAGCAAGTAAAGAATCGTGTCCAGAAGAACGGAGAAAGCCTTCAGGAGTTTGAAGCCGATGTTGCGCGGCTTGTCCGATTGGCGTATCCTACGGCACCCGATTCATTTGTGGGACAACTCGCTGTGCAGACCTTCATTGATGGCCTAAGAGACGGGGAAACACAACAATCATTGAGGCTGGCAAGACCAAGAACAACTGATGATGCGCTTGCTCACGCCTTAGAATTTGAAGCCGCAAAACAAGCGTCCCGAGGTCACGAGCGTGTTCGGGCCGTTGTGGAAGAAGAAAAGGTTCGAAAGATCACCTAGAGGAGTTAATATTGAGAGTCCTTCGGAAGGAAGAAAGTCGTAAGAGGAATCCTCAAGAAGTCGGAGGACCCCGTTGCTGTAACTGCGGCGAACAAGGACATGTAGAACGCCGTTGTACCAAAATAAGAAAAGTACAACAACCGTCTGAAAACTTAAAGGGGGTTGGCAAGAGAGGGCGAACGTTGACTGTTAATAAAGATGCCCCAGAGATCACCTTCCATGCCGTAACATCAAGGAATAGTACCAGCAGTTTGTTCATAGATGGGAAAATTGCGAATCGAATTGTTCCACTAGTCATTGATACGGGGGCGACAAAATCAATTATACGCCCTGACGTTCTACGAACAAGTATGAAGCTGTTACAGACAACTACTCAACTCCGTACAGCGACGGGTGAAGTAATACCAACACGCGGAGTGGTGAAGATGAAGATTGGCATTGGAAGTGAAGAACGTGATCATGAGGTGCTGGTAGCCGACATCACTGACGACTTCATCTTGGGAATGGACCTGCTGAGAAAATTTGGTTTTACGTTGGACTTGAAGGAGGGTGTTTTGAAGGTTGGTAACGAAGAACTTCCGTTGCACCCACGAGAAGATCTTGTTGTAAGGGTTTTGGTGGCAGAAGACGTGATATTGCCGGGTCAAAGCGAGATGGTTGTCGAGGCAGGTTTGGATGGATATCTTCGGGTAGGATGTGTGCAAATGATGGAGCCTGTCTGTGATAAGAAGATCCATAGTGGCATACTGGTGGGAAAAACGCTGGTCAAGGTTGGAAAGACAGTACTGGTGAGGCATATGAACGTTAATGTGGATCCGGTAACATTAAAGAATAGTACCCTTGTGGGACAGTGTGTGCCAGTATTCCGAGTAGCCAGGTGTATGGCTGATGTTCCAAAACCAGTGCCCAAAGACCATGGTGAAAAATTAGTGGGTATGGTTCTTAGTTCGTGCGAAGACCTTAATGAAACGGAAGTGAAAGAGGTACAGGGGTTGGTTCACCGATACCAAGATATCTTCGTTCTTGACGATAGCCAGAAGGGACGAACAGATATAGTAAAACATAAAATCAATACAGACAATTCTATGCCTGTCATTACCTATATGGAAGAACAAGGGGTCATCGAGTCATCCAGCAGTCCATGGGCATCACCGGTGGTCCTGGTCAGTAAGAAGGACGGGTCAACGAGATTTTGTGTGGACTATCGGCAGCTCAATAACGTGACCAAGAAAGACAGCTATCCCTTACCACGCATCGACGACACGTTAGATACCCTGTCTGGTTCACGATGGTTTTCGACTTTGGACTTGAAGAGTGGTTATTGGCAAGTTGAAATGGAACCTGAAAACCGGGAGAAGACCGCGTTCACTATTGGTTTCGGACTATGACAGTTTACAGTTATGCCTTTCGGTCTATGTAACGCTCCGGCCACCTTTGAGCGTCTAATGGAGACCATCCTGAGGGGGCTGTCGTGGAAGACTTGCCTGGTCTATCTGGATGACGTGATTGTAGTTGGAAGATCATTCAGTGAACATCTAAAAAATCTGGAGGAAGTGTTCCGGAGACTGCGTACAGCCAACCTGAAATTGAGTCAGAAAAAGTGCCACATATTCCGAAGGGAGGTGAAATATCTCGGGCATGTCGTATCACAAAATGGAGTGGCAGCCGACCCCGATAAAATCCGTGCAGTCCAAGAGTGGCCAACACCAAAAGATAAACACCAAGTTCGTAGTTTTCTTGGATTGTGTACCTACTACAGGCGTTTCGTTCCTGGGTTTGCCAATATATCGAAGCCTCTGACAAGGTTAACTGAAAATGAGCGCGAGTATGATTGGAGCGGAGAGTGCGAAACGGCTTTCCAACAGTTGAAGCGTGCCTTGACAACAGCACCAATATTGAGCTATCCACGGACAGAATGGAAATTCATACTTGACACAGATGCAAGTAATCTGGCCATTGGGGGTGTACTTTCTCAGATACAGGATATACAAGAAAAGGTCATCGGCTATTTTAGTAAGGTTTTATCGAAAGCCGAAAGAAATTATTGTGTAACCAGGAAAGAATTATTAGCCGTCGTGAAGTCCGTTGAGCACTTCTATAAATACTTGTATGGAAGGACGTTTTTATTGAGGACGGACCATGCCGTGTTGAAATGGCTCATGAAATTCCGTAATCCAGAAGGCCAGGTCGCAAGGTGGATTGAACGACTACAAGGATATGATTTTGACACGGAACATTGAGCGGGCACCAGCCATCGGAATGCCGATGCTCTTTCAAGAAGACCCTGTCCGACGGACTGCCGTCATTGCTCTCCTCTGGAAGAGAAGGTTTGCCAAGTATTAAGAACTACTATCGTCAACAACAACTGATTGCCGGAAGAATTGCAACGACAGCAGGAGGGTGATCCCGAATTAAAAATGGTACTGGAATGGAAGCGTGTAGGAGAAAGGCCTGCCTGGGAAGCTGTCAGCCCTTTCAACAGAACCCTAAAAGCATATTGGGCCCAATGGGAGCCCTTGAATGTGGAAGACGATCTCCTGAAGCGAGTACTGGAGAGTGAAGATGGCACCACCATTAGGTATCAGTTCGTGGTTCCAAGAAGCCGAGTGGCTACAGTATTGCGACATCTCCATTACGGTGCCTCAGGAGGACACTTCGGTGTGAAAAAGACTTTGGAGAAAGTTAGGGAGCGTTTTTATTGGGTCAACTGTAAAGAAAACGTGAAGGAGTGGTGCCGGAAATGCGAGCTATGTGCCACTGGTAACGGACCCTTGGGGAAACGAAGAGCACCTATGAGGCAGTACAATGTGGGTAGTCCTCTGGAAAGAATAGCTATAGATATTGCCGGACCATTTCCCGAAACCGACGATGGGAATAAATACATCTTCGTGGCAATGGACTATTTTACCAAATGGCCAGAAGCATATGCCCTACCAAACCAGGAAGCTGCGACTGTTGCTGACGTACTAGTCAAAGAGTTTTTCAGTCGCTTCGGAGTGCCCATGGAGCTGCATTCGGACCAAGGCCGCAATTTTGAGTCTGTACTCTTTGGAAGTCTGTCGATTGTTGGGCATTCGCAAGACTCGGACCACACATACATCCGCAGTCCGATGGAATGGTAGAACGCATGAATCGGACAATGGGCAAATATTTGGCCAAGGTCGTCTCCGATCATCAACGAGACTGGGACCAATACCTGCATCTGTTCCTGATGGCTTATCGTGCATCGGTCCACGAAACAACCGGTCAGTCACCAGCGTCTGTGATCTTTGGACGTGAGCTACGGTTACCGTGTGATCTGGAATTTGAATGTCCACCCGCGGAACAGGAGGTAGCCGGAAATGATTATGTTGTCAACTTAAAGAAAAAGTTGGAGGATATTCACGACCGAACCTTAAACACTAGCCGAATCGCGAGTGACCGGATGAAGACTACGTACGATGTGAGATCCCAAGAAGGAGGGTTTCAACCTAGAGAGCTTGTCTGGTTATACAAACCGCAACTCTCCAAAGTTACAGCGAAATTGGGAGGGCCCATACCAGGTGAAGAAACGAATAAATGACTTGATTTATCGCATCCAGAAATTGCCAAGAGGGAAACCCAAGGTGGTACACTCCAATCGTCTGGCGCACTATGAGGGAAATAATGACGCAGTCCCGAATCGGGAAGATGAGGCTGAAGTGGCTATTAATACCGTAAGGCCTGGAGATGATCAGCCAACCTTCAGAGAATTTATGGCTGCGTTTTCTTGAACTAGAAAAGCGCGATTCGGAGTCACGACTGAGATGCAACAAGATCTCTTCCGGGTCCCTGGTGATTATTCCATTGCCCACTGTGTCTCCGAGAATCTCCGCATGTCCAGGGGGATCGCAGTAGTGTTTAGAAATAAATTTGGACGGCTGGATGAACTTCGAGATAAGAATTCCTCTGTTGGCAAAGCCTTACACTTGCCGGATCATACCCGCTCTATTTACTACTTGGTAACCAAGCAGTTTTACTACCAGAAACCGAGTTACGCCGACTTGTGGAGGGCATTATGGGATTTGAGGACCGAGTTGCTTGCCAGGGGTATTAGCAAATTGGCAGTTCTCAAACTCGGCTGTGGGCGGGACCAGTTGGATTGGAGAATCGTTCGAAACCTGCTGGAAGTTATTTCTAGAGATATGGATGTGAAGATCTTAGTCTGTAGCTTCGATCCCCAGCCCGCATCAAGGCCAACAAAGAGTGTAGACTGTTATTTCTACCGTAATGGAACATGTAGTCGAGGTGAAGACTGTCGATACCGTCACGACCCTTTCTACAGAAACCAGAGAATAAAACCTGTTCTGGGACAAAACAGACTTGAAGAGGGGGGCAGTGTAACGAATAGTAAACCCACACAAGGAACGCAGCGTCATCTAATAAACATTTACTTAACATCTAGCATATATGTCTATCGACTGTATTTTTTTGATGCATTGTAGACCACTAAATGCCCGCAACTTAGATTGTATATACGACGTCTAAGTTATACTATCTTTAGATGTTCTAATAAGACTGCAAATCTGCAGCTGCTTAGGACCTATATCTGATGTCTAAGCTATACTACTTTTAGATATTGTAATAGACTACAAATTTGCATTTGCGTAGACGGAATATCTGACGTCTAAGTTATACTATTTTTAGATGTTCTAATAGACTACAAATTTGCATTTGCGTAGACGGAATATCTGACGTCTAAGTTATACTATTTTTAGATGTTCTAATAGACTACAAATTTGCATTTGCATAGACGGTATATCAGACATCATGTTAAAAATAATACGTACAATAATCTGTATAATTTTTATTAAAAAAGTCAAATGGAATCTTAACAGTACTCAATACTTATAAAATACATCAAATTATGTTTGATTTTTTTGGTGTCGTTGTGGTGTCGTCTCACGGTCCCACCTCATATTATAGCCAGTCTGTTTTTCTGTAAATTAAATATTTCTTATTAGAGTATAAAATAAGAATTTTCTACAATCTCAAATATAGAGAGGGTGTTCAAAAAGTAAATATTATTGATATAATAATAACGCTTACCTTAGCAAGTTTACAACAATAAATTTTTGCTGTTATATTATAAATGCAAAAACTAGATACCCAAAGCAGCAGAGATACTTCTGGTAGTTCTACAAACGAACTGAGTACCGAACAATAACGGTAATTCAACAATAACTACCCCCTGCCCCTATCCAAAGTTCACGAACAGGCCGCATGGACATCACGTGGGTGCAGGGTTGCAATATTGGCGGTTTATTGAGAAAGGAGATGTCCTTTCTGATTATGTTTATAGAATGTTATTGTTATTTCAATATGAATACAAGTCGGGGTCGGAAAACCCTGATCTTTTCCAGGAAAAATACTAATCTCCAAACGTCCCTCAGGCAAGTTAATTGAAAATTTTTGGTGCATGTATGATAATTAAAGTTTGAAAAGACTTCCGCCAACAGAAATATTATTTCTGTTATATTTACTGGAGGCGATTGGAGTGTCAAAATTCTTACTTTAGATAACATTTAAAAAATATAAAATTGAAAAATAAAGATTATCATTATTTATGGAACCATTTTTAAGCAAGGGTAGACTTTTTATCAGGTTAATTTTAAGCATAATTAACAAATTTTTGAAAATTCTAGATAATGTCTAATACATGTCTAAAATATATAGCTTTATAGACCAATAAAGTAGTATGTTTAAACTACATCTATTAAATGTAAGACAATAGACTCACTTCGGATTCATCTAAGTTAGATTGTAAATAGATGGTATATATTTTAGCATGTGTTTTCGGTCAAAAAGTTACATCAATTAGACGCATTTCAGATAACATTAAAAAAATTTTTTTTATGAAAAAAAAAACATTATTATCCCTAACAAACTATTTTTAAGCATGGAGGTAAACTTTTTACCAGGTTATATTTAAGCATAATAATACATTTTTAAAAATTTTAGATAATGTCTAATACATGTCTAAAATATATAGCCTTATAGACACAATTAAATAGTATGTTTAAACTACATCTATTAAATGTAAGACAATAGACTCAGTTCGAATTCATCTAAGTTAGATTGTAAATAGATGGTATATATTTTAGCATGTGTTTTCGGCCAAAAAGTTACATCAATTAAACGCATTTCAGATAACATTAAAAAAAAGTTTTTTATGAAAAATTCACATTATTTTCCCTAACAAACTATTTTTAAGCAAGAGGCTAAACTTTTATCAGGTTAATTTAAAGCATAATAACACCTTTCTGAAAATTATAGATAATGTCTATTACATGTCTAAAAGATATAGCGTTATAGACAGAATAAATTACTGTGTCTAAACTACATCTATTAGATGTAAGATAGTAGATGTAGATGAAATTTAGATGAGGTAGATGGTAGATAGATGGTCTATAGATCACTATGCGTTTCTTGGGCACATATGACGTCATCAAACATTCTAGATGTATGAGTCATCAAATGTATGACTCATCAATCAACACGTGCAAGTATGGCTCATCGATACGCCTCATTGACGTCACTTATCGACAGCTGCGTGTATGACTCATCAACACGTCATCGAATATTCTAGATGTATGACTCATCGTATGAAAGATATAAATGGAGATCGCGAGTAGAAGGGAGGCAGTTAATGTTTAACCGGCGTCGTGTTGAGATGTACTTTGAATAATTATTGTAATACATAAATAGTTTTATATAAATAGTCCTCATATAAATTTGTAAATACCTAGCATTTATTTAAATGCTTTAGTTTGTTAAATAGTTTATAGTTATAGTGCTTTTAATTAAGTGCATTGTAAATAATCTTTTCTTTATTAATAGACGATTTTAAACAGCATTTTTGATTATTATTTTAATAAGAACGTCACACTATATTATAATTTATCATTTCAGTTTAATATTATATTTCTTTTATTCTTTTTAGTTATTTTAGATTTAGTATTACGTACATACGATACCTTTATTTTCTTGAGATTTAATTCATTTGAAAAATAGTTTGAACCACAACACAAGAGAAAGAAGAGGAAGAGAGAACACATTCTAGACCAAAGTAATTCGGTCAATCTGTTTCTATGGGTACTTGAGACATTAGAGGTAAGAAGGGAATTTATTTTACGTACCATATTCTTCAGATTTTATTGATCATCTTTCGTAATATGCATTTATTCAAACATCCTCTAAATGTTTAAATTCAAGAAAAATGATTCAAAAAACAGGGACACTAAATGATGTTTTTTAATGCGAAAAACCATTTTTCTATTAATCAAACAGTTTTCTGTTCTTCTTTCAAAGGGGTTAGTATGGTCTTCCTACTTTCTTCTTATAAAGAGCGAATTGATTCTACGTTCGAATGTGCTTTTACCAAAAATTAATTTTATCGGATTGGATTTTTTTCACTTTTTCCAAATAAATCCATTCTGTTTGGTTCGTTGTTGTCGTTGCATTGTAATCACATTTTGGGTTCCGTGCGAGTACTTAAAACTTGAAGTACGCTTGCCACGGTTTTGCTTTTGCTGGAGCATGGGTCCCAGTATGAACAGTTTTGAAAGCTTGAATGAACTTTGATTTAATAAGAGGTCGTCAGACTAAAGAACGCGAGATAACTGCTGGCTGGATCTTCTAACGAAAACATTATTTAAGTGGTAACACTGGATGGTTAATATTAAATAAAACGCTGTTTGTTATAACGGAAACTTCGGTATAATTTAATTTAATACAGTCTTTGATAAACAAATGGCAAAGGAAATAGAAAAGTATAAGATAAGAATTGATTTTAGTAATTGCTGTAACATATGAATCCTATCCCAAGTAGCACAAATCATCATTTAAAAACGCTAACAATATCTACTTCACCTTTTTATAAAGCTTAATGCTGTATAATAAGAGTTAACAACAATTTTCCAGTATTAATGAGGTACCTACATTCGCAAAACAGGCACAGTTTATATAATGGGTAAGCTCCATACAGGATACATAAATATTTATGTAGCATTATGGGAACCTGTTCGTCTTGTTTTACCAGCTTTTATAAGCCATGCTAAACAGCTTCTAAAATGTTAGGAGGACTGTACGCAAGTTTTATATTTATATTATACTTAAATTAATGCCATAACTTTGTTCAATTCCAAACGATACTTACGTACTTATGCTCCGGCTAGGATCTCTTTTTGACGAATTATATCTCAGGGTAGGTACTGGTTTCTTAAGCTCATAAATTGTAATGGAAAAATAAGGGTTATTGGAATAATAAGAACTACAGGCGACACTCATTTGAAGTCATTAGAAAGCATTATAATCCACAAATGATTCTTTGCAGAAACATCGCTGAAATATAACTTGTCATGCGAAGAAACCCTTGCTGTTGAAACATGCTATTCTACTTCGAACTAGGTAATAGACAAGTCTTCAAAACTCCTTGAATCTGATGCTCTAATAGAAATTGTAAAAAATCAATAAAGAATTTAAAGAAAAACATAACATATTAAAGAAATAGTCTTAAAATGATGCAGCCATGTATTCTGAATACTTCGTAACTGATTGGTGTAAATATTTAGCAAAATATTCCTTTCTGAAACTGATAACAATGGGTTTTCCATATCCATAGTAAATTTCCATGGTCATATTTTTAACGCGACTCATTTCAACAATATTGAATAAAGTGGGTTATAATTTCTTCCTTGAACTTTTATAAATTGATAATCCAACAACATAACTTTAATAAAAATAGTTTATTGCGAAAAAATTTCTATTAAAGTTATGTTAATATTATGTTAACCGTCACACTAGCTAATTATCGCTTTCGTTTTTTGACATTTCTTTCGTAAAAGTGGTCTGTTCAATCAAATATTATTATTACTGGCGTGGGAGTTTAAGTCCTCGAGATTTTTTAAGTATGATTCCTCCAGTATTTTTCAAGTGTTAATTCAACTTTTCTTTTTAATTACCGCCTTGCTTGTTTATTCGTTTGACTATAAAATAGTTCTATAACAGTGTAATACAGTGTAAGCTACATACATAACTTTAAAAGAGAATTTCAGCTGCATACAACCATTTATAAAATATTCGTACTGCATTTCAGATCCTTTCAGAATAACATTTACTAATGCTAATATAGATGGCATTTGTTTAAATAGCTATACTGCAGTAAAGTTTTGCTTCAAAAGCCATTAAAATTCAATATTATATAGCCACTATAGAGAAATGGCTAAGCTTTCAAACAGTTGCATAAAAATGTTATATAAAGGCTTATACATCTCTTATAAATCTACGTGGTTTGTATCTTGGTAAGATCTGTAAGATCTTACCAGTCTTTTATGAAGTAAGAAAAACGCAATATAAGATGCTTGACATAAGAGAACGTTTTACCAGCAGTCTTACATGACCAAATGTGTTATTTGGGATGCTATAAGGACGTTGCATTGTCCGGACGATCTGTCTTCAATGATGCCAGAAATGTGAAATAATGCTGTATCTGGTTGTCCGTGTCAGTTTCTAAGAATTAATTGTTGCTTATGAAATCTTATGAAATTTTAAATATTCTTTTCTGCGGGGATGAGTTTTATTCCACAAAAAATACATAAATACGTATTTAACATTTTTTAATTTTCTTATCCAGTTAATTAACATGGAAATTACATCAGGAAATATTGTAAGAATAGAACATTTTTTAATATTTTTTAATCAATCATCAACCGATCTGTCCTGCTTTGGAAAAATGTACAGCAACAGGAGGCGCCACTACGTGATCTAAAGTGAAGCTTGTTAAACACGGCATTTAACAATGCGCGGCGATTTTTGACTTATTAGTGCGTGCTATGCACGACATTAAATTAACAGAAGGAAACGTTGAATTTCTTAAGTCTTTCTCCAGTCAACCGGTCTTATTGACTTAAAAGTATTTCAAGTTATGGTAGGTTACTTTAGAACGCATTATTTTTTATATTTTTTGATATGAATAAGATACAGTTGTCTTTCGCTATGAAAACAGCCTACTTAAATTCATGGTTTGTAACATACCCTTAATTTTCAAACTTTTAATTTAATGAATTTATTCAAAAAAAAAGTAAACCAGTGTGCAATGAGCAGAAGCAGATCAAGAAATGTAACTCATCAATAATTGATAACTTAACAATAAGGCCGGTTTTACAAACCTTAAAATGGTCGGAAAATGGAAAACACAAAACCAAGCAAATTCACTAATTCAGGTACAAGACTAGGCAAAGTCACAAATCCAGAAACAAGTACCAGCAACACAAGGAAATTCACTAAGTGAGGAACCAGAACTTTCAGGCCAGCCAACTCACTGATCTCACAACTCCAGGTCCAAGTGTACCCAAAAAAATTTAACACTACATTCAAAAATTCTAAACAAAATCACAGTGGATTTACTTATATTGTGAATAACTATACCAAATTTAAAAAAAAATCATTATAAAGGGGCCATTTAGACACCCCAATATGGTGCATAAGTCTTAACCGCATGATCAATAATCGTTGTTTTTCTATAACTAATATAATAATGTGATAACTTTGGTTTTAAATTAACACTCTAGGAATGTTAAAACTTGCTTACCTAACTTATTTTGAAAAACGATGTTTATTAATTAAATTATTTCGCATTTTTTACGTAAAAATTCAATTTTACAGACATTTTAAGAAAATCATATGTATAGTGGTTAAATTATTGCCAAAAAACCTGTTTTTGCCAAAAAACACTTCTTTTTTGGCAAAAAAACAGGTAATAACTTAGTCCCTAGACATACAATTCTCTTAAAATTTTGGGAAAATAGTTCAAATACTATGAAATTTAAGTGGTATTTTGTTGGTTAACTTTGAATGTACAGTTTCTCTAAAATTAATTTTTCATGTAAAACATATGAAATAATTTAATTAAAAAGAATTTTCCAAAACAAGTCAGGTAAGCAAGTTTTTAACATTCCTAGAGTATTAACTTAAAACCAAAGTTATCATATTATTAAATTATTTATGAAACAAGCAACACATGTTTTTCTGGGTACACTTGGACTGATCCCACAACTGCACTGTTGTTTAAACGGTACGAAAGAAAAGCCGTTAAGAAAGATTTGTAATAACGAGTTTTTTTAAGAATGTCATCTTTAATACATGGTCAAGTTCTAGTACATGAAACGCGATATGTTATATATCATTATATATGTATATAAAGTTGCTTTAGTTCACAGTTTTTACTCATAATTTATGGCAGGTGGTGGGTTACCTACAATGCCGCAAAAGAAACTGCTAATTTTCAGAGAGAAAATGCAAAGTAATGAAAGTAAATATTGAAACTGCATCATGCGACATTCTACACTTAACGAATGCACAAACCAGTAGAGCAATTAATATTCTGAAACATTACAGTCAGTGGCGTAACTACGTAAGATTGCGCCCCCCTGCGAGACTTACGTTTGCGCCCATTATATACAGGGTGTAACAAAAGTATAAAATAATTGCTGTAACTTTTTCGTTTGAACAGTTACAAAAAAATATTAAATACAAAGTTTTTTTAGATTATCCCGATAGATATTGTTTGTATCCTTTTTTATTTGTTTGTATCTTTTTTGTTGTGTTACTAAAGCAACTAACTTTGACTTTTTTTAAATACTCTGTATCTTTTTTTTAATGTCTGAAAAGTATTTATTTTTTTCTATTTAGTAAGGCTAATTTATCATAACAAAAAAAAGTTGCTGACGCTAATCCACACTGAACGGAAGAAGGACACATACACAATATCCGCAAAAAGTCCATAAAGCCATGGACAGGCATTATAGGATATATCGTAGGACCTTTTTTTCTTGATGAAACTCTTGCCAATAATGGGTACGTTGAGTTACTTCAAAATCATGTCATACCCATAATTACTGCAATATTTCCCGGTGAAAATGGAGGTATTGACAACAGCACATTTCCAGCAGATATTAGGACGTACTTGAATAATGTTTTTCCTAACAAATGGATCGGTCAAAGGGGTCTATGGTGTGGCCTGCTCAATCTCCAGATTTGTCACCACTACATTTTTTCCGTGGAATCACGTAAAGAATAACGTATACAAAGGCATATCACGTAATTTGGATGACTTGAAGGCTAGAATAACTGCTGAAATGCGCAGAATACCAGAAGACATACGCCATTGCCTGGCAGTCAAAGATCCTCAATTTGAAAATTTTATTTTACCCAAATTTTATTTTTTTGTCCTGCATTTAGAATAGGTATTTTTGTGTTCAATTTATTTTTGTTATGGTTTCAATAAAAATTAATTTTCTCATTTGTTGGTGTTTGCTTGTTATAACTTTAGTTGTCAACTCTCCACATAAGTATGTAAGTGTTGATATGTAGATTAATTTTACTACAAGCCTATTCTCATTTTTTGTTGACTAATTTTCTCTCGTTTCTTTCTTAAATATTTATTTCTAATTTTAACTTTTTTTTCATTCTGATGAAATAATAAATAGAAAAGAATAAACACTTTTTAAAAATGCAAAGGAAACATGCGAATGTCATTTGAGAAAATAAAGTTGGTTGCAACAGAACAAAAGTTGGTACGAACAAACCAAAAACGTCACAATATGCATCGGGATAAACAAAAAAATTTTTGCATTTAACATTTGTTTATACCTCCTCAAATTAAAAAGTTACAGCCATTACTTTTTTAACACTCTGTGACTCTGAACAGAATTATATCTGGTAACTTTTGTTAAAATAAAATTCTCTATGCAATAATTAATAATGATTCATGGCCATAGAATAGTCCATAAAATGTTTATTTACCTCTAATGCTTGTTTTAAAATTTCTATTCCCAACGAAATAATATTTCACGAAAACAGCGCCCTTCGGAGGGTTGCGCCCCCCCGCGTCGCGGGGTCTGCGGGGGCGGTAGTTACGCCACTGATTACAGTTTGTTATCATTCTCGACAAATTATTAAATATTGCAAAGTTATTTTTCTGCTTGTGGGATTAAAATAATACGAAGAATAAACTTTTACCATAAGCGAACTCCAAACTGCTTTTATTATTATTGCTTACCAAAAGCGTGTTTTGAATATGAAAGAATATAATGTATGATCTACGCTTTTGTATTATGATGAGGCAACAGTTTTTGAATTATTTGACAAAGAATAAGTAGAAGAAGACATATACAAAGTGTTTTCCATTACTGTTATTTTCTATTTTAACTGTTTTTGAGAAATTAGAGGTGCTTGTCAGGTGTTTCGGAAACTAATTTAATTTTGCATAAGCTTCTTGTTATTATAATGTAATCATGATTTCGTTTGATGTGTGATACGCGCAGGTACGGACGCAAAGTTCGTTCTGTCTCTAGTCTTAAATTCCCAAAGCATGAATACAAAACGAACAAATAGAGACACACTAATGGGGTAACATTTACTTACACCTACATAAACAGAGAACTGTACTGACAAATATTTTAATAAACAGTAAGTATCCACCCGGAATGAGACAGAATGAGACAGTTAAAGCGCAATCAAAGCTTCAAAAGGAGCGGAAAATACACTTGAATGCCTAATTAATCTATGCCCGTGTAAACCAAATGTTATAAATTCAACATAAACATGTGCTGTCGGTATGCGATTCAGCTTGGAATTTCTCAAGCGTAAACAAACCTATAATTGAAGAAATCCATTCATTACATTGCAGATAGTTATGGTAACGGTTCTTTGATCTTGGCCAATTTCTGAACAGAACCCTATTATTGTCTTTTCACGAGTGAAAAGAGGGTTTCCGTTTCGGAATAGTTTCAAAATCCCCTTTCACTTTCGAGGAATCGATAGGTACTAACCACTTCAATTTAAACAAAGGTATACGTGGGATTTAAAGTTGTCTAGCACACAAACGAATTAAGAAACCTTAGTAAAAGTCAAATTTATAAAAGCCTGTCGAATTTTTAATAAAACCTTGAAAAACTTGGAAATAAAACTTTGTTTGCCAAATATCGTCTTTTTCAATAACATGCATAGAGGAAATTTCTTTATAAACATTTATTTTAAAAATTTGTTTATTTGTTCTTTAATAGACATGAATGGTACTGGTAAGTAGGTATATTTTTAAGAACTAATCCATATTCATTTTCATTCTAGACGTTTAATATTTGATACTGTTTGATAGAATTTAGTGATCTAATATTCATTTTTTTAAGAGTCCTCTGACTTTGAAAGCGTACTGCTCGTGCATTTTTTCTGCATATAACGGTAAAATATTATATTTCATGGTGCTATACTTTTGTTTTTATAGGACGATAGTTTTTAACGAGCAAATATTAAATTCATTTCTACATATTGCTGTGTTATCTGCAGTCAAAATAATTGAATAGGTAATTTGGGTTGCCTATCTTTCAGGCGTTCAAAAACATTTTTTTTAAATTTGAGAAAATTGAGTAATTTTGTTATTTAATAGGTAAAGGATACACTTTACATCACTTGATAATAATAAGAAGTAGATCTTAAAAGGATTTTTCACTTAAAATTAAAAAAATTATTTTGACAAGTTACTATTTGCATGTCGTTAGATCGGTTGACTCGGTTTTTCATATTTGAAGCCATCGTAAGGTGTATTTTCACCTGGAAATTATAAAAGGCATAATTGGAAAGGTGTATGCAAGTAATCACCACAATACTTACAGTTTTTATTCTTAAATTTCAAGTAAACCCCATGTTGGTTTAACGATGCAAAAAATTTCAGCAGAATTGCATAATTTTCATTAATCTTTGAACTTGCAGCCAAAATGTTTTGCTGCAATATTCTTAATCAGATTCTAAAGCACCTTTAGTAATAGAATTTTCAAGTGGGCAGCTCTATATAGAGAAGGTTTAGCCTGTTGAAGTTTATAATTTGTATCGTTTCAACCTTACCTGGTAATATGATAAAATTCTGTTAATATTTAAAATGTTGGTGCCAAAATTGTTGTAAATGTTGTGTGATGGAATATGTGGATTCAGTTAATTATTAAAATAGGAGGGAATAAGGTGTGAAAATGTAATTATCTATAATTTTATAAAACCATATATTGTCAGGAAATTCAAGAGGGTTGTCATTGAATCCTGGAATAAAATTTGTTTTTTGTTAGACATCCAATATACCAAAATGTAGGGAAAATTATCCTCTTTCCGATTATGTAATTTGTTTAAACATTTAATTTAATTTTTTAACAACATTTTGGTTATGTAGTTCTTATTAGGTTAGATGTTCAATTGTTTCTAGTTACTTACCAAATTTTTGTTGGTGTAGAAATGACAATCGTCATTTGTTTTACAAGAAAACATAAAAGCAAATCGAAAATCTGGTGAGTTGCTTGTTGATTTTCATATAAAGCAGAAGTCATGTTGGATTGTTAAAATTTTGAGGTTATGTGTGGCAGATTTTACGTCAATGAGATGTCAAAAAAGTGAGGTTATGCCAAATGTCATACAAATTGAATTAGTTTTTTTTTTGAAAAGTGTTTAATAATGAAAATAACATTGAACAATTAAAGTGACTTAAATAAAAAGGTAAAGTGAAATGTTAATTTTGTGTTTGGACTATTTATTTATCAGAAGAAAATTTTTTTGAAAACGTTTTATAACTTTATTTCTGGATGGAAGCAAATTTTATAACTGGATGTAATAAGAATTTTTGAAAAATAGACAATTGATGTATGTACTCACGTATTGAAGGAAATTGTTCTATATTTAATAGTTGTAATAAATTACAAAAGAAGACCTACAAGAACAATTATGGAAATGCGTGTTCACCAATGCTACAAATAACCAGGTAAATTTACAGAGAACTGCCAAATAATAATAGTGTGTGCAATAATCCAAGAATGGCGCAAAGTTTTTGAATTTAACAATTGATTTTCAAAATTTAACTTTGTTTTTATTTCGTTTCCTTTTTTTTGTTTTATTTTATTATAATTGAAGATTGTGGGATTGATCAAATAAAAATCAAGCAAGACAAAGAACATTAACACTGTCTTTTGATTCTTGTTTTGTTAAATCAAAGTGGCACCATTAATTAAATAAATCCATTTTAAATAATAAGGATTTTTTTTGTTTTCGTTTATCCTTTCAATTTTTTTTTTCATGTGTTTATTAATAAAATATTTAAATGTTTAAAAGCAGATTCATTTGTGTATTTTTCTTGTTTTGTGTCTATTAATAGAATTTCGCAGATAAAACTTATTATTAACAATATTTTAGTTTTTTGTCAAAGAGCGACCCGCCTGAAATTTTCTCGTGCAATTTTCTTGAGCTTGTCTTTGGATTTTAAAATCATAGTCGGAGCAAATTTTCTTTTCATCACAAAGGTAAGTGGTGTTTGTTTCTGTACAACTTTTCAGTTTGCCTTGCTACACTAAACATAAGTGAAGTAAATTGTTGGTCAAGTGTTGTAAGGTGTATACTAGTACAGCGCATATCACCATAATATTTAATGTGATGTTTATTTAAACACTAAAATATAATATACCATATATCATTTTTTAAGGACAATTTCATTAAAAGTAAATTAAATATTTTTTCTGAGATAGTATATACCATATATCTATGAAATTCTATAGGGGTTAGAAATAAACGTTGTGGTTCATATACTATTTACTTTCAGACAAAACATCATTTCTCAATGTTTTTGATATGTTGTTTAGATTAGTGATAGTAGATGAAAATCGGCACTTTTTGTAGTTTTTCGCCTATAACTTCTGGTATAACTTAGCGCAAAAAAGTTAATTGCTATAAAAGTTAACTTGTAGAGAACAGAATTTCCTATAAATTGGGTATATGAAGTTGTTTTGTCTGATGAATACAACGGAGCTGTGAAGCTCGCAAAAAAGGCTAAAATTGCCTACTTGAGTACTTTGAGTTTCTTGCCATTTAACATAGCGTGATTCCATAACACCTCATTTTAGCGTAAAAGTCTTTAGAATCAATCTTATAGAGAATTTTATTAGCTACAAATCTCATGTATCAATTTTTACGCTCAATACAACGGAGTGGGGATAAAGTTAGAAAAACACAAAAAAGTGGCTTTTTTAAGTTTAGTGCAGCAAATCTTTTTGGTTTATGGAAAGGTTTTATTATTTAAAATCTTATTTAGAAGGTGAACCACTGCAAGCTATTGCAAATTTGCAGGTGCCTAACGACAATTATGCATCAGCTTGGGCACTTTTGTCTGATCGTTATGAGAATAAACGATTGATTGTTTATAATTATATAAAGACAGTGTTTGATTGCCCTAGTTTGATAAGCGAATCACATAGTGACCTCAGGAAGTGATATGATTTGTTTAATAAAAATCTAAGATCGTTGAGGAGCCTTGGTCAAGACACGGATAACTGGAATGCATTAATTGTGTATTTAAAAACAAATAAATTTGATTCTGTTGCACGAAGGGAGTGGTAATCGTATCCTATAAAAGATGGGGAGTTACCAAAGTCAAGTCAATGCATTCTTGAAATCAAAATACGAATTGCTAGAGAAGTTGGAGTCCTCAACAAAGGATATAAAATCATTTAACAAATTTGATAAAACTCTATGATGTCATGCATTGACCGCATCACAAGGTAAGTTTTCTTGTTATTATTGTAAAAGGAATCACTCGATTTATAAATGTTTTGCATTTAAAAATATGGACTTACCGGCTAGCAGAGCTGCTGTCAATGAATTAAAATTGTGGAAAAATTGTTTTAATTTGATCATACTCAAAACTATCCAAACAGTTTTGTTTGTCGTCAGTGTTTGAAAAAACACAATTCTCTTTTACATTTAAAGGAAAATTCTGTAGCAGGTAAGTTTAGTGGGCCTCTAGAAACAAAAACCAACGAGACAACGTCCTCGGAACCTACAGTGTCGACAGTTGGTCATGCTGCAACAAGACACGCACTAAGAGGAAAGGCGACGTTATCAGTTTTAGCGATAGTAGATATAAGAATCTTGGATAGTCAGGGAACGATTCACGGTGTTAGACCGTTTTAGGGCCAATTGTTGTTGCTAAGTTAATTCTGCAACTTCTATGGCAAGATCAGTTGTCTTGGGATGAGTCAATACCTTCCTATCAGTGTAATAGATAGTTAAGGCTCGGTTATCGCGTAGGTAAAGTACCGCTTAAACAGCTCTGAAGAATTTCATTACAATTTTTAAAAATTGCACTTAGTTTACATTTATTGTGCATGAGATATTTGCTTAAGAGTGTGATCTAGTTTATATTATGCTTTATAGCAAATACAAAATTACAAAAGCTATTTCCTTAACAAATAGAAAAGTGTAAATTTATAAAAACAAAGCTATAGCTAGAGAGCTGTTAAAAATGGTAAGGTATACTTCCTAAATTATCGTTCAAGTGTTGAGTTAAAAATGCCCGAATATACAACAGTATAAAAGAACTTTATGAACTAAGAAAAGGTCATATCCCGCGTTCATTCATACATTTTGGTAAATGACAACTATCATTCTTAGTCCAGGTTTTTGCTCACGTAACGCGCTGTAGGCGGATCGAGTTAAAAAAGCATGAAGTTTCAACGAGTTTGATTTTACTGTTAATACATTTAACGCATTTTTGTTACTGTTACATATATTTTTGTGATTGTCGATGTAAAGTAACAGATTATTGTTTATATCCCTTCCCATACTTTAACTTTCCTAATCTTTTGACTATTATTTAATAAATTACCAAAGTAAATGTTGTTTTTCTTTACTTAAAAGCATGTGACGGTTAATTTTTGAATAAACCATTTCACTCTTAATTAGTCCTGATTAATATCTTAAAACGAATATATATTTTCAATATTTTAATATAGTAATACTTTTCTTTTTCTTAAAACCAGCACGAACAACTGATATTTTTAAAGATATTTAGCAGTTTTATATTCCCCTTTTTAATTTCAATTACTTTTAATTATTCCTTGGCATTTAAAAATTAAACATTTCAGTTAAACTTAAAATATTTTGAAAGTTCATGCATGTCTGACTACACTATAGGAGAGAACTGCGATGCGATCAAATAATGTTTCTATTTACAATTTCAAATTTTAGTTTTAAAGAAATTAATTCCCTTTTGCGGACCGTAGCGCCATCTTTAGGTGTTTATAGTTCCTGAATCTTCCTATTATTAACACTGGCGGCGATAACGGGCCCTTAAAATGTTGTGGTTAGTGACTTGACTAGCCAGGTTTTCTCGCGGTTTTAAAACGGTTTGTTACCAGACGAAGTAAGCCTTTGCATATACCGGGTGTCAACGAGATCACTTTCCGGCTGCCATTCCTGTAGTTTTTAATCAAACAAGATGAAACTTGGCAGGAGTTATAGGCTATTACAAAGACACTTATTGAGGTATCTGTCAAACTTCGACGACTTCCGGTTCAGCCGGAAGCGACCCCAACTTTGGATTTTTAAATGGTAAACACTGTATATTTTTTGATTTTTGGAATCTAGCATTCATTTTACATACAACTGTAGAATTTTTATTACTTTTTGTGTCAATTTAACATTTTTAGAGTAAATTCTATTTTTTAATCTAGAGTGCCATGACCTACCTTAAATCGTTCTAATAGACGTTTACATCTGCACAAAAATATTTACATAATTTTATCACGTTTCGTTTGTCTTACCAGAGCGTTCAAAGTTGACTAAATCACTTTTTTGACAATAACGTAAAAAAATTAAATACAACTATACCACTTTCATAGTTTGATTAGATGTAGTTTTTTAAGACGAATCCAACGGTGTATCACAACATTAAAGTTCTCTTGGATGTTCTAAAGAAAATTTTATTTTATTCCATAGCACGACGATCAAAAAATGTTATATCCAGTTAGCCATGAAAAACAACTAAATAATAGCGTATATTAACAATTTTTGTAAACTTAACTTAATGACCAATTTGGTCTTCAAAATATCCACCTTGGGCATCTCTACACAGTCTAACCCGATGAACTGTTTCTTCTACTACATTTCTTAGCATATCCGGGGTGATACTTCCAAAAGCTTCCCGTATCCTGTTCTTTAAAATTTCTAGCGTTGCTGGAGGTGTAATGTAAACTTGGTTCTTAATATGGTCCCATAAAAAAAATCAAGTGAGGTCAGGTCCGGGGAACATTTTTAGCAACTTTTTTTTCTTTTCTTTTTTTTAACGAAAAGTTTTAGGGCTTAGAATTTTAGTTTTTATGACAACTAATGTGTTACGTCAACATTAGTTTTCAAAAATAAATTAGTTTATTAAGTATATAGTTGTTTTTGTTCGTCATGGCAATGCTAGCTCTGCGCATTCGCGACTGGTTTTTTTATGAAGCTATTTGTTGCAACTCCCCGGGCTATAATGGCATAATTTAGATGACTCTATATTAATGAAAAATACAGTATTTTCATTTGCTCTGTGGTGAGTACTTTTAAGAGATATCTAAATTTATATATGATTTGTCTTAGTTTATTTACCAAGTACTAAATGTGCTTATCCCTTTTTAGGTGACGATTAAGATAAATTCCCAGATATTTAATAGATTCTGCTATGACAATTTCAATTTGCTATTCGCATTGTATAGAAATATTACTATAATAAGGTATAATATAAGGTAAGCCATTTAAATGCATAGGATGCGAAGGAAAGGAAACAAGTCTTGTTGAAGTTAATAGTTAACTAGAGAAACCTCGTCAAGACATTACGGTCAAATGTCAAAAGCATTGAAGGATTTCCCTATATACAACATTCGATGTGCGATTTCAATCCTTCGAATTTTCGTGAGTGATTATTTATATAAACGCAACCAAACATAACCAGTTGAAAATTCTAAGCCTAGCACTCCTTTCTCCCAGCTTACCCACCTCTCTTCCGACATTTATTCCTCGCTGGGTTACCCCTCCCCGCCGGTTTATTGTACATACATACATACGGAAATTCTACCTTACGAAATGATAAGAATAAAATAAAAAAATCGATCTTTTTTAAAACATTCTTGAAAACGTCTATTAGTACATATTTCAAAAACATGACATAAACAATAAACATAGTGTTGGCAGATTTCCTGCGTTTTATACAAACAATATGAAACTGCTCTGAATAAGCAATTGTCATCAGCTATTATTTGTAGAATTCGTCTATTGTCCATAATTTTCAACTATGCGGGTTTTGTCTATGCAACCTAACAATTTATATAACATTAACCGCATGTTAACCGCTTATTAATGATGGAAGTGGACGGTTACGAAACTCACCATCATAGAAAGTGAGAGGGCGCCCCTAGTGAATGTCCGATTCGTCCGTTTCAAATTAAACATTTTAGAGTTTTTCAAATTAAAAATATAAATATTAAAAATATATAAAAATTAAGTAGTGTTGACTAATCTACACAGCGAAAGCTTTAATATAAAAACAGAAACGCTTAGATCGGCCCGGTGGAACTCTCAAACGAACTGGAACAAAAATTAGCCTTGTGTTTTAAATATATAGATAACCTGTCATTAAACCATTTAATTACTGTCTTAAAATCTTCTTCAACTAATTTTTGTAAAGATAGCCAATTTGCATCGTTATATAATATTACTGTATTTTCAGCAAAAGTTATTATTTCGCTCTTCACATCTAGCTTGAAAATGTCATTGTTGTTATGTGGTATTGATAGTGTATTGAAATGAAATATATCAGACTTATGAAAGACTTGGTTTATTGACAAAGACTGTAACATGACATTATATTTTTTTTAATTACAATAACCATGACTACTACATAATAATAAGAACAATTAAACAATTAGATATACATAACATCTTCCCTTTTTTAACGAAGTTAATCGAGACAACATTATGGGTAGTATCAGTTAAAATGAATAATGAAAGAATTTTAGAGTTTATATATTTAAACGATTAGGTGGCTTTACAGTTCTGCCGAATCTTGTTTTGTAATTTTGTTGGACCATTTCATTATCAATATTAGAACTTTCATTTTCTCTACTGTTTAAGATAATTCCTTGATCTGTTGAAGCAGGTTTGATATGTTCTCTATTACGCCTATATGTGCCATCTTGACTTCGAACTATGTATGACCTAGGAGAAGGACCAACCTCTATTATTTGTCCAGAAATCCATGGTGCACTTGGGAACTTTTTAAACACTACTTCATCCCCTTTTTTTAATGGTTTAAGATTCTGAGCATTTCTGTTATAATAATATGACATTTTCTTTTTAATATTAGCTGAGACAGACTTATAATGATTAGTATTTACGAGTTGAGGACTTAAAGCTTTATGGGAAATCGGTATTTTAGATCTCAGTCGCCTGGACATCAATAATTGAGAAGGCGATGCTAAACTACCTTTGGGTGTGTTCCTGAAATGTAGTAAAGCAATATATGGATCTGTCCCAGAATGAAGAGATTTATTAAGAAATTTCTTTAGGGAACCAATAGTACGTTCAACTAGACCATTTGAACGAGGATAGTATGGACTAGATGTGATGTGTTCAATATCCCAATCTTTTGTAAAGTTATGGAAATCATTGGCATTAAAAGGAGGACCATTATCTGACATAAGTTGAACAGGAATTCCGTGACGAGCAAATATTGATTTCAGTTCTCGAATAACTATACTACTAGTAAAACCATTTTTTAAAATAGACAGTTCAACATATTTAGAGAAATAATCTACGCACACTAGATATTTCTGTCCATTGAAGTCCATAAAATCTACACCTATTTTATACCAAGGAATGTAAACAATTTCGTGAGGTAATAAAGGTTGTCTAGGATTATTATTGCTGAATTTGATACAAGACTCACAGCTAGAGACAATATTTTTTATATCATTATAAATGTTAGGCCAAAATACTATACCTTTAATAGAAGCAATTGATCTTTGGATACCTTGATGTGCTTCATGTACAATATTTAAAATATCACGACGCAAATTTGATGGAATGATTAATGACTGACCTTTGAATACCAGACCTTGAACAAAATGTATTTCATCTCTATAGTTATAGTAAGGTAATGCTGCAGTATCAACAGCTTTTTTATTATTTGGCCAACCTTCTTGACTATATTTTATTAATATTTCCATGGCATGGTCTTGAGACGTTGCATCTTGAATTAATTTCAATTTATCTTTGGAAATTGCTAAAGTAGAAGTTAATAAATTAACGTGTAAATTAACTTCTTGATCTAAATCTTCCAGAGCAAATTCTTGTAGAGGAGAACGAGATAACGTGTCCGCAATGTACATTTGTTTACCACTCTTGTAAACCACTTGCAAATCATAAGACTGAATGCGTAACATTAATCGTTGAAGACGTTGGGGAATTTTATACAATGGTTTTTGAAAAATACTGACAAGAGGCTTATGATCTGTTTCAACTATGACTTTATGAACATACAAATATTGATGAAATTTTATGCAACCAAAAACTATAGCTAGAAGCTCTTTTTCAATTTGAGCGTAGTTACACTGGCTAGGTGTTAAAGTTGCAGAAGCATACGCAATGGGGTTATTTTCATGAAGAATGACAGCACCCATAGCACTCTGAGAACTATCACAAGAAAGAATGATTTGTTTAGAAGGATCGAAGTATGTTAGTACAGGAGCATTGGTAATAAGACGCTTTAAATTATTGCATTCAGACTCATGGACATCATCCCAATGCCAAATAACATCTTTTTTAAGTAAATTTCTCAAGTTTGCTGTTTCTTGGGAAAGATTTTTAATAAATGAAGATAAGTAGGTGACTATACCTAAGAAACGTTGCAGTTCCTGTATTGACTTTGGTCTATGCATTTCTAAAATAGCTTTGATTTTAGAATCATCAGGAGACATACCTTTGGCACTGAATTTGTGACCAATGTATGTAATTTCTTTACAACAAATGTGTGTTTTGCATTTATTAAACCTTAAACCTATTTCTTTGGCTCTCTTTAAAACTTTTTCTAAAATTGTGTCGTGTTCCTCTTTAGTACTTGCAAAAATCAAAAAATCGTCAACATAAATAATTACATTAGGAATATCTGAGAAGTTTTCTACCATAACAGAGTGAAAAATCTCTGGAGCTGAACTAATACCAAATGGTAAACGCAAGAAACGATATCTTCCAAAGGGAGTTATAAATGTACAGAGTTTAGATGACTCTTCATCTAAAGGAATAACCCAGAATCCTGAATTAGCATCCAATGTTGAAAAGAATTTGGCTTTACACAGTTTTGCTTTAACTGTATCAACAGTAGGAAAAGGATAATGTGACCTAAGAATAGCTTTGTTTATGTGTTTTGGATCAATACATAATCGAATGCCACCATTCTTCTTTTTAACAATGACAATGGGACTGACCCAGTTGGTAGGTTCATGTACTTTATTAACAACACCCATTTGTTCTAATTTTGATAATTCTTTCTTAAGATCATTGTATAATTTAAAATTTTTCTTAAGGGTTCTACTACAGGCTTGTCACCTTTCTGTAGAGTTAAATGACAAGTTGTTTTTAAGCAACCTAACCCTTCAAATACATCAGAATATCTTCTTAAGATATGATTAGAATTATTATTAGCAGACAAATCAAAACTAATATTATTAATTCTTTTGACTAGATTTAATTCAACACATGTTAATGACCCTAATATTGTCTGGCAATCTATATTCAATACATGAAAGTCTATATTATATTTGTTGCTATTAATATGACATTGTAAGGTTATTTGACCTATGACATTGATTTTTTCACCACTAACAGTACTTACAATAACTGTTGAAGGTTTTATCAAATTCTTTGTATCTAGATTAAGAGAATTAACAGTACGAAAACTGATAACATTTGTTTGGGCTCCGGTATCAAGTTGACAAGGTACATTATGGCTATTGATTTTTAAAGTTATTTGCCACATTTTGATACTGTTATCGATATTAGAACTAACATTATTATTATTATTGATCACATTACAAGAATTACTAGAATATAAAGTATGTATAATCAAATTATCATCTTCATTAAAAGAAATATTATGAACTGGTCGGTGAACTAGGTGACATAGATCTGTTACGTATACCAAGACTTCTTTGACTTGAATTACTTCTGTGTTGGCGTAAGTTTGAAGACGATGACTGCATTCCAACAACTCCAACAAATTCATTATTAGTTGATGAAGACGACAAAATTTGTGAAGTTCTGGCTCTTGTAAGAATAATATTTTTGGCAATTTGTAAAGCTTTATCCAATGATATTGGACCTTCTTCAATTAACCTTTCTTTAATAGACGAATTAGATTCATTAAGCACACAGGTAAAAATATCTTTGACTAGACTTTCTCGCAAATCTCCAAATTCGCAAGACAAACTAAGATTAGTCAGATCAGTGACATAATCTTCGATAGACTCATTACATTTCTGACGTCTGTTAAAAAATACATGTCTTTCAAATGAAATATTTACTTTAGGTGTAAAATATTCCGTAAATTTGTCTATTAGATCCTTATACTTAACTGTATCAATGTCCATATTAAAACTATTAAATACTTGCAAAATGTCTGCACCTAAATAATGTAACAATAATGCTACTTTTCTGGAATCATTTTCTTCTTCTAAATTGCTTGCTTTTAAGAAGATTTTGAATTGTATTGACCAGTTCTTCCATTCATTTGATAGATTAGATGAATGTAAATCCATTGGTGACAATCTAGCATTCATATTTGTTTGACTCTTGACAGACATATTTTTTTCTTCATTACCATTACCATTCGACATGTTGAATATTTTACGACAAATATGTGCAAATGAGACTTTAGAAAATACTTATAACACCTGACACCATGTTATGTGGTATTGATAGTGTATTGAAATGAAATATATCAGACTTATGAAAGACTTGGTTTATTGACAAAGACTGTAACATGACATTATATTTTTTTTAATTACAATAACCATGACTACTACATAATAATAAGAACAATTAAACAATTAGATATATATAACAATTGTAATATAGAATAAAGAGGACTGGCCCCAAAACTGTTCCTTGAGGTAGTCCATAACTTAGAGAATGTGATCTACTAACAACATTGTTTATTTAAACTACTAGTTTTCTGTTTGTAAGATAACTTTCTAATAGTTTGTATTGCACTCCTCTAATTCCCATATTTTTTAGAACAGACAGAAGTTGTTTATGGAAGACCGTATCAAATTCCTTTGCAAGGTCAAAAAAACAGCAAGAGCTGGATGCGATCTGTGAACTAGAGTACTTATTTTTGATGTCAGGCAGGTAATAGCATCTTGAGTAAATTTATTTTCAACAAAACCAAACTGATTTTAACGCAGCCGATTTTTATTTTAAATGTACTATTCTATTTTTAATAATAAACTCGTTGAACTAACTAAGTTAAAGAAATTGGTTTATAATTAGATATATTCGATTTATTTCCTTTTTTATATAAAGGTTTCACTAAACATGTCTTTAGACATTCCGAACTAGAACCAATTTCAAAAGACCAGTTGGTTTTCCACAGGTTTTCTTATATGTTTTAATTTATCTGTAGGTGATCTTTCTTCATCTTCATTTGTTTCTGAGAAAAAGATTGAGTTTAATTTCAGATTATTATTTATGTATTTTATTTTTATGTACTATTTCATTTACACATTTCTAGAAGTCACACGATTTTTTACTGTGTTTTAGAATTTCCGATTGATAATGTTTCTGTTTAGTAGATTTTATTAAAATGATTTTGATTAAAGTGATTTTCAGTTGTAGAAGAAAGTTTCTTCATTGTTTTATTTTTTTCTCAAGTTTTTTCTTGTTTGTTTTTGTTTTTTCTATTAATCCATGGTGTATGAAATGATTTTGTACATTGTCTATTGTCTATAAAATTTTGAGTTGCCTGATTGATATTAACACTGTTGTAGACTTCCGCCCAGTGTTCTTGCATTATATCATAATAAAATTTATTAATATCGAAATGGGAAACTATTTTAGTGGGGATACCGATATTGTTCTTTTTTTATGTAGTATATTAAACTGCGTCTTAACCGAAAAGTGGTCTGACACGTCTGTTTCAAAGTTTCCATCATCCTTAACAAATAAATGGTCTAAGCAAGAATTTGACCCATTAAAACATCTAGTATATTTGTCGATGGCCAAAATATAACCAAATTCCTCTATTAAATTTAAATAATAATGAACATAATCACTACTATCCAGTATGTTGATGTTAAGATCTTCTACTAAAATGTATATGCAGGAATTATTTACATTATTTAGATAATTCCTGTAGTGATCATTGAAATTGTTTTCTTAAATCTGTATCTGTATATGTCAGCTATCATAATATTTTTATTTAAAAGTAAAATGATATATACATATATGTCTTCTACCTAAGTTTCAAAAACTTTAACAAATTGCGATGACTAACTTTTTATTTCAAAATTGCAACTATCCGAATTTGGCAATTTGGAAGCAAGGCTCGATCACAATCAACTCCGGCTGACAGATTCACTCCACTTTATCTTCTTCATTTTTTGGTTGTATTTTAGTACCTGTTTATAAATAAAATAGACCATTCCGAATGGATATGCTTTTTGAATATAATTAAATAGAAAGTACAAGTTAACTTAATGAATGGCAAAGCAATGTTATGAATGTAAAGCAACACTCTTGTTTAGAACTACCTTTTTAACTAATATGTAAATATTTATGTAATATGTATAATATCTGAATACCTTGTATACAAAAGTCCCGTGTCTGGAATTATTTTTTTCCGGGAATCGAGACAACAAAAGTTGAGTAATTTTCCGGATCAGAGATACTAATGATGATAAATAGGTAAGAGATGATATAAGATTATAGGTAGGAAGGGTAATCCAATGTGCGTTTTACTGTGAGATATGAAAATAAAATCATTCCCATCAAAGCAGAAAGTTCATAAATAATATGATCAAGTCCTAATTCGCCTATTCATTTAGAACCCTAAAGACCGTTTACAACAATTTCTTCTAAGTCATTTAATCAGGATTTAATTTAATTTTAAGTATGATCTCCGTCATTAAAGTAGCTACAATTGAGTTACAAAAATGTTGCACTATACAATATTCACTATTCAACTGTATTATTCTGAGTAAATTTATAATAGTAGAAACTAAATACTATTAAAATTACCATTTAAAATATAAAAAATGTATTTTACAATTTATTGAGTAGTTAAATATGATCTTATAAAAGTATCTTTTATAATAAAATTTTAACATCGACATAAAAAACCACTTTCTATTCTATATAGGCAACTTTTACAGCGAATAGAAGATAATGTTGCCTGTATACATAACAAATTTGCACGGATAGTGAAAAAACATTTATTTTATATTTATAAAGTGAAACAACATAGACCGCACTTCAATTTGCAAAAAACAGCTATGAGAATTTGTCTCTTTTTAATATTTTGGTTTCTTAGAATTTATGGAAAACTGAATAATTACAAAATACTTATATATTTTTATTTATTTTTAAGTTTCTTAAGGTTTGCTAAAAGCTAACAAACTGCTTATTATTAAGATTACATAAAATGAAATAATATGATTAAAATAATGTTTAGATTTATATTTTGATTTTTATTAGGTGGTTCGGTACTAATTACATTCCAAGGAGTTTTTATAGAAAAAGTTTTTATAGAAATAAGGAACGTCCCTTAAAAGTAACAGGAAAGATAAAGAAGAAAGCAATAATAATCTTTATTCAAAGTCATTGAGTGACACAAGGAATGGATTAAGATATATTATTCGACATGAAATTATTCTTTGATATTTTTTTTAGACACTTAAATATAATGTTGTTGACCAGATGAATTCAACATACAATACATGTTTCTACAATTTAAGATTTCTATAAGCAAGTAATGCATAATTTCATCATTAATAATTCAGTAATACCTAAATGTTTATTTAAATACTTAAATATTTCCCTTTTTTATCTTCCTTTTCTTACACTAAGAGATGGATATTTCTATTTTGTATTCTGGTAGTATTTTTTAGCTTTAATTTAAACAACTGTAGTGATAATTAGGTTAATAAAGATATTGTTTGTTTCTTTTCTTACCTGTTACTTTTAGTATTCTTTCCTTTTCTTCAATACGTGAACTTTAAGTTGGCGTCTTATGAAAAACGAAGGACTACTGAAAGAAACCCACTTAAGATAAAGAAAGAAACGATAATCTTTATTTCCATTACTATTACTTATTTAATTTCAAGCTTGTCTTATGTAGACCACTCACGGTCGTCCCCGACCACATCCCCGACGTCGTCCGCGATGTGGTCGGGGATGTGGTCCAGAGAATGCCAGGAATGTTTACATTTGCTTAAATTTATTGCAGAAACAACTTCGACGTCGAGCTGTTTTGTATATAATAAAATTATAATCGATAAATCGATAAAAGATCGTATTTCTTTAAAACATCAGAATGAAAGAAAGCATTATCGAGCTCGTAATAAAATGTGTACTGAATCTCTTTCTTTAATTAGAAATATTTCGAAATAGCTTACGCAAATAACAAAACTTTTCATAAGCGTAATAACCTTGACATCATCCATAAATATTATTATAAATCAAACCTTTATTATAAAACGAAAATAAATATTTTGTCACATTTGTAGAGACCGTTTAATAAATTCAAGCAAATTTGATGTAACTGATTCTTAATTTTACAAATCATGTTTACAATATGGGTCATAACCTCATAACCTTGGAGGATAATTACAATCTGTAGTAGGTACTAATTGTCATCTGAACACTTGAAGCCATATATTTTCTTGTATAATAGGAAATAAACATTGGAATTTTACACTTTTTGAAAAATTATTTTTATTAAAATGTATAATATTTTAAAAATGTTGAAACTACAGTATTATTTACCCAACTTAAATGTTCATCAGTTTTTCATTCGGTGAATCAGTTTATATCAAATTCGGTTCTATTTATTAAATGGCCGTATTTAATAGATGTGACAAAATGTTTATTTTACCAGAATCAGCATAATGAGTCATGTGAATAAAATGTAGCAAATGCTTTTACTACTATTAAATAAAAGATAACAGATATGATTTTTAATTAATAAGACTAAGAGAGATGCATAGTAAAGCATTTTTTATTTACTATATTTTACACACATGACTTATTATTTTGATTTGATAAAGGAGTTATATGGGTTACTTCCTAAAGGGCCCCTTTCGTGTTTACAAAAACACCACATGTTTTAATAGCTTCCGTTCTCATTGTTATTAGAATTTACACATCAAGACGACCAAATGATATATAATTTGTCCGTTGACCACTTCGATACTAAAATCAGCTGATTTTTACCATTGTTCTTTTATGGAAAATCCTTTATAGGAAATCATTGTGCACCGTTTGTACACTGAAACTCAGAATCCTAAATCCTGCGTTAATTATATCCATTTTTAAAATAAATTAAGAAAAAACTAGAGTTTTGGTTATAAAAATAAGAAAAGATATATTTAGATTTTTTCGAACCACTTGACAAATATTGAAACATTTCCCTCGACGTTATACACATACATTACAAATGCAACATATTATCAATTTATATGCCTACTTTGCTAATTTCTTATACAGAAGCATTTTAATTTTTTAACAAAAATGTCAAAAATCCGCCATCTTTAGCTGCGTTCGAAATTTCAGATCTATTTACTCGAGAGCTCGGTTTCCATAGTATCTATTGTTGTAAATAATTGTAACTATTGCAATAGAGCTTTCAGAGCAAAAAGAGTTGAAATACCAAACTCAACATTTATTGGAAGTGTCAAACGTGAAAATGTATTTTAAAGAAATTTTTCTGTAGAATCTGAATTTGATAAAAAATACATGGTGTTCTATCTATTAATTGAAAAATAAAAGCACTTTTGAATTAACTGGAAGCGCTAGTACAGAAAAAAACGCAAAAAGAAATAGTTTTCAAAGTAATAATAAAAGTATTTAATAAAAAAAAAACAAAAATCGTGCGACATTTTAACTGAAGTTTTAAACCCTTCAACTTTCATTCTAACAAGACAGGCTTTGAAAATGCGTAGCATTAAATAGACGTTCGATTTTTTTACTCGTTTTCGTCATCCTCTTTTGTTAACTACACTACCTTCCATGATAATATTTACAGTGTTCTTCTTAACAAACCTGTTGACAAAATGCTCAACAACATAGATTTTACCTTGATCCCCATTTTTCATACAAACTTACAACGGCATTCCGTGCGCTTTCTGGTTCGGATGGCATTATTACTTATAATAACTTATTTTGATAGATTACTTATTTGTTAGGAATAATTAGCCATAGAACACTATTTTAAAATATTATTTGAAGATTGGAAATCATGATTTGTGGTTAATTATAATCGAACACAAAGTTAGTGTAGATTTTTAGTTGTAACCCGTTAGTAAATACCCATAGTATTAGTAGTTGCAATGTTGCGTACATTAATCTTAGAATAGCGAAACTATTCTACTTAATCGAAAAATTGTAAACGGCGTAAAACGAATTGATAAACCACATCGTCTCCACAGATTAGAATAATGAATGACTGAAGGGTTCAAATTGAGTAAATGATCAAAAGGGATTAACAGGCTGCAACAAATTGGGGGCCTTACAACGGTTTCACAGAACTAGTAACTGTTTCCAGCCGGGTTGGGTTGCATTTGGTTTATGTTAACGGTAAGTATTTTGCTGTGAACCTTTATAAATTAAGCGACGCCGCCGACGTCTCAACTATACCACTGGATAATTCTTCACCTTAATCCCCAGCTTGTAACTCTATCATGACAGGTAGATTGACGATTACTGCAAGTTTGTAAACTGATAAGAAAGATGGATAAAGATAAAAAGAGTATTTCGAAGCTGCAATTTTACAATATTCAGTAGAATGTTCCGGTGTTCCGGTTATTATTAACCTCTTTTGATTAATTATTAGATTATAATTAAGTTTTCCATTTGTAAGTATAAAAAAATGATGATTTAACATCCTGCAAGTTAGTTATATTATGACATATTGACATTGACATAGGAATTTCAAAAATAAGCATTAATTAAAACATGTAAACATAAATAACAAAATAAAATGAATTTTCAAGTTTTGCTTTTCTGAAAGACTACACACTTAGTTCTTTGTTAATTGTAAATATTAAATATTATTATTTATAGCAAAAAAGATAACTACTCAATATTGTATTTTAAAACTATTTCATTATGTTTGTATTAATTTAGGTTACCTTAAACTATTTAAACAAAAATTACGTATTTATAAATTTTCGCTTTCTTTAGAAAATCACTAATAAATTATTAATAAATCTATTTCAATTTGAAAGTTTATACTTAGAAGTGTACCTTATTAAACTGTTAAATAAAGAAATCATTAAATAGTAGCAACAATAATATAAAATTTTAACAAAACTAATAGAAATTCCAGGTCATGTAAATATTACCAGAAAGTTAGTGCTGTGAACCACAAAATACAAAACTACTCCACAACGGTACCAAATATATAATAAACTTAATTAGTACAGGCGACAGGGTAAAAAAGTCACAAGACTTGATAACAGCAATTGTTTAATATGTAGGGGGGTGTGTGGTAAGTCTACATTCAAGTTTTCGTATTAATCGGAGGCTGCGAAGTGTCCGCCATCTTGGAAAAAGGGGTTAAGGTGGTTTTTCAATTTATTTCGTTAACCGTAGGTCTGAGGAAACAAGTAATTCATAACGTTTTTGTCGGAAATTCGATTCTCTACTTCCTACATAGATTCCAAAAATCCTAAATAAACTTCTTTGGGAAATGTTTGTAATAAAAAAAGTTATAAACAAATAACCGTAAAAATTTAGGGGTTGCAAATCTTTGGGGTGAAAAAACCATTTCATTTTTGGTCGTACGAGCAAAATTAATACGAAAACTTGAATGTAGACTTACCCTACACCCCCCCTACATACTAAACAAAAAAATTGCTGTTATCGAGTCTTGTGACTTTTCCCATATACCAATTTCCCTGTCGCCTGGACTAAATTACTAACAATAGAAAACATTAAAATAGGTGTATAAATTGCAATTATATATAGGTAAATGTCAACAATTTTATAAGGTTATGTTAAATAAAGTAAATGTCGCAATAAGGTATGCTAGAAATGAAAATGGTTTACAGAAAAGACAGAATAGTAACAGGGATAATTAAGCAGACACTCTTTAACCGATCTAGAATATCTTTTTAAGGGAATCTGCGACAGTATCAGGTAATATCCACGGTCGTACCTAAAGTTATGTAAAATTCGGACAAATCTACGAACGCTTTCGCATTTTATGCAAATCTTGTGCAAACTTCATACAAAAAATTTTCTATAAATTAATAAATCTTTCATTGCATCATGGTATTTATGCAATTTGTTAACTTGAGCAAAGACTAAAATATTTATTATTAAAAAACGTTAAAAATTAGGAATAACACATTCTGCTCAGTACATAAACATATAACCATACTTACATTGTAATTTAGCATTAGCAAATCTGTAATGTAGTAATTCTTGAGTCGTAATATTTAAGTAATAGCGTAATAGTAATAATCGCCCCTCCCTCCAGCGCAAGCCTCTTAGCTTCTGGGGCCTGGTTCTCCAGGTAATGGCTAGGAGCAATTATTATTACCCTTGAGCCACCATGGAATCGAGGCCCCCAAGCTGTAACTTATTTAGCTCAATGATAAATGCGCCCCTGATCAAATCCCGATACACACCGTATAACTAAAACTCCTTTAAAGTATATTTTATAGGCTTGGTGAACATACATAGATGTATAACGTGTTAATATATTGATCTCTGCACAAGCTGCATACCAACAACATTATATTTTACATTGCTTAAGTAATTAGTTTCAGATGCTTGAAACTTTGCCAACTTCTCCATCTCAAGAGAAAGCCGAGCTATTTTACGGACACGTTGGCAATGTTTTTAACAAACATTTGGTAGAGAATAACGTAAATGAGTAGTTGTCGTCTTATTTGTTGGCGGATATTCTTGACTTACCTGACGTTAATGAATACATTCTTATCTTCTATAAATTCTACATCTTACATACTGTAAGAAGTCATCCTCTACTAATAACTAAATAATTTATTGGAGTATCTATGGAATTTTCTAGGATCGTTTGGGTAACCCATACAGGTGTTTAACAGGCTCCTAATTTGATTTTATTTCATACTAAACGATACCTAGATTTTATTTGTTACAGCAGATCCCTCAATATTTTGTGAACACCCAGATGCCTTGATATTAAATCGGCGAAGAAAGTGAAATGTCATCATTATTACTCCAGTTTTCATTTCTAACATTTACTAAATTTTGTTCGCCATCGAATTAAGTAATGCAGTGTCTGCAGTCGTCATTCGCGGTATCCGAATGTGCATCTGTAATAAAAAATCAAATAAAGGATACCAAGCAAAGGGTCTTAGGGTACCCAGCAATCTTTACCCTAAATGTTTTTGGATTACGAAGTAGCTATTTCTTGTTGCTAGAGTAAAGTGCTGACATTATTTTGAATTGTATTGTTTTATCGATAAATTTTGATATATACATACATACATAATCTTTAACCCCTTATACCTTTCAGTGTCGAGGTGCCGGGCGCACAGAGCCGCAGAGTAGATATGTGGGTATGAGACGAGGCAGTGAAGCCATGTAGGCAAGTACACTGAGCTTATGGTTTGCCCATCCGAGTACTTTCCGGAGCAAACTCGATTTAACTCTGTTATGCGATATAATCGTCTATAACCACCCTGTCGTACATATATTTTAAAATAAAGTACACCTCAGAAGTTTTTCTCAAGCTCTTATGGTCTAGAAGGTATTTGTTTGTTATTGCTATTAGAGTAAAATCTTACTGGGGGAGGGATCCCTTTTACATCTTCTTTTCGTCGGAAGAATGAACATAGTTGAAGGGAAGGTGTCAGGGAACTCCTTAATAAAGATGCGTAAAACTTAGCATGGAGTAAATCCAAAGGCACTACTTCACTCTAGTAATAAGAATAAGCCACTTTAAACGCAGGGCTTTAACTTAAATAGTTAAAGTATTATAATCTGGAAATTGTACTGATATACTTTTTCACATATTTCCTTCAGTAAATAATATTTTTGTATATAATCCGTAAATATAATTATCATCCCGGCTGCGAATCGAAACCAGGACCTTCTGCGTTCCGGGCAATTACGCTACTATCTGCGCCACCAAGGTGATTACCAACGGAAATGACAATTTTTCATACCCACTAAGATATTATTAAATGCTAATACACAAGAGGACTAAATATCCTTCATCAGTAAGTATAAAACCATAACAAAGTTTGCAATAACTAAGAGCAAATGCTAATGCAAATAACTAATCTAAATACCTTATAATTTATTAATTAAGATATATCAACATACATTTACCTAATCAATAACACATGATTCAGCAGTTTCCTACAAAACGTTAGAGATCATTTTGCTCCCAATTCGCTAACTATATTTATATTGTACACAAATTTTAATTAATAAATTATACCGTGCATGAACAGTAATAAATCGGTTTAAGTGTTTAACAGTCAATAACAAATACAAACACATACATAGTTACATATTTGTATGTTGATCTAAAACGGTAACATAATTATTAGCTATTATTTAATTCATTAATCGTTAACGCCAAACTTCGGTATTTTACATTTAAGTTACATGATAAATTTTTATTTGATAATGAGAACTACTGTAACTACTACTATACGTGCAACCGACAAATAGATCGGAATTGCTTCCGCGCCATCTCTTGCTAATGTAAATATCATCAAGGATTAATGACAGCAATTTATTCAGATTTTACAGCTAATCTAAACTAATTTATTTCTAGTACATTAGAATAACACACATTGTTACTCAACAAAATTAGAAATTCTCTGCTGATAGTTGCCCTACATTAATGAAAGTTCAATAGGTGAAATCTGGCAACCACTACTCATCGAACTAGACATTTAATGGTTTTATCAATCTGATTTATTCAACATGGAGAATGCAGAAAAGTCAGAACTGATTTGATTTATTATTAGATATGTATCACTGTGAGAATGCAGTTATCTTTCTATAAAAGGAAGAAAATCCAATACAAATTGACAAATAGTCGAGGAATAACGTTTTACCACCTATGACAGGTGAAACACGGTTTACAGGGAAGTGTAATCTATTTCTGTGTTTATTTGATTAAAGTTACATACTGGGAAAAGAGAGAAATTAAAGTTGTCTGCAGCATACAGCACGCAAAACAATGATTAATTAATTTTCAGGCAATTCCTGACTTGATGCAAGTTGCATGAAAATTAATTATCTTGTAGGTTTTGGTTTAGTTATAAATCGAAAACTGCTTTGTTCAAACGGAACTTAGAGTATATCAAGAGAAAATGGATTGGTTTTTAAAATAATTAATTTTTTTGTCGAGAAATTTATTTTCTTTTACAATGTTACTATATTATATATAGCACGGGGTTTAAGCACGTGCAGTGGTGCACTTTAAACGTATAATCAATGATTACAGAAATTTCCAAAATGAGGTATTCGGCAATATATTAGTCCTAGATGGAATTCTTCTTACCAATTGAGTGAAGCACATCTATATTAGGACAACCTTGCTTACAAGCTTCTGGTACAATTATTTTGAAATATTTAGCTTTTACACTGAGAAAAAGATTTATTTGCAATTAATACAAAACGATTACCACAAATAAATTGTTATTTTGGATACGGCGGAACAAATATTTAATGACAATGAACTTATTATTAGTTTGAAAATTATAAATATAGATAATTAAATAATAAAGAATGATTTTTTAGATGTAAATGTAGTAAGTTATCTGTTATAATGTACAAAACTATATTTAAACAAATTAGTTTACGATAAAAACAGTTCGATTGTAGACATAAAATTACTTTAATAATATTTATACAATATTGGTTGACTGTTAAACAATCTATTTAATGTTAATACACCACGTTATCTACTAGTGAATATGTTCCTTAGCATTTATTTTAGTGAATTTATTCTAATTGAATTAATTTACATGCAAAGCAAGTGTATAATATTAGTTACTACAATTATTTATTGGCAAAATAAAGATATAGTAATACTTATTCCAGTAGCTTATCTGCTAAATAACCACATAGTAGTAGTTATTATAGTAGTTTGTGAGGTAAATCTTTATAAAGTAATAGTTAGTGTATTTACTTAACAATAAATTTATGATCAATTAATAGTTACTATATTACTTGGTAATTATACCCATAAATTTTCATGTGTGAGCAAAGGAAAAATAGCAAATACTAATATATCTGAGAAAGATAGATGCTTATCGCATACTTGCCATAGAAACGTTTTAGCTAGACACAAACTATTGACATATGTCATTCTGAATTCTGACATGTAAACCTTGACAAGTATGGGATGATGTCTATCTTTCTCAGATGAATTACTATTCGCTGTTTTTCCTTGACTCACGCATAAAAATCCAAAGCCAGATTTTACTAGCACTGTATATATTATGTGGTTATGACCTCGGTCAAAAAAACACAAACAGTTTTAGAAGAAATTTAATTTTTATTGCACTCTCAAAGCTACAAATAATTACACAGTAACGCACTTACATTAATGTCATTCACAATTCACAATCACAATTCACCACTTATTATTAAATAAACCTGCCCAAAGGATTGTGTATACCCCAAGCAGTGGACAAGTGTAAAACATCCAAAGGAATGGACGCCAGCAACCGTCAAGCTATTATTGCAAGTTTGCACTTTATAATACATAATATAACTGTTAACAAATATTTAATAACAAATAATTTACTTTTTTTTATAAACACATAACGTTAAGTAACTCTGTTACTAATTTTCGTAAATACTCTGTTAATAAGTTACGTTAATTATATGTGTTTAAATGTTAAAAAATGTATTTTTACGTAGAACATTAAAATGTATTAACTATTACTGTAAGTAATTTGATGGGTAACAAATCTTATTATGGCCAAATGAGGAAGCACGGCAATTAATAAAAATATTGCATTAACTGTCAATAAATACACAGTTTCTGTAAACAAGGCTTTGTACAAAATTCCCGTTAATTATTTAACATTTAGAATAAGAGTGCTTCTAAAGAACAAATAGTTCACATGTATTATACTATTTTAAATACAAAATCTTGTTTGAACTAATTATTTCTTTGGCTGTATAAATTGCGATTTTTAAATCTTACACAACGTGTGTTAATTTAAATATGGCATAGTATATTTAAACAAATTGAGCTCAAACTAGCACGTTCGTTAACAAGAAAGTCTTTTTCTCAGTGTATCTAAATCTACAAATGTCGATGCATTCATAAACTCTTGAGGGCTCTAAAATTCATATTTACGATATTTGATTGAGGAATTATTACATTTTACTGTATTTTCTATTATAAAATAAAACGCTAATTCTAATAACTAATTATTTTTTTACCGAATGGAGCATGGTAAGGGTGAATATGGAGGCCTGAACAGTGGAAAGCGGATAAGGGCAACGAACCTTCACAAGAATATTTTGGTCCTCCGGTTTAGAGATTGCATTATATTATTATTACTTGTACTGTAGAAAACATATTATTGCAAAATATCCTAAACAAAATCAGGCAATAAATAAAACAAGGAAAAAGAAACACGACCAGTTCCGATGTCCACCGAAAGTATTTATGGCTATATCTCTTGAATGGCATATACTTCAAGCCTCAAATTTTCACAGATGATACTTGAAGCAATTTTAAAGATCAAATACATAAATTACCGTTGTTTCATCCAGGAGCGGTGTAAGGTCACATTCCAGGGGAGAAGAATTTTTCGAAAAAAAGTAGTAAAAAGAGTAATCTGTTTATATTCCACCTTGACCTTTTTTTTGCAGGCCTTTTTGAGACTTACAATTCATTTCCTTACAGTTTGCCTTTATCTATTATCGTTTTCGCAGCGTAAGACATTTTGTGTTTATTTTGCCGATTTTCCTGATTATTTCTTTTGCATTTTGCTCATTATTCGACTCTCGGAAGACCATCTGAACAATCAAAGATTTATTACAAAAGATAATATAACAATGTATAAAAAACAGTCTCCAAGATACAAGCTATCGAATGGTGAAATCGCATTAAAATATATTCAGTGATTCTCGAGATTTACTAGCTTTTACGGAGACATAAGTTAATTGTAATTATTTGAGTACGCTTGCACCTACCAATTATGGGGGTGGTATGGTGCACGCAGATTGCCGGCGGCGTTACCAGCTCAACGAAAAAGACAAAAAAGAAATTCAAATGTAGCATTTTGAGCCTGACCAATACAGGTGATATCTTCTTTACTGCCGCAACATTTTTTTCTTTATGCTTTTTATGAATTCCAAGGTGACACTCCCGACTGAATAAAGACAAGGTACACTGTTAGAGTTCGAAGTGTGTATCCAAATAAACTTGCAAGACGAAATCCAGGGCGTGTTTGTATAAGTTTTGATCTATTGTTTAACTTTTTCTTTTTGAACGTTCAAAAGGATAACTCAAAAATTTAAATGTTTATTACAGTATTAGCTAGGTCATCTTCAGTGATAAATTCCGCATAGAATCGGTGTTATAAAGACACCTCTTTGTCAGAAGGAGGCCTAGAAAGTATGAAAAGGGTTGTTAATACAAACTGTGAAACACACTAGATCTAATGATTTGCAGCTATATATCCAAAAATTGCTCAGGTCCAACATATTTATTTTCTAACAGAAATAACCGATTAAAACCAGTGCAAGCCCATCTTGTTCTCTGTTCTTCAACCTTATTTAGAGAGTTTGAAGGCTAATGATTTATATATCACATTACATTACATTCTATATTCATACATGGTGGAACTTTGTAATACACTGCAAAATTCATTTAATAGTATATTAAAGTATTAGTTTCCTAAGACACTTTTTTTTCTAAAGAGGGCAAGTGCGCTAAAACGTCTTATAAAACGAATACTTTATACTATTTTTTATATTTGCGTTATTTCATTAATAAATAATTAAAAAATATTTAGTTTTAAATAAAATTTGATAGGGATATTTTGTTAAGTAGCATGCCACTTGGCAACACTAGAAATTATGCAATTGTTTTTCACATAAGCTCGCTAACTTTAGGTAATCTTGTCTGATACACACAAAACCCGCTACTAAGCAACAGGACCTCGTTCAAATTTGCCAGGTGTATTATACGTACTGTTGAAAATTATTATAAATTCAAAATAGAATGTATACCAATATATTTGTGACATAAGTAATTGCTACTTAATGAATTAAAATTGAATGAAATAAGAATAATTATATTTCATTTTCTTATTTGTTAAAGAAATTAATGAGGTATAAGTGCAATAGTATTTTCAGCAAAGAATGATTTTTGTTAACAAAAATAATTATTAATTGGATCTTTTGGATATTATAACTTATATAAGGTAAAAAGATATATAATTTTATGAAACTGAATTTTATTACGTTAAGGTTATCGTAAACATATTGCGCATACACAACACAATGCATCCCATATGATATGAAGACAGTATCAAAATTTACAATTTCGTTAAGTAAACTGTTATGCCCGTAACCGGGCGCGTAACGTACGGTTGACGGTGCGCTGCGTCTTGCAATGCTACATAGTCTAGCGAGCGTTGCATTTTAGTTACAAAAGTTCACTGCGTAAATAAGATAAGTTTGACATTCTAAGAACACCTGTCTAACAGTGATATCAACTTTAAAAAATGAAATGTTACGGTTTCCAGTATTCTAAAAAAATTCATTAGGACACGCAAAATGCGTGTCCTAATAGCTTCCTTAAGACATGCAAATATAAAAAAAACTATTTTTCTTGTATCGCAATCCACTATGTCATTAGTGCAGTAATTATCAAGATATACATTATACATAAATCCGAGAATTGTTCCTATTAAGCTTAAATGTAATATTGTATAGTTCTTCCATGCCCTTCTTGAACTTGCTCTGCTTATTTAAATTAGTTTCATAAATGGTTTTAAAAGAAGCTATTACTTGTTAGATAGATCTTTAGAAATAAAAATTCTTGAAAAATAAACTCTGTTCCATAATCAAATAGCAAATTAGGGTTGTTTTTGTCTAAAAGCAAAAGGGCAAATGACACAATCCTAACTCTAACAAATGTCATGCCAGTTCGATTTCGTCATTATAGTAGAACTACCAATACAGATTGTTTTAAAGCACAAGGAGTGCACTTGATAGTAAATAAACTAGATAGTCTCGGAAAAGTAGGAAAATAAGTCAGGCAATTTACTAAACGTGCACTCTTATAAAGATACGATATAATGTTTCTTAAATTGTCTAAAACCACATGAAACTAATTCTTAATTTTTGATGGATGCAGTTTTTAGTAAAAACAGTAAACCCTAAAAATAAGTTTGTTAAATTTTATAGAATGTACTGTTACACAAAATAGCGGGAAACTTTTTAAATAAAAATCCTTACGTGAAGATGTCCATCAAAAAAGCAAATTCGGAAATCTTATGCTCTCACCCCCTAGGATTATTTTATATCGGAAGAAAGGTACCCCTATTTTTTTATTTTGAAATCGGACCATGTTTAGGGGTGCCTCAAAACCCTTAAAGTTTCCCATGTATTTTATATGGGACAAAAACACGTTTTCAATCAATATTTTTTAACCGGACTACTCTGTTTCTCTTCAGAAGTGTTCAGAAAATGATATCCAATAATTTATTTGTTAAATTTCTTATATTAACTATTTTTTACAGACTTGCAAAAAATCCCATTACTGGAAGAAACACGGAAAAATCGTTAAAAAATATTTATTACTATTTTTCAATATAAAAGATTTTGATAAATAAATTATGTCACTCTCTGAAAATTTCTGAAGAGAAACAGAATAGTCCGGTTGAAAAATAATGATTTTCTAGAATTCTAGACCAAATCTCTGAAAAATTGTTTTTTTTCATATAAAATACATGGGAAACATTAAGGGCTTTGAGGCACCCCTAAACATCGCCCGATTTCAAAAAGAAAAATAGGGGTACTTTTTTTTCGATATACAATAATCCAAGAGGGTGAGAGTATAAGATTTCCGACTGTGCTTTTTTGTTGGACCACCCTAATGTCACTAACTAAAAATCACTAACTAAAAAGTTTCGGTAGTATAAATTGTATAACTCTATAAAAGTTACGACAATAAAGTAGCCGAAGTTATTCCATAAACTTTAATAAACTGTGAACTGTGTATCAAAGAATATTGTTAACATTGTCAAATTTTTGTCATTTTTTGTCATTTTTTTCTTCATTTCTACGTTTTATACATCATTGCATTATTCATTACCAGTAGGTATTGGGCCACCTGAGACCAGCCCCTCCCTTTTTATGCAAATGACCCGCGATCTAATTAATATGCAAATGAGGCGTGGTCTAATTAAATGCGCGAATTAAATGCGCGAATTAAATGCGCGAATTAAATGCGCGAATTAAATTAATTGATCTAATTAAATTAATTCACGGTATCAATTACATATCTCCTCTCTCATTTACATATATGATTTCTCATATGCATGGGCGAATTAAATTAATTGATCTAAATTAAATTAATTCACGGTATCAATTACATATCTCCTCTCTCATTTACATATATGATTTCTCATATGCATGGGCGAATTAAATTAATTGATCTAAATTAAATTAATTCACGGTATCATTTACATATCTCCTCTCTCATTTACATATATGATTTCTCATATGCATGCGCGAATTAAATTAATTCACGTCTCATTTTGTTCATCTCATTTTTATATATTATTATTTGTCATCTCTCATCTCTCTCTCCTCATTCCCAACTTGGATTTCCCGCTGAAAGATTTGAATTCCTAGCGCTGCTAAGGCCATCTATCGGTGACGTCATATGATCGGTATAGTAGATTTCTATACGCCTGTAGATAGGCAACCTGCTACACTTTTTTATAAAAATCAATGGAGCCAACAGGATTTGAACCGGGGACCGCTCGAATGGTAGCCAGCCAATGCATCCATTACACCACGAAGGTAATCTATTAAAGCACTGTAAACGGGTTATAAAAAAAAAATAATGTTGACTAGCTATTGTTGTGTCGAATTGACGATTTGATTTGAAAATTTAATAATGTAATTTATCGTTTAGACTAACCCTTGCTTACTTCTATATATGTTTAATTAATATGTAATTAGTACATCAAAATATGTTCTTAATATGTTAATCAATTTCCTTATAAAATATAACTATATATCATTGAAATAAAACATTAAACAATTGCAGTCGTTTTATCATAAACCTAGTGGTGAGTTTGTATTATTCGTATAGCGATATGGATATATTATTCAGATATGTCGTGTTATGTGTTTAAATTTCTCATATGCATGCGCGAATTAAATTAATTCACGGTATCATTAGTGTATCTCCTCTCTCATTTACATAACTGATATCTCATTCTGTACATCTCATTTTTATATATTATTTGCCATCTCTCATCTCTCTCTCTCTCATAAATTTATTTTAAAATAAATCAGTCCTATTTGATATTTATCTTCAGGTCATCATGTAATTCTGCGAAAATAATTTAATATGAAGCGTAATAATAAAAAAAAAATTTATTTTCAACTATACAAAAGTAACTCTTAAGCTACTGTCAATCAACTGTCGGATTAGCTCTGGTGCATTAGACCTGTTTAAATATACGCCATAAACATTTAGTTTGAAAGAAAAGAATTAGGGTCGTTATGATTTCATAAAATTTTATTTAAATGAAACGTTTAAGAATATAGAATACTGTAGAGCATTATTTTTAAAATTCAAAAACATTATCTATAGCTAAAACTGTTTAAGAAATAACTTTCAAACTAAATTTTTTTTTGCATGAAAATACGTACAAACTAATTAGCCAGATTGCCTTCGACATTCTTTAAAACTGCTTTCAACTATAAATAAACAAACGTTCTTACGAATGACTGACTGAAAGGAATTTAGATTTATAAATAATTGGTTAAGAGACCAAAGCTACTGTCAATCACTTGTCGAATTATCTCTGTTGCAGTTTTAAAAGAGTTTTATTTTTATCTTATTGCATAATATTGCGCAACAATTCGAACCTATAAAGCCAACCGCGGAAGTAGACAATCACTTGTTTGGGGTTACTCGAGACATCAACACATGTATGTTTTTATGCGTACTGTTAATTATTACGTTTGTGTTTGAAGTGATTTGTGCCATTCTTGATTGTTATTACCAATTGTTGCTACAGAGTCTATGTGAAACTACAGCTTTAATCGAACAAAAAGGTAGGATTTATTATTATTATTGTTTTTTATAATAATCGGCAATCTCGTCCTAGCATGATTTTTCACGACACTGTAACATAATCGGTTTAAAAATAATTATTTAAGTTACATTTGAACAATATATATATAACGTATTTTGTTTATAATAATAATAATAATAATAGTTTCAGCAGGAATAGTTTTATATTTATTTTAATTTCCCTAGTTTGATTATCGATTAAAGTAGTAATTGTTTTATGCGAAGTGTGATCGTTATTAGTTGTTTATCTAGGGGTTGTAACATAGTTATTTAAATCATAATTTGAGGTTATGCTTTTTAGATTGGCTAAAAGACTTTATTAATTTGCATTAAAATTGATCTTTTAATTAATTTATAATATTTAATAGCTTGCAGTGCATTTAAACTTTAATAATAAAAATTAGTCAAAGTTTATTTAAATTAACAACATATAATCTTTGTTGTTTTTAGCCTTTGTTAAGTGTGCAAGTGCGATATTTTTTGCTATTGTTGCTGTTACTCCTGTACAAAATGTCTTCTCTCTACGAAATTATCGATGAAAACGTGTCCACCATCAAGAAATTTGGCACCCTGAAACATCGACTGGTGTTTAAAGTAAACGACGCGTCAGTCGGTGAAGATCATTTGGAGCATTTTAAATCGGCCATCAACCAAATTTTGCGGGACGTGTTAAGCCGAGCACAACCGAATGATAAAGTAGGGGCCACATTTGAGTTTGACAGTTTCAAACAAAAACTTCCCGGGTACATGAGCCTCAGGCGCTCTGATGAAATCACCTTCAGTGATGTCTGGGGCATTTTAGAATCGATTTTACAGAGCGATCCTGAAGCCCTGAGTTCGGACACCTTCAGACTAATAGCTACAATCGTAACACCACCAGCCGGACAAGGTCGCTGTCGTAACGGTACGTACAACACCTTTGCCGAAGAGTGTAGTCGTCGCAGAGGGATTGTCACGATTAACAACACCACCAGTGACAATCTATGCCTACCCAGGGCTTTGGTCGTAGGCAGGGCTCACGCAGATAACAGTGCTGATTACGTGAAGACACGTCGAAATCAGAGCGTGCAAAAGATAAAGGCCGAGGAAATGATGCGGGATGCTGGAGTAGCATTCATTCCACCGGAGGGGGCCGGGGTCAATGAATTAAGGTTGTTCCAGCAGTTCCTGGCCCCCAACTACAAGATAGTAGTGTATAGCTACGGCTCGAAAGGGCGTTCACTTATCTTTGAGGGGGTCGTTGATAATGATGCCGCAACAAAGAACATCAATCTGTTGTATCACGAGCATCATTATAACGTCATAACATCATTGACCTCAGCCTCTATCTGCCGTTATTTCTGTGAGCACTGTCACGTACCCTATAACAACAAGAGAGATCACCGGTGTGAAAAGTCCTGCGTAGGCTGCGGTAGCTCTCCGCCCTGCGAAAGAACAACGCAGCTGATTAGGTGTCCGGACTGCAGGCGAGACTTTAGAAGTCAAGCCTGCTTTAACATCCATCAGGAGGGCAACATGTGTCGGGAAGTTAAAAAATGCGAGGGATGTTTCAAAACCATCAACATCAAGACCCGGAAGCAGGCTCACGTGTGCGGGGAAATCTATTGTAAGATCTGTCAGAGCCATAAACCCGAAAACCATTTCTGTCATATACAGCCGGCCGGGCCTAGGAACATAAAGCAAGACACCTTGTTTGTGTTCTTCGACCTGGAGACCCGGCAAGAGAAAGAAATTGCGCCCGGCGTCAACCTCCACGAGCCGAATCTATGCGTTTTCCAGCAAGTCTGTTCTGAGTGTTACAACAACGACTCATCATCAACTGCTACCAGTTGTGTAAGATGTGGTTTGCGAGAACAGATCTTGCGAGGAAAATGTATAGATGGTTTTCTCGCGCACCTGTTGGAGATGCGCAAAAAATTCAAAAAAGTTGTAGCAGTTGCCCATAACGGGCAAGCTTTCGATACGCAATTCATTCTAAATTATCTGATAACCAACAACACCTCTTTGAAACCGGACCTCATTATGCGTGGTTCAAAAATTCTGTTGCTGCAACTAGATAATCTAAAGATTATCGACTCGCCCAACTTTTTCCCCATGGCTCTGGCTGACTTGCCTAAAGCGTTCGATCTACCGGCTCCCAAAGGATACTTCCCGCACCTCTTTAACACCGAGGCGAATGCCCATTACGTGGGTCCTCTTCCGGACATCAAATTTTACAGCCCCGACACCATGAAACCCCAGGCTCGTAAAGCGTTCCTAAAGTGGTACGAGGCGAACAGGGACATCACGGAGTTCGACATGCAACGTGACCTGGTCGAATATTGTCGAACAGACGTCGATATTTTGAAGAGAGCCTGTATCCACTTTAGGAATCTCTTTATTGAGGAATGCGACGTTGACCCGTTCACGGAAGCCATCACCATCGCCTCTGCCTGTAATCTCATGTTCCGGAGGAAATTCCTCAAAGAAAGCACCATTGGACTGATACCAAAGGGTGGTTATAGACGCGCAGATAACCAGTCTAAGGTAGCTCTCCAATGGCTGTTGCTGGAAGAACATCAAAGAGGTGTTGAGATTCAACACGTCGGCAGGCAGAGAGAAGCTATCGTGGGCGGGTTAAAGGTTGACGGGCTGTATAGTAATACCATATTTCAATTTCACGGGTGTTACTTCCATGGATGTCCCACCTGCTTCACTACCCGTCGCAACGAGCCTCTACACGACGATCCTAGCGACACCATGGATATGAGGCTCGAGAAGACCCGAGCCACAACAGAGAAGTTAAAGTCGCTAGGATACGAGGTTGTTGAACAGTGGGAATGTCGCTTCCGAAGGCAGTTAACACCCGAATTCAGACAGCAGGTTGAGAAACATCCCTTGTTAGTAAACACGTCCTTAAACCCGAGAGAGGCATTTTACGGCGGCCGTACAGGGGCAGCAAAATTAAAGAGGGTTGCAAAAGACGGGGAAAAGATCCGGTATGTAGATGTATGCTCCCTTTATCCTTGGGTATGCAAGTACGCCAAATTCCCAGTTGGCCATCCAGAAGTTTACGTAGGCAAGGCGGCTTGTGAAAATCTAATCAGGGATAAAGGGGGCCTGGAAAATATCAACGGCGTGGTAAAATGTACAATGCTACCGCCACAAGATCTATACCATCCGGTCTTACCCGTCAAGATGCACCAAAAGCTGCTGTTCCCTCTATGTCGCACTTGCGCCGAAGAAATGAACCAGGCCGAATGTCAGCACTGCGTAGAGGACCGAGTCATCAACGGAACCTGGGTCTTGGACGAACTGGTAATGGCCATACGAAAGGGTTACATCGGGCAGGACATATAAGAGATCTGGTCGTACGATGTAACCCAGTACAACAAAGCGTCCAAGACCGGGGGACTGTTTTCGGGTTTCATCGACAAGTTCCTGAAGATGAAGCAGGAAGCCAGCGGTTGGCCATCTTCAATAACTGCCAACAACAGCGAGGATGGTATCGATGGAGCCCGGAAACAGTACGTTGATGACTACTTCGAGAACGAGGGAGTCTCCTTGGATTCGTTGAAGATCGTCAAGAACCCTGGTTTGAGATCGTTGGCCAAACTGATGCTGAATTCCTTCTGGGGTAAGTTATAATAACCTTATGTAGTTTTCTTTACTTAATATTTTTTTGTATTCTAGGGAAATTTGGTCAGCGCGAGAACCAGGCGAAAACAGCCATAATCAGCGAGTCCAAGGAGTTTTTCGACCTGTTGTCCTGCCCAGGCGTAGAAGTTAATCATGTGCAGGAAATAAATGACGAGGTGATTGCGGTTAACTGGCAGCATAAAGAGGAAGCAGCAGATCCTCTGTCGTCAGTTAACGTGGTCATCGCGGCATTTGTCACTGCACAGGCCCGTCTTAAGCTGTATTCCTATTTGGATCAGCTAGGAGAGAGAGTATTATACTATGACACAGGTAAGTCATTGTACTATCAAACATCAACACCGTTTATAATAGAGTTAATTTTTTTTTCGTTGTTTCAGATTCCGTAATATACCTTTCGAAGCCGGGCGACTTCGAGCTACCAACAGGAAGCTTCCTGGGCGACCTCACAGACGAGCTCGAAGAGTACGGTCCCGGATCGTATATTATAGAGTTTGTGTCAGGCGGGCCGAAGAACTACGCCTACAAAGTTTATTCACCGACCACGGGACAGATACATATGGTCGTCAAGGTCAAGGGCATCACCCTAAACCACGCCGCGACTCAAAAAATAAACTTTGAGTCCATGCTTAGACTGCTGGAAGGTATGGACGAAAAGATTATTGTAGAGTCCAACAACATCCGGCGTACGGCTGACCATCAGCTTGTAACGCGAGCGGAATCAAAAGTCTATAAGATAACGTTCGCGAAGAGACGGCGTATAGAAGATTTTGATTCCGTTCCGTTCGGCTACAACAACAACAAGCGACCACGTGTATAAACATTAAAGCCCCTCTTGTATATATGTAAGTGTATAGTAGTATAGTTGTATTTTTAAGTTTTGTAAAAATTTGTATAGGTAGTATTATATTTAGATCTTAGGTAGTAAAATATTATCATGATGTATATAATTATTGTACAGTTCAATCGTTGTAGTAATAGATATGTGTATAGTAGTATAGCTGTATTTTTAAGTTTTGTAAATTTTTGTATAGGTAGTATCATATCTAACTCTTAAGTAGCAAAATATTTGTATAGTAATAAGTACATGTACAGTTCAACTGTAGTAGAAGTAGTCGGGGTTATGTTAATCACAAGAGATCGACCTTCGGCTTGATGTAATTATTATTATAAGTGATGATGATGATGATGATGTCTAGGTTTATACTTTGTGTATACTATATTCGAAATTATTTAAGAATGTAATAATTAGGTAATTAGTTGTTGTTGTAAATTGTTCAATCATCTTTTGTCAGTATAGTGTAGTTATAATAATAATAAGTGAAGCTGACAAGAGTTATACCTTATGTACAGTAATTAGTAGGTATTGGGCCACCTGGCCCAGACAGTTCTAGGGACCCTAGATTCTCTGTCTCTCTCTAAATCTGGTGACTTTTTGTCTGTCTCTCTCTAGGTGGTTAAGTACGGAATCTGCATTACCGGCATTCTGTATTACCGGCATTTGGTTCGTCACTTGGCTAAATGGTGTTAGTGTTGCTAGGGGAAAACAGGTGGCGCCAGTGTCGTTTTTGTACCGACATTCTGTATTATCGGCATTTGGTTCGTCACTTGGCTAAATGGAGTTAGTGTTACTAGGGGAAAACAAATGGCGCCAGTGTCGTTTTACGTGATTTTTGTACCGACATTCTGTATTATCGGCATTTGGTTCGTCACATGGCTAAATGGAGTTAGTGTTACTAGGGGAAAACAAAGGGCGCCAGTGTCGTTTTACGTGATTTTTGTACCGACATTCTGTATTATCGGCATTTGGTTCGTCATCATGAAGAAAGTTGTATTACCGATTACGGGCGTTCTACTGATTGTTAATAGGGGGAGCCAAGGTTTATCATTTTATATTAATAAATTTTACCGATTTCTTAAAATAATTATCGGCGTCATTAATACTTTAATTACATATAATAATTTAAGATAATTAATTCGGCATTAAAATTTTAAACGAAAATCACGGAACAATTTACGGATAATAATAATAATAACAATAATTATAATGTCTTTATTTCCCTTACAGGCTTACACCCAAATAGGGAAAAATATGAATTTACAAATGTTTTCATCGTTTATGCTATTCTCCTGTAATATCTCATGGGTAATGTGTAAAGAGCGGAAAATATGCAATGTGCATTTTATGATGTTGATGAAATAAGAATTATTTGTAGATTCAATTAAAATGCCTAAAACCTAAAATTTAAGGCTTTAATATTATTGTTTATTGTATATTTTATATCAATAAATGCGAAACTCCGTGTAATGCCATGTAATAATAATGCAACAATGTAACATAACTGTATACATCGGTGTATACATAAAATAAACTTGATGTTGATGAAATAAATAATAGAAACAAAATTTAATTTATGATTTGATTTATTGAAATTTCCTTATTCTTATAACAAATAAGTTTTTACTAATAATATTTAGTTATTACTAGTTAGTTAATAGTATATTATATACATATTTGTTGCATTTTTTTTGTCGAAACCCATGCATTTTTTTGTCAAATTTCGTTGCATTTAAATGTGCATATGTTTTCTTTTTGCCTTGCATTTTTCCGCTCTTTAGTAATGTGTATTGTGGTGACAAAATTCACTTGGTATTGTTATGTCTGTTTGTGTTGGTGAATATTTCACCATTTACAACATAATCATGAATAAAGTGGTTGGTGTATTTTTGCATACGAAACAATGGAACATTTATTTACGTTTAAATTTAGGCGATTAGCTTTACACCAACCACATAGAAAGTTAATGTTAGACTGCAAATATAAGCAATCATTGATATCTCGTACTTGATGATATATTTTTAAATCGTCAGCAAATAATAGTTTCTCGCAGTGTATAGATTGATGATGATGATGAATACCACGTAGACACGTCCATTCGTGACGGGTATCTTGGAATACGTTCTGCTTGGTTCGGACATCTTGTATCCCAACCCTCTGGCGTTTAATGTCATGCTTACCTTGCTATCTCTCTCTCTCTCTCTCTCTCTCTCTCTCGCTCTCTCCTTCTCACTCTCTCCTTATCATCTATTAGAGAGGACGCATTAAAGAGCCTTCTCTCTCTCTCAATGTCTCCTCTCTCACTCTCTTGCTCTTTCGCTCTCTCCTTATCACCTATTAGAGGACGCATTAAAGAACCTTCTCTCCCTCTCTCACTCTCTCGCTCTCACGCTCTCTCACTCTCACGCTCTCTCACTCTCTCTCTCTCTCTCCCTTCATCCTAATGCTAGTAAATGAAACAGTATTGGATAGAGGTAACCGTTAGGTCTACTGTTCTGGGATTGGTTCGGACGATAATTATTCAAAAAAGCGTAAAAGCATACGATGTTTACTAAATTAAATGCGGGCTGATTACGAGAAGTCTCAGTACCGTCTACGATTATGTCTGAGAACATCCGACGAACTGTATAAATCTCATGACGTATTGAAATATGTACATCATTGCGCTATGAAGATCTCAGCTATAAATACTGTGTATTCTGTTCATGCGTGACAGTTATTTGTCATACGTCATCATGAACACAATAGATCTCTTCGGTAGAGCTATGATGAGTATGACAGATGAAGCAATGGCTGCAACAAAACGTGGACCGAGAGGTTATGGTTTCAAATTAACACCAGAGGGTAATTTCGATGTTGAGAACCGTCGTATAACTAATGTAGGCGCTCCTATCAACGATAACGATCTTGTCACGAAGCGTTCTGTACTAATGTTATCAGATAACGATGAAGGTGTAATTGATGTTAAGAAAAGAAGGTTAGTACACGTTAAAGAACCGCTTGACAACGACGATGTTTGTACGAAAAAGTATACCGACGAGCTGGTGGACGATGTTGAAAGAAAATTACTCTCTAATTGTTTGAGACGACGACGAGAGGATAAAGGACAGGGGTCGTACTATGATGCTAAAGATGGAAGAATTTGTAATATAGGGGAGCCTCTAGAGGATAAAGATGTAATCTCTAGGCAGTATTTTAACAATCGGGCCATGCATACAAACGATCAAATGCAGTTTAATGCAGATGGTAAACGTATTGTTTCAGTAAGTTACCCTATAGATGGCACGGATGTCACTTCTAAAGCTTATGTAGATGCTCAATTCGACTCTGCTGTACAAACCTTCATTACAATGACTACCGACACTCAGAACACTATTAAAGATCTAAAGCAAAAGGTAACAAAGGTTGACATTGAAACTAGTAAACTTAACAGTTTGCTAACAACGTTGGAAAAAGAAACAAAGAGAAATCACCTAATAGCGAATGATGAGATGGAAACTAATCATTCGAGTGTGTTGACAAAGATAGAAGAAACGAATAATACCCTAGATAGTAATTATAAAAAATTATTAGATAAAGTACAAGTGCTCGAGGATACTCAAAAAGTTATGCGATCATCGTTTGATGCCCTAATAGCCGAATCTGCAACACGTACGAACTCTTACAACATAAAGAGAGTGTACAATACCGACTAATAACGGAATTTACTACTACTATCGGTAGACCTAATCATATTTACACCATTTTTTATTCTAGTTTTAAGTGTATTATATCAAATGCCTGATTAGCGCAGATAGGAAATGTGGTGAGCCTTACGGGAATGCTGCGCAAATGCTTAGTTTGCTTATATCTACGCTAATCAGTTATTTTTGTTTCTATCTTAGCCTAAATGTATCGTTGAAGAAATAAAAATGTATTTAAACAAAGTTTTTAGTTTTACTAATGTCAATAACTCTCCAAACATAGCGATTTGTAGCAACAGCAGCAGCAACACATCGATATGGTAAAGAAAGTAAGTTTCGCCGACGCAAGCATGAATAATATACATCATATGATAGTATGGGAGTATGCATACAGACAGGCGAGAAAGGGAGACTGGCAAACATTAGCTCTGGACAGATACCGTTTTCAAACAAGAATACATAATGTTGAAAAGCATCTGTGTGAAATTCTACAAGCTGATCATAGAGACTTTATCTATACGCAGAGATTTCAGAACACAGATTAGTCCGGCTGCAGTGGTGACCGAGTATAAATACAGGTACAAGCAGTCTCTTCTCTCAGTACCAGATGTTAGTTCACGAAGGTAACGGCTTTGTTAACAAGCTCATAGACAAGCTGCCTATTGAACTACATCTTCCTTCCTATCAGTACTGTGGACCTGGTACTAAATTATCTAAAAGATTACAACGTGGCGATAAAGGTATAAATCCTTTGGACCAGGCGTGTATGCAGCACGACATCTCGTACGCTCAAAGCTCCGATTTGAACAGTAGACACCAGGCAGATCGTGTATTAGAAGAAGCCGCTTGGAAGCGTGTTAAGGCTAAAGACTCTAAATTAGGGGAAAAAGCATCAGCTCTGTTTGTAACCGGTATAATGAAGGCTAAAAGAAAGTTGGGAATGGGCGTAAAGACAAACAAACCGTCGGCGAAACAGGGTCTCGCTAAAAAGATGATGAAGAGGAAAACTGTCACTTTCAAAGGTGGCGTTTTAAAGAAGCTTGTTGGTGTAGTGAATCGTGCAAGCAAGAGACTCACGGGTAAAGATTTAATACATCATGCCCTGAGCGCTGCCAGAAGAATCATTCAAAACGTAGGCGGTCGAAAAAACGTTAAAGTACCCCGAATAATTCCTGTGCCTACAGCTACAGGGGGTATTTTACCACTCATACCAATTTTTGCTGGCCTCTCGGCTCTCGGTGCAATTATAGGAGGCGCCTCAGGGGTAGCAAAAGCTGTTAACACTGCTAATAGTAATAAGAGACAGCTAGAAGAAACTACACGGCATAATAAAAGTATGGAAGCTATCGCTTTAGGCGGTAAGAACGGGAACGCCCTTTACCTGAAGCCGTATAGAGCTGGCGGAGCTGCATTGTACTTAAAACCATATGTCAGGCGGTCAAAAAACTGAATAACTTGCCTCGGAGACCACTTACAGACCTAGATATAATAAAACATGCTAAAGACATTCCCTATTTTAGAGGTGTCTATATGAGAACAAGTCTACCTGCAACGAAACCTTTGCAATTCGAAAGAGCTATTGTTAATCTTGACGACGCTGGAGGACCGGGTACTCATTGGGTTGCCTATAGAAAGGATCGAAACGTGGTTTTGTACTATGACCCCTTCGGAGACCTGAGACCACCATCTGAACTTGTGAAATATTTAGGACCTCGCTGCTCCGTATACTACAACGTAGCCCAAGAACAAAAGTTCAATACATACAACTGCGGACATCTGTGTCTACGATTTTTGTATAAAAGAGAGGTGAAAGTGTAAATCGGTTAAGTATGGCTAGGACCATCACGGTGTACGGTACAGGAAACAGGCTTTCTACGGATCGTATTTATCCACCTATAACACTAGATCACGTGCGTTACGAATACTCACTAGGTTTAGTCGGCTTATATACAAGTCACACGATACGGAATATATACCCAGGCAAAAATAAATTTTATTACGGAGAAAAGGCGATAACTATTGAACCGGGTAGCTACGAGTTGTCTGAAATCGTTAACTATATAAACAATCAAATTAGTGACGATCCCGAAGAGGGAGATCTACTACTACTACAAATCAAAGCTAACACTAATACGGGAAAGTGTGAGATTGAATCAGCTACCGAGTTGATTGATTTTACCAAACCCGATAACATAGGATCACTACTAGGATTTAAGAAGCGCGTGCTAAAACCCGGTAGTAGACACGTATCAGATCGAGTTGTCGATATACTTTCAACTCCAAACATCTTTGTAGACACGAATATTACAGGCGGCTCATATAGAAACAATCAAGCAGGTCATACAATCTTCGAATTTGGTGTTTGCGTACCACCCGGTTATCTGATTGAAAAGGAGCCATCGCATGTGATTTACTTTCCCATCACTGTCACCGAGATCGACAACATTACCATTAGACTGGTAGACGCGAGAGGAGAGTTGATAAATTTGTCTGAAGACACTTTCACGAGCATCAGGCTAGAACTTAAACGTGAAAAATGGGAATAAACTTTAGCTATAAAAACATCAGCATATGTCCATCAAAGGTCATTCACCGTCGAACGTCGGCACGTGCAGACCTTCGATTAAAACTAACTAAAGCTCGTCGCCTTTTTCTTGAATCTTTAGGCTTTAAAGTACGATAACAGCAGCAGCAGCATGTCAAAACGAAGTAAAATGCATATTAACACCGACACCTTTACCATTGATAAATTAAACATATTTGGGAAGCCTCGCGTCGATACAGATATAATAAAAGAGGATTTTTATACCTATCTGCCGTTTACGCTAAATGCCAATCATTCCGACACCATTAGAATCAGCATACAAAATTCCGATAACGTTTTAGCTTTGTATGACAGCTATGTACTTGTTAAAGGTAGCATAACGCGTGCAGAAAACAAGCAATTCCTTCTGGTAAACAATTTTGCCCACTTTCTGTTTGATGAAATTCAACTAATATTAGGCACAAACCAGCTCATAGATGTCTGTAAACAGCCCGGCATTACAAGCACTATAAAAGGTCTCGTTTCACATGGCGCCGAGGATAGAGCTTTAACCAGCACAGCATGGAACTTAGGGATTACTAGCGATAATGATTTGTTACATAACCAAGGGAATAACGTCTTTCATTTCACGTGTAGAATACCATTAAAAGATATCTTTGGATTTGCAGACGATTATAAAAAAGTAATACCTCATATGAGTTGTCAGCTAGTTTTAATTCGCGCCAAGAACGATTTTAATTGCTATAAAAGCGAAGCAGGTGATGCAGGTACCGACGTAGATATCAAGATTGATAAGCTTTCGTGGGAAGTTCCGCATATACTGTTATCAGATGAAAGCAAAGTGAACCTGGTGGAGAGTTTAAGAGATAATTCTTCTATTATCGCTCCGTTTAGACGTTGGGAATTACACGAGTTACCCTCGTTGGGAACTACTAAAAACCAGGTTTGGCGCGTAAAGAACTCCAATGATCTAGAGAAACCGCGCTGGGTCTTTGTAGTTTTACAAGACGAGCGTCAGCTGGGTATAAGAACGGGTAACCCGACTACATTTACTCATTCGAACTTGGTCGACGTTAAGTTGTATTTAAATTCGCAAGTGTTCCCGTATCAGCGTTTAAATCTCGATTTCGACCGTAAGGACTACATTCCTGCGTATCTGAATTATACTCGTTTTCGCGAGAACTACTATGACGGTATAGGTAGAGGTGCGGCTGAGAGCTGTTTACTCAGCTACAAATCGTTTGAAACGTACCCCATTTTTGTTATTGACTGTTCAAGACAGGTAGAGAGTTTTAAGGATTCCACTGTCGATATTAGACTAGAGCTCGAGTCTTCAGCCGCATTTACGAACACAACTAAGGCGTATTGTTTGATCCTTCACGACGCATTAATCGAGTATAATCCGTTTAACGAGACCGTGACTAGACACGTACGCATACCGTAATGAAGGTCGTTAAACAAAATAAGTCACTAAACATATGTAACCTAGACGACTGCGATGATACATCTTTACAACGACGATCAGGCGAGGATGTTAGGAAACATGGCGATCTGTTACCTGTATCATGTAGAGCAATATTGAGCGGTCCATCTTCCTGCGGTAAAACTAATACTATGTTAGGTTTACTTATTAGCGAAAACGGATTAAAATTTGAAAATATCTACCTATACGCCAAGTATTTATTTCAACCTAAATATGAATTCTTAAGACGTGTTATGAAACCACTTACGGGTATGGGATATCATGAATTTAGCGAAAACGATGACGTAATCAGCCCCGGTGATGTTAAACCTAATTCAGTGTTCATTTTTGATGATATAATTTGCAGCAAGCAGGAAAAGATTAGAGAATATTTTAGCATGGGTAGGCATAAGGGTGTCGACTGTTTTTATCTAGGCCAAACGTACGCCAAGATACCGAAACATCTGATTAGGGACAATGCAAACCTAATTATTCTCTTTAGACAAGACGAGTTGAACTTAAAACACGTGTTTAGCGATCATGTTGTAGGAGACGGTATTAGCTATGATCAGTTCAAAAACATTTGCTCTCTGTGTTGGAAGGAGCCGCATGATTTCCTGGTAATTAATAAAGACAGCTCTCTCGACCGTGGCAGATATCGGAAGGGTTTTGATTCATATATAAGTTTATAATTAGAGTCGATTCGTTTAGTAGTCTCTGCATAGCCGACATGTCCAACACGTATGATCTGAGTTTAAAGCGTAAAATAATACACGCTCGTAATGCTATACGTAAGAAGTTTGCATACTTTCGTCGTGATAGAGCAGAAGCAGAACGTATGTATCGCGTCACGCACAATCTAGTTATATCGCCACTGGAAACCATTGCTAAATCAGTTAACACCTCTAACGTACCCCTATTGAAAGTTAAAACACAACCATCTGCTGCTACTACTATTACTACTACTGCTAGTTACATTCCCCAGTTGAAAGTTAAAAAACAACCTGCTACATCATCATCATCGGAAGCAGACGAAGAAGAAGAAGAAGAAGAAGAATCTAATAAAACTCTTGATCTCCCTACTCATTACGGTATGCTGATAGCTAACGCTGTCGGAAACAAAAATATAGATAGAACTAGATTCGGTATTAGATATAAAATTGATCGAGACGCGTGGACATTTGCATCTTCCCCTGTGACTATGCGTGATACAAACATCATAATTAAAAACAACGTTTTCAAAGCAACACCCGGTCTGTTTGACTTACTCACGTTTAGTGAATTAGAGTCTATACCAACGCAAGCTGATATCAATAATTATATGCAGATAATAGCCCTTACTAATGCGCATAAGAAATCATATAGACCACAGGGTAAACTAACAGCTGTTAAACATTGGAAGTATGATTATATAATTAAACCGAACTTACCCAGAATCAAAGGTTTAGGCATTAGACTATCATCATCATCATCGTCAAATTTTAAAAAATTAAGCGATTGCAAAGTCGAATACGTCTACTGGAATAAGGCTAACGAGCTAGTCGACCGGCTTCGTTTGTTATATGCTGTAAAGAGTGCCGGCAACACTAGTCCACAGAATGAAAACGAAATAATATCAATTATAAGCGAACTTAAGGAGGAAGGCATCATAGAATAGAATATTTCGGGGGTATATAATGATATATTGCTTTAACATTGTTCAGTATTCATCAAACACGGCTGCTGCCAATATAATTATTTGAGACGTTGCTCTCTCGGTGTCGTTGAGATTAATTGTATGATAATGACTAGTGCTAAACAAACCGTTGTTGATGAAATACACAGGGCTGCTAGAAAAAACTTTCAAAGACGTCGCACTATAATAAAAGATTTCCAGGACTTGTTCCAGGCTGACTTAGCCGAGTTTATACCCTATGCTAAAGTAAATAAGGGGTATCGTTACATACTGCTGATGATAAACTGTTATTCGAAATATCTGTATGCACGACCGTTGAAAACTAAATCCGGAGAAGAGGTGACAAAGCAGGTCCGCAGCATCTTTAAGAGTTCAGTCATACCCAAGAATCTTCAGACGGATCTCGGGAAAGAGTTTTACAATAAACATTTTAAACGATTAATGAAAGAGCACACTATAAATCATTACTCTACATATTCCGTAATTAAGGCTTCGATAGTTGAACGCGTTATCCGTACAATTAAGCAAAAGTTGTATAAAGAGTTTAGCTACCGAGGATCATTTAAATGGATAGATATATTACAGAGGGTAGTTGACAGCTATAACAACACCAGACATAGAACGATAGGTCGAGCTCCTGCTACTGTTACACCTACCACCAAACTAACCGTTTATGACACTAATGTAAAAGCAGATGTCGCTGCAGGAAGTAAACGTAAACTAGACTTGAATGACCTCGTACGTATTAGTAAGTTCAAGGGGGTCTTTTCTAAGGGATACACGCCCAGCTGGTCAACTGAATTATTCAAAATAGTTAAAGTTCAATTTACAAAACCTGTCACATATCTGCTGGAAGATCTTCATGCGGTTGCTGTTCGAGGAGCTTTCTACGAGTTCGAGCTACAGAAAACCAATCAGCCAGACGTTTACTTAGTTGAAAAAGTACTTAAACGCCGCAGCAATGGTGACATGTACGTCAAATGGCTCGGCTTGAATGAAAAGTCCTGGATAAAGGCGGAAGATGTTGTTAAATGACAGTTCTTGCCTATATAAAGTTTATATTACTAGATTAAATAAAGTATGTTGTTGAGGTATAAGTTTAATATATAGTTAATATTCTATTAAGTAAATGTTAAGTGTTAGAATATATATATTTATAAGCTGCTCTAAGTTATTTTGTTAGAAAATTAATTTGTAACATTCTGATATAACATATCTAGTTTATATTGAGTAATAAAGTAATATACTATATAAAACTATAATCACCTAGTTTAAGCTGATTTACAATAGAATATTAGTAATATTGTGTAACTATACGAAAAATAATAAAAACAGTAAAACATTTATCGATGTTTTTTATTTTCACGTATGAAATAACAAAGCCGTCCGAACCAATCCCAGAACAGTAGACCTAACGGTTACCTCTATCCAATGGTGTTTCATTTACTAGCATTAGGTTGAAGGGAGAGAGAGAGTGAGAGAGCGTGAGAGCGAGAGAGTGAGAGAGGGAGAGAAGGTTCTTTAATGCGTCCTCTAATAGGTGATAAGGAGAGAGCGAAAGAGCAAGAGAGTGAGAGAGGAGACATTGAGAGATCGTGCGTCCTCTCTAATAGATGATAAGGAGAGAGTGAGAAGGAGAGAGCGAGAGAGAGAGAGAGAGAGAGAGAGAGAGAGAGAGAGAGATAGCAAGGTAAGCATGACATTAAACGCCAGAGGGTTGGGATACAAGATGTCCGAACCAAGCAGAACGTATTCCAAGATACCCGTCACGAATGGACGTGTCTACGTGGTATTCATCATCATCATCAATCTATACACTGCGAGAAACTATTATTTGCTGACGATTTAAAAATATATCATCAAGTACGAGATATCAATGATTGCTTATATTTGCAGTCTAACATTAACTTTCTATGTGGTTGGTGTAAAGCTAATCGCCTAAATTTAAACGTAAATAAATGTTCCATTGTTTCGTATGCAAAAATACACCAACCACTTTATTCATGATTATGTTGTAAATGGTGAAATATTCACCAACACAAACAGACATAACAATACCAAGTGAATTTTGTCACCACAATACACATTACTAAAGAGCGGAAAAATGCAAGGCAAAAAGAAAACATATGCACATTTAAATGCAACGAAATTTGACAAAAAATGCATGGGTTTCGACAAAAAAAAATGCAACAAATATGTATATAATATACTATTAACTAACTAGTAATAACTAAATATTATTAGTAAAAACTTATTTGTTATAAGAATAAGGAAATTTCAATAAATCAAATCATAAATTAAATTTTGTTTCTATTATTTATTTCATCAACATCAAGTTTATTTTATGTATACACCGATGTATACAGTTATGTTACATTGTTGCATTATTATTACATGGCATTACACGGAGTTTCGCATTTATTGATATAAAATATACAATAAACAATAATATTAAAGCCTTAAATTTTAGGTTTTAGGCATTTTAATTGAATCTACAAATAATTCTTATTTCATCAACATCATAAAATGCACATTGCATATTTTCCGCTCTTTACACATTACCCATGAGATATTACAGGAGAATAGCATAAACGATGAAAACATTTGTAAATTCATATTTTTCCCTATTTGGGTGTAAGCCTGTAAGGGAAATAAAGACATTATAATTATTGTTATTATTATTATTATCCGTAAATTGTTCCGTGATTTTCGTTTAAAATTTTAATGCCGAATTAATTATCTTAAATTATTATATGTAATTAAAGTATTAATGACGCCGATAATTATTTTAAGAAATCGGTAAAATTTATTAATATAAAATGATAAACCTTGGCTCCCCCTATTAACAATCAGTAGAACGCCCGTAATCGGTAATACAACTTTCTTCATGATGACGAACCAAATGCCGATAATACAGAATGTCGGTACAAAAATCACGTAAAACGACACTGGCGCCCTTTGTTTTCCCCTAGTAACACTAACTCCATTTAGCCATGTGACGAACCAAATGCCGATAATACAGAATGTCGGTACAAAAATCACGTAAAACGACACTGGCGCCATTTGTTTTCCCCTAGTAACACTAACTCCATTTAGCCAAGTGACGAACCAAATGCCGATAATACAGAATGTCGGTACAAAAACGACACTGGCGCCACCTGTTTTCCCCTAGCAACACTAACACCATTTAGCCAAGTGACGAACCAAATGCCGGTAATACAGAATGCCGGTAATGCAGATTCCGTACTTAACCACCTAGAGAGAGACAGACAAAAAGTCACCAGATTTAGAGAGAGACAGAGAATCTAGGGTCCCTAGAACTGTCTGGGCCAGGTGGCCCAATACCTACTGTAATTATTAAAAAAGATGGTGAAACTTAAGGGTGATTGAATGTAAATCACAAGAGGATACTCAGGGGAACATACTCATGAAATAGATCTGATAAACCCGATTTTGTTCTTTTCAATTATGTAGTAGTAGTAGTAGATCAAGACATTGTTGAAAAGAATATTTGGCATAACAAAGCGTACAAAGTACATTCAATAGGATGTTTCATGAAAAATGAGTATGTCTTCATGGTTATCGGAGCAGATTTCAACCTAATAATAACTGTTTAGTTATTTTGATTATTGTCTAGTTGTTTAATAATTTTAAGAAACATTGTCGTAGAATAAAAGATGTTCTATCAAGGTTATCCGAGAACAGATAGTTGTTTAAGTATTGTTTTGTTGTTTAATAATGTTTTGAGAAAGATTGTCATAGAATAAAAAGATTAATGTTTTATATATGTGTATTATTACTATTCTCACCCAGTTGTACCACGACATGAAAAGTGATAGCTATAACAGAGAGAGAGAGAGAGAATGAGGTAATTACCTACGAACACCTGTCTGTGATGATGATGACGTGTCAGCGACAGGATGAAACTTGTCTGCCAGCGATGCCTGTCTGTTTACCGTATGCGAGTTACTGAGCATGCGCTGGATCTAGGTAAGTATAGGTGACTATATAAAACCGACCGTTGTTAGCGTGTTGCTACAGCAGACAGTACGTGTGCAACAGCAGCAGCAGCAGCAGCAACAGCAATTACGATGATGTCAAGCAGTCCTAATTATTGTTATGATAACTGTGAGAGTGAACCTCTGGAAATAGGTAAGTTATTGTTGTTTATAAAACTTCAAGTTTGTATGCTAATTTGTGTCTATTTTGTTACTTCTTTAGATGAAGAAGGTTCGGATGTTGCAGATCATGCATCATCATCATCATCATCAACAGCAAGTGCCGACAACGACGACGGTCAAGCGTGGAACAACGAAGTCGAAGAAACAGGTAAGTTGTTTAAAACTTTTGTGTGTGTGTTTATGCTTATATTAATCGATTATTGTATTATTATTGTTTAGCGTTCCTGTCGCAGCAGCAGCCTCTATACTACGGTGATGACGCTGTAGCAGCAGCATCAGCAAACTTTACCATCATAGATACACCGG